>VXBR01003880.1:109269-156253 GCA_013400215.1 Cisticola juncidis | reverse complement strand
TTTTTTTTTTTAATGCTGGCTCCAGCATTTTTTGCCAGTTGGAGAAGGTTGTGCCACTGCAGGATTGCTCAAGTACTCCCTGCACCTGCCTGTCCTCCTGCAGCCACCCTCTGCATGGTGATCACGGATTTTATTCTCCCCTTTGCTTGAGGATTCTCCCGAGACAAAAATATATCGATGAGGATTTTAGCCTAAGTGGATAACTCCCCACACACACTTCTGCTCCAGGGAATTTTACTTCTGTTCCTTAATAGCCAACGTTGTGAGGGAAGCCCAAGACACTTGACAAACATTTATGCAAAACTGCACAAAGGGATCATTTGTTCTGCCACTAACTGCAGCCACCTCGGGAGTGAAGGGGAACAGCTGGTTATAATGCTGCCCATCGCTTTGGGTCAAGAACAGATAACTTGCCATTTTTTAAACTTTTCTTTCTGCAAATAGACAATTTGTAACATGATTGTAATAGCCCTGTCCAGACTTAAAATCAATGGAAATAATGAGTGGAATCAGGGTGATCTATTTGCTTCCTATTTACTATTTTTGACAGCAGAATTTAGCAAAATTAAGTTAAAAAAAAAAAAAAGGTAAAAAGGCTGGGATTGTTTCAATGTCACTGTGAGACAAAGTGCTGAATAAGAGCAGGGGGTGTGGTTAGAGGTAGTGCTGGTGGTGTCATTGCTTGTTTTGTTGGAATAAAAAGAACCCTCCTGTCCTGGCTGGAGCAGTGTGGTTCTGTGCTGCAAAGTGCCCACCCTGGCTCCTTCCTGCAGGCAGGATGCTGGAGGATGCTGCAGCAGCAGCTCATTTTGTTATGATTTTCTTTAGGAGAAAAACCATGCCCTGAAATAAATACCTTTCTTCTTCATGGCATCCATTCTGTTTGAGCTCCGTGTGCTGCAGAAGAGCAGTGGGGCACACACAGCTGTGTCCAAAGCGTTATTGGGGAAAAGCTTTTTTGTCATTTGAGTGCAAAAACGAGGTCACATTTAGAAATAAATGTCTGCTGTGTAAATGGATTTGGCAGGTGATGGGAGCAGCAGTAACAAATAAGGCTGTGACAGAGCTAAGCATGAGCAGAACCAAACCTCCTTCCTCCTGCAAAGCAGACACCGAAAGTAACCACTGCTGGTGTGGGCACAAACCCTGTAAGTGAAAGGAGTTTCAGTGTCCTCAGCTGTGGGACAAATGCTGGAGCTGTGCAGGATGTTGGAAGTCTGTGGCCTTGGGATTTTGGGAGCCCTGTGTGCACAGCTGGACCAGGGCTGTAGTGATATGATGAGCTTTTTTGGGGAGACAGCAATCTCAGGGCTGAGAACATTTCTGGAAGTCCCCTGGCAGGGCAGGAGCTGTTTCTGTAAGTAGGTGACAATATTGTGATGTGGTGTCCTGTGGCCTCAGCTCCTGCAGCAAGGACAGGAGGGCTCTCACAGGGGTATGGCCACTGCTGTAGGATCATCTGGCAGCTGAGCTGAGCTTAATGCAGGGGACTCCTTAGGATCAGCTCTATTTCTAGCTGCCCGTGGTGGTAATCACCTCTGGCCTAAGCACATTGCCTGTACATGGAAATGTAATACTGGCGGGCAGGGAGAAAATCCAATGGAATCAGGAACAAGAGAGGAGGAGAACATTTAAGCAACTGGAAATAAGCTGCTGATCCACAGAGGGCTAAGCTGCCATGTCCCTCGGTAGTTCCCTGAGACTACACTTTCCTACAAGTGCAGCTCCTGCAGCTCCTGCTGTGTCCCTGATAAACCTGGATGTCTCTGCTCTAGGCTGCACATTGAGCCCCAGCTTGTAAAGTGGGATCTCCATTTCTTCAGCCTACAAACAGATCCTTCAGCTCCTTTCTATTCCCAAAAATAGAGAGCTGAGCCTGCAGGGTGTCAGTGGTGAATTTTGTTGTGCTTTGGGCCAGGAGGGCTTTGGTGGGGAAGCTGTGCCTGCAGCCATTGTGGTGTTGTCCATGCCACTCTGCTGTGCTTTTCAAATGTGGGCTGGAGACAAAGAAGCTGTTAGCTTCAAATTCCCTGGAAAACAAATCTGGGCTGTAAGACTGAGCAGCCCTATTCATTTGGAAAACAAACCCCTTATTTCCAACAAGTAATGTCACTTCAAGAGTGAGCTCAAGAGTGAGCTCCTGCTTCTGGTCCATGTCTGAGCAGTCTAGGAATCAAAAATATATTACATTGTATATGAATATGGTATGTATTGAAGGGGAACAACTTCAGTGTTTAACTGGGCTGTGTTTAACTGCCCCAGACTTTGTGCAGATCCTGGGGTAGCTCAAGGAACTCCTGCTCTCAATTCCCATCCTCCAAGCCCTGCCTGGTCCCAGCTTGCTGCAGACTCCCATAAATCCTTTGGCAGCTGTGTGCTTGTTCCCATAATCTATGAACATTTGGGTGTTTTGTGTGATGCAGGCAGGGGATGAGCTCAGCTCTGTTTCCCTCGCCGGGCGCTTGCAGTGCCCGCTCTCTGCGCCTCGTCAGCGTGGGCGCTGGGGATTTTTCTAAGATATGTATATTGAATTTAGATTTGTGCTCTTACTACCTTCACTCATTCATTCAGAGCCATATTGACTACATAAATTGAGTGTTACAAGTAAGAGAGAGTTTAGCCATTATTTTCTCAGTGATTTGATTTAATGGCCTGGCTGTTTTGGCCATTACTTCTGGCTTTTCATTTGCATGGATTCTTGGCTCTGCTGATTAGCATGTTTTTTATATTTGCCATTTATTTTTTTTCCCCTTTTAGAAAGCTGAGTGTTTCATAATTAAATAAATTCCTGCATCTGTTTTGTATCTTTATACAAACACACATATAAAGGGCTATATATGTGTTATATATATATATTTTCCCCCATCTCTGCTGATTATACAGAGTTAAATGCAGCTGTCTGTGTGACAGGAATACTGTATACAGTGCGTGGAGTGATATACAGGTCACTATATTACTGATGAATAAAAGTTTCCTCCTAAGGCAGCTGCTGCAGATTACTTAGTGCTTGACATGGCGTGTCTTTGTGTCACTGTTACCGGGTGAAATTAAATCAGAACAGGAAAATATTAATTTAAAGTAGGGGATAGAGGCCGCTCACTTCCAATTACTCTCTACCCTGTCAGCTTTATATGGGCGCAAACAAGGAAGGAGGCTGGATTAATTGCTTTGGACTCTGCCCCACTACAGGCCCAATTATAGAAACATATTGGCTCCCAGCACTATTATATACACTGCTGTGCAGGAAATTGTGTGAAATTTTAACGGATTTCAGACGTAATAATAGAGAACACGATTCAGGACAGCATTAGCAGGCTGGGTGGAATCTTTACGGATGGGTTAAGGTTAAGCTGTTTGGGGGTCCTTTGTGTATTAAAGGATCATCTGGTTAACCCATATACTGGGAGCTTTTGATACTGGCCTGGGAGCAAACAGAATAAAAACATTCATCCTCTGACAACAAGGAGCTAAATCCTCAGTTGGAATGAGGGCAGGAACATGCGGTGTGGGGCTGAGGAAGAGCCTTGCATGGCATTAAACAGGCTGGTGTTGGGAGGTGCTCTTTAGAAACCACCCCTGGCTGGGGGCAGCTTGGTGTGAGCAAAACCTGGGTCAGAACAACCAGGGTGATCAGCATCTGAAACAGGCATGGGATGATTGCTTTGGAAGCAACTGTAGGAGTAATACTCAATTCAATATTTTAGTTAGGATTTGTTCAGACTTTTTGTTCCTCTCACTGTGAATTCCATCTGCTGTTTCACTCCCTTTTTTGTGTTCAAACCCTTGTGTTGTAAACACCTGGTAATTTGTGTGCCAGATCAAGGGACTTGACTCCTGAATGTCCTGTCAAAGTCCCTGTGTGTGGAGTGTTTCACAACCATCATGGGCTGGGGCTTTCTAAGACATTTAAGGAATTAGAAGTGAGGAACCAAGGAAATTCTGTTGACTCTCTGCTCCCTGCCCAGACAAAAGTGCTGAAGTCGTTGAGCAAAAGCACCTTTGATCTCCTGCCCACCAGAAGTGTTGTGGATTTGGTTTCCCAAGAGCCCTGCTCTGCACAGTGAGAGCAAACTGTGAGTTTAGCAAGTGTCTACCACGCTTCCTTGTCAGCCCCAGCACAGGCTCTGCAGTCTTTGACTTTGTGATCCTTCAAACTGTGACTCTGACACCTCACAGCATTTCCTCTTCCTTGCTTGAGATATTTCAGGGACAACTGCTGAGGATTTTGGGGGGACGTTGGAGGAGGGCCAGCTGGTTGGGATCATAACTGAGGCAAAGCTGGGTTTAGTTGGACTTGTTTCCACCTGGTTTAACTGGGTAAGGTTGTACTGACTCTAGAAAGCCACATGGTTGAAAACACAGAGCCCTAAAGAACCTGAAGTGTGACTTCAACCATTCCTGTCTCTTGAAGTATCCAGAGAGAGACCTTTAGGGAATCCCAAAAGTATTAGAAATGGAAATTTGTCTTAAGACACGATATCCAACAAAGAAGTGTGGTGGGACTGGGGAGTTGTGTCCCCCTGGTTGGGAGCTCTGTGTCAGTCGGGGCTCAGGCTGGAGGGAGCCCCATTACCTGGGTCAGGGGCTGCTCCCTCCTCAGCACATCAGTGACAGTCTGTGCCTGTGAATGGGCTACAATAAAACTGTTACAACAGGGCTGGTGATTTAGGGGAAATGCATAAAGAGCTGTCTGGAGGATCCAGGGTGGCAGAAGCAAGTAAATTCTGACCAGAAATGGTTATGGAATGGCAGAACCTTTGCTGTTTTGTCTGAGGAAAGTCCATTTCGTTCCTGGATGATTATTTGGAGTTAAGCTGCATCTCCAGCTCAAGTCCTTGCCTTCCTTTGGTTCTGTTCCCTATTCAGAGAGCCAGCAGCATCTGCAGAAGCCTCAAAGAGTCACTTTTATATTTGCAGTTTGTGCTGGTTTTACACCAGGAGGGGTGAAAGACTGAATTTATGATGTCTGGTTTGGGAAATCTATTTTTGTTCCCTCTGATTGTCTTGTAACCATGCCTGTTATGAGTGGGGAGCGTTGTATATAGAACAATGTATGAATATAAATCTCAGGAGACACGTGTGGAGTCTTATCACTGCCAAGTGACACTGAAAATCCTTTTGGCACTGCAGGCACTGTGATGTGATGATCTGGGGAGGAGAGGGCTGCAGGGAGCCTGAGCTGGTCCAGCTTGGCCTCAGGGTTCCATCTCTGGAAGAGCAGAGGGAGTGCTGGAGGCACCAATGCCAGCAGACTGCAGAGTGTGCCAAGGGCAGCTCCTGCTGCTGCCAGGGCCTGTTCTAACATCACAGCTGGTGCTGACATTAAAACCTTTGGTATTGACCCAAAATCCTGTGCTATTGACCCAATCTGAGACGGCTGTGGAGAGTTTTAGGTGGTATTTCCAGCAGATCAGTGTTTCCATCAGGACATGAGTTTTAAACTGCTGGGAAAGCTTTCCATGCCCAGGGCAGGCACTTCTGCCCTCCTGGCTCAAGGTGCTGAACTCTTGACAGAGTGCTCTGGGGATGGAAAACAGGGAGGAAAGGTGCAGATGGGTGTTGTGAGGACAGGGAATCTCAGCCAGGAGTGACCACAGCGTGGCTGCTGGGCAGAGCTGTCCTCCATGCAGTCCCTGGGAACCTGAGTCACACTCTTGCCCTTTGAGGGGGAGCCACGTGGCTGGGTACAGCAATTATCAGCTCCTTTATATTTTTTTCCAGAAGCTTATCAAAATTGGTTGGTTTGGGGGAAAAAAATTAAAGAGTTGCCTCTAAAGCACGTGAGATGAATTTACCACTGATCTTCTGAACAGAAAGACTTTAAAGATGCCCGTGGAGTTGGAACAGCACAGAGGGGGTTAATACTCTGCTTTGTTGGTTTTGACTAGGGCCCATGGTTTTACTGCAGCAGTAAAGTCACTTTCCTTTTATGTTTAAAAGCCAGCAAGGAAAAATTGCAATTACAAAGACAACTAAAATCTTCACTGGTACTCAACAAGGTAATCAGTTCAATTGATTTTTTTTTCCCTAGCCAGAAAAGTATTTAAAGTTAAATTCTATCTGTGATTTTTATATGGGAAAAAGAAATCTGCCCTCTGAAATGCTTCCTGGTTTTAAAAATGAGAGCATTTTATTTGCCCTATAAATGCAAACTTATAAAATGTGATAAGGAATCTTTCTCTTCTCCCTGCACAGACAAGACCTGAGCGAGCTCCCTGCTATCCCTGCATGGCTGCCAATTGCAGGACAGATATCACTCCATTAGTCATTAGCATCTAAATCATCCCACTTCTCATTCAGGTTTACTGGGCTGTGATGGCTACTGGATTCATAGGACACCTGAGCCAGGTCTTTTGTACAAGGTCTCCTGGAGCAATTGATTGTAAAAAGACAGCAGGAGAGCAAACCACTGGTTTCTGTGCCCTTTTGAGCAGGGAGGATGGGCTGTGCTGCCATGTGTTTTCTCTATGAATTATTAAAGTTTTTTCTTATTGAAATATTGTAGGATGATTGAATTTGCGTTGTGCATAGTAGTGCAGCATCCCAGTGCAAAAAAACCCAAAAAACCAAAAACAAAACAAACAAAAATCCCCCAAACAAACAAACAAAACTGTGAGGAGTTTTGGAAAAAAATAAACAAACCACTTAATTTTCAAGGGTGATACAATAGGAGCATCTCTTTCCTCTCTTTCTGGAGTGGAAGGGGGATGGGGATAAAGGAGCTCCATCAGAGGTCTGTTCTTGGACCATTGTAATTTAAATTGTAATTAATATTATAGTTAAACTTGTTCTTTGTAGAAGCCAAGCTTTATTTACATGGATCAGGCTTCAAAACCTGATGTGTTAATATGTCTTTAAAATTACTGGGGAATTCACTGGGTTTAATAGCCAAGCACTCTGGAGCATCTGGGCTGGGCAGTACCTGAGCTGGGTACTGCCAGAGGGTTTTATCTTTGTTTAGGGGTCAGAAGGTGCCTTTCCTGTTGAGGGCTACAAAAAAACCCAACCAGTTAAGTCCTTGGAGCTTTCTAGAGCAGGGAGAGAAGCAAAACAAAGTGAAAGCAGTCTGTGATCCATCACTTGCTGTGAGGGACTGGGGAGAATCCATGAGGGGAGAAAGGAATGCCCAGCACATGTTCATTTTTACTGGATGTTTTTCGAGGAAGTGGCTGACTTTCTGTGACTGTGCTGGTTTGGGGGTTAACCCTTCCAGCATCCCTGTGCCTACAAACATTTCATTACAAGCAAGCTCCCATAAATTCCTGGCAGTGGTATCCCTCCCAAGCCCTCGGGCTACAGGGATCTTTAGTCACTTTGGATTGGACTGGATTTGAAAATAGGTCCCTAAGGTGAAGGGCCAATACATCAAACCAGTAAATCATGTTTTATACCAACTCCTGATAATGAATGAAGTGCCATTTCATACAATACCTAAGTTAGGATTTTATTGATTAACTCTCATCTTGGTGTTCCACCCAAATCTAAGATATATTGCCTGCTGTAATTTTTACATTAGCTGTCAAATTCATCTTGTCTTCCCAGGGTTATGATGTGTACAGAGCAGACAATAAAAACCATCACAGTTTCAGTGTTTATCTAATGAATATACACAGGCCAGAGAGATTAATAATGATCTGATAGGCAGAGCCAAGAGGCAGGAAATGCCCATGTTCGGGGCTGGCGCTCAGGACCAGGATTTCAGATGAGGGCAGGGCTGGAGGAGGACGATGCTCACTCGTCTCACCCCACGCCTCCCTCCTCCCCCTGCCAGGCTGTAATGGATGAGAGGAGACTCAGGGAAGCCGAGATGATGATTGTTCTGTGCATAACATGAAGGAGCAGTGGGGAAAGGCTGCTGGTAAACACTAAACTAATCCTCTGAATGATTTGCCAAGGCACAGCTCAGTGCTGGTGCTGAGAATCCAAACAAACCTGGCATTCCTGCCCAGTGGAAAGAAATACTTTTAGGATATCGTTCCTTATATAGTTTCTGGTTAATAACCACTCCAGGTCTTGTGCAGAGCCCTGGCAGATGGTCCCTGCTCCTCCCCAGAATCCCACATTTTCCTTCGGGATGCGGAGTGGCCTTTGAGGCTTCCCCCAACGGCAGAGGTGGCCGCGCTTGTGACGGGAGAGGGAGCCCTCACCCCGGGCATGGCTCCGGCCACGGCTGTCCCCGGGGCCGCGGCCGCCCCTGCCGCCACCCGGAGAGGGAGGAGTAGGAGCTCCCTCGCTGGAAGCTGGCGGGATTCATCCTTAAATCCCTGCGAGCTGCGGAACGGGGAGATCTGTGGGGAGCGGGGCAGGGGAGGCTGGCTCTGTTTGCTGAAAGGGCTGGGAAAGTGCAAAGGGCTGCAGCGTCTGCTGAGCACAGCCGCGGCCCCACGCTCCGCTGGCTGCGGGAGGACGCGTCCGGAGCGCCGGCTCGGGGATGCGCAGCGGGACCGGGTTTGTGTCCCCGGCTGCCCCCAGCGCCGGCACCGGCAGGGCTCGCTCTGGGAAATGGGTGCTGCTCTGAGTGCAGTGAGCACTGAAAACAGGAGCGATGGGTGCAGGGGAGAAGAGCCCGGCGGGTGCTGAGCCAGGCTGACCTCGGGCTCACAGCCAGGTAGCCCCTCGCTGTTCCTGCTAGCCACGGCAGCCCTCAGCGGAGCCCTCCATCATCCTCCTGACCTAGCGATGCCTTTGGCAGTCCGATCCTCGCTGTAGGTTGAATTGTGAGCTCCTCAGGGCAAGGGCTTTTCCCTCTGTCGCTGTTTTCCGATGGCAGCGGGGACAGCAGGGTCCTGAATGGGGCTGTGATGTTGAGCAGGGGACTTCTCCAAGCATTCTGTGCCATTCAGTTCTCCAACCAGGTTTGGTGCGTATCACATTTTACATCCCAACCCGTCTATTATCTGCAAAAGCAGTCAGATCATAACCTGTTGAAAAATCTGTTTATTAAAGAGAATAACGAAGCCTCAAAAAAAAAACCAACAAAAAAACCGCCTCCGTGCCTCCTCTCCTCCCTTTCTTCCCCTTCAGTTCGTGATTACATTTTTCTTTTATACATCCCAGCATGAAACAGTAACACATTACAGCACAAAGCAAAAACACCACTTATCTAATCTCGGCTATAATGTGGGACAGGCCCCGAGTAGGATGCAGCCGGGGCCAGGAGCGGGGCTGGCTGGCAAAGGACAATGGATCGCTGCAGATGCGGATTGAGTGAGACAATTGAACCAATTATACTATTCCGGGCACTTCAATGAGATCGCAGAGCATTTCCTGGGCTTTGGTAGAAGTAATCAGCATTCCTATTCATCTCTGCCCCATCCTGCCTGCCTTGCTCTGTGCAGAATGCAGCTCCTGCACTTGTGGCCCTCGGACAATTCCCCCTTTGCTCCCCTATCTCATTCTTCCTCCTGGTCGGAATTTAAAAATCACTAATTACTTTCTCCCCTCTATCTAAGCTCATGGAATCACTTTACTTGAATAAGTAATATTTTTGAGTCTCTCATAGGAAGGTTTGGTCCTGTCTGGAAGCAGCTGTTTTTTCACCTCTGAAATTGCTGCATTTTGGCAGCTGCTGGAGGGAGCTGCAAGTCAAACCCGAGGCTGGTGGGCACATCACCAAGTGCTTTGTAACACTTTGGGTGAGAGGAAGCAGAATGACCTGTGCTGTTTCTTTTTAGCACCGTTTAAGCTGTAAAACCAGCCAACCAACTCTCTTCCCAATGTTGGCTGCTGAGATTGACTGCACTCATGAAGATAACGGGGGGAAGTATTTTTCTCTTAAGTCCACAGCTGTCCTAAATCAGCTGGGATCCTGGAGGGCCGCAGAATGCTCAGCATCCCAGGCAGGGACATAAAGACACCAGGCAAAATGTCACTTGAAGTGTTGCCTCTTCTTCAGCAGTAACTCTGCTCCATAAATGCAATTGATCTCCTGAGAGAGGAGGGATTTCTTCAGCAAATGCAAGCTTTGTGAGGAAAAATATAGGAGCTGTTGGGCTTGCACTCCTTCTGTGTGTGCTCCAGATCCAAGGCCTCAGAGTGCCACAGCAAGAGGGGATTTGGGCATCGCTGTGTGTGGGTTACACACTGCACACACTGCTGCAGGGCTGAATTAAAGTTGTGTCCAGATTTAAAACCATTTCAAGCAGTTATTGCAATGTAAACTGAGCAGTGAGGGTTTATTTTTAGTTTCATTCAGATTTTTTAGTATAATGTTGTTGCTGTTGTCAGATCTGGGCTGGACCATGGCTTTAAACATGAATGGGAAATTTTGGCTCAAGGAGGTTTAGTCTTGCCCTGCCTGGGCTGAGAAGCAGCTGAAGCATCCTCAGTTCCAAGGACTGCTTTGCAGGATGGGCTGGGGGATGAGCATGTAATGGCAGGAGTTTTACAAGTGTCTAAAAACAGAAGCTTATAATGAAAGTGCTTCCTCAGCCATAACTGTGGCGTGCTGGCATAATTGGAATGCTGAGTGGTGTGCTGGGTTTAGGAAGGTAATAAGAACTGCAATCAGTATTAAATAAAATGTATCTTCCTTTAGGGGAAATAAATGTATATTAAATCAAATATTCATGAATCCAAGTTAGTCTTCATACATTACACAAACAGTTTTTCAAAAATGCAGCTATCCTGAAGGCCGGGTGTGATGTGTGTGAAGAAGAGGGATTAGCTTAGAGCTGGGGAGAGGGAAAGGGCCTGGCCTGTCACCACCTGAAGGAACAAAGCCCTCTGGGCTCCAGTGAGGTCTTGCCTGAACAGCACATCTGAGAAAGTGGTTTAAATTGTGCAGAAGTGTTAAAAGAAGCGAATCTGTCTCTTTACAATGTTTATCATCTCTAGCAAAACCCAGACATCCACATGAGCCTTTCAAGAATGCAAACCTAAAAGGGGAGTGGCTTTCAGTTCACAGATATTTCAGTAAATGCTGATTCTCTCAAGGGCAGGACAGAGAGGATTCTCTGGCTTGTCCTCAGGGTGTTTTTTTAGCTCCTGTGAACTTGTGTTTTCCTTTCCTGCAGAGGGGAGGAGAACATCCTGCCAGGAGAGGGGCACAGCAGAGCCCTCCCTCTGCAGCCAGGCTCAGGATTGTCCTGCTGCCAACACCCTGGGATGAGGGGAAAACGTGAAAGGCTCCAGCCTGGCACCAGCACAGAGTGTGAGCAGCACACACGTGTGAGCTCAGGCTCCAGGGGCTGGGACAGCTTCCTGCTTCTCACCTGGAGCAATCCTCGGTGCCAACAGGGGCCGGTGTCCTGCTCGGGTCTCAGAAAGGTGTTTCTTGTTTGTCACAAGGGGGCTCAAAGCTTCACAGCCTCGGTCCTGGCTTCAGCACAGTGTGGTGCCAATTTGGCTAAAAGTGTGGGGCTCAAGGGGGCTGGGTTTGATGCCTCTCGAGTCAGGCTGTGCTGTTAGCTAACACCTCTGTGTTTAGGAGCCAAGGGAGGAAAAGCTCAGGCTGGTAAAAGCAGGGACAAAGCTGCAGGTGTTTCCAGGAGAGAGTTTGTTAGTTTAATCAAATTGGACTCGTCTGGAGTTGTGTCAGCAGAATTCTTCTGTGCAGTTTATGAAATGTCAGTGCTTTTATCCAACAGCTACAATCAATTTGCTGTTTGATAAAATAAGCAAACACCTCCAGGCTGCATCCTTATCCCTGCCTGTATAAACAGAGGGGCAGGGAGACACGGGCATGGATTCTGTTACCTTCCTGGGGCGAGGAGGGTTTCGTTCCTGGAGGCTTCCAAAAGAGCGGCACACGGCTGTGGAGAGAGGGCTAATTTGTGTCATTTGCTGAAACCACTGGGCTCTTCTTCCCTGCTTGGGGAATTATTGATTTTATCACTCTCTGACCTTACACGTGTCACTGTCTTGTGCATGCTGGCCTGTAGGAAGTGCTGTCTACTGATTCTCGGCTGAGGAATAATTCTGCTTTATTTGTGATTACTCTCTTATTTTTGGCTCATCAGCCATGCACACTTGTTCTTTCTGCCAGGCTTAAATCCTCAGGAAAAATGTACCCAATAATACAAAAAACCCAAACAAAGCCTCCCCTACACCCTGCCTCTGCACTGCCAAACACTTTTATTCATCTCTGCACATGTTACTCTGTAAAGACTCATCACTGTCCCATTGATTTCATTGTCTGGGTGTCTTCAACAGTTTTCTTGGATCTCAGTAAGTCGGGGAGAGCAGAATATGATTGCAGATATCAATACATGAGTGTGTAACCCTATTGAAGTGCTGTCAGGCTGCCTGAAGTGCATGGGGGGTTTGCTGTGTTATTGTGCTGCTTCCCTGACAAAAAACCTCAGCCCTGCTTGTAGAAGTGGAGGGGGAAGCAGAGATGCTGTGAGGGAGGAGGGTTGGTCGTAGGGAGGAAATATATGGAGCATCTACTAGAGCTTGCATGGTACATTAATTGTCTGTACCTTTTTCCTTTTCTTCTCAAAGCAAAATTAATTATGGGGAGGTGATGTTCCTTTAATGAACATCATTTAATTTAAAAAACGGAAAAGTATACTATCATTAGGTCCCTTACTTAATGTAGTGTGTTTTCTTAAGCTGAATCTGGTTGTTGTGGCAGGGTGGAGGTGAGGAGAGTCCCTCTCCTCCCTGCGGGATCCGAGAGCGGCTCTCGGCTGCGGAGGCTGCTCAAACACGGAGCCCAATCCCTGCTGCCTGTGGGGGACACTGCTTGACCGCTTATTGCATATTTGATCAGTTTATTTCTGCATCCCCGAGCCTCCCGGGGCCTCAGGGTGACTGTGGGGTTTGGATTAATCGGCAGGGCAAGGAAGGGGAGGCGGGGATGCTGTGTGCTCCCAGTCTGGAATGATTCCCCCTTCCTCTTAAAGCACACAAAGGTGCCCTTTGTGGGAGAGGCTGGTGGCTGACAGGAGCTCAGGAACTCACCCAGGGTGGGCTCAGGTTTGCCCAGCACTGGTGAAAATCAGCTCCTCTACAAACCACCTTTACTCCTCTTCCACCTTCATCAGCTGAGCAACACAAACTCGAATTAGGCAATCCAGGCTGGAGGGACCCAGCACCACCCCAGCACAGCCACCCCACCTTTCCCCCTTCAGCAAAGGCCACAGAACTGAAGGGCTTTGGAAATAAATGGTAACAAGTCTGAGAAGTCCAGGTTTTAATTAAAAATACAAGTGGTGAGTTGGTAAATTGAGGGGAGTGGCAGCTGCTGTGGTTTCAGGTGTTCTGTTGTGCCACATCGAATCACGGCTCTAAATGGTTAATCTCCAGATTAAATAGGTGGTACCTCTTAAGGACTGGGCTCTTGTAAAATCTTGTCTGCTAATGACAGCTGACTTCAAACATGCTTATAAATAAAATGGTCAAAATTAGGGATTTTTTCCTCTAAGGAAAGCGGCATGTAGGGAAAAACAACATGAGGGTTTTTTTTTTCTAATTGCTTCTGCTTTTAAAGATTGAATATGGTGTTTCTGGTCTGATTTGTGGCTATCAGTACTTTATATGAAGTGTCATTCCTGATGTGTGTTATCTCCACTTTCAAATGTAGGCTTTTTATTAAAAACTAGAACTTAAATTGCAGTGGATGAAATAGGAGTTATTCCACTTCCGTTTTTAAAAAATAATAATAAAAATACCCCTATATGGTGTTACTGCTGGAGGGTTTTGGCAATACTGGAAGGCCAAGCAGGAAGAGGATCTCAAACCCATTTTTGGTGTTTGTGCCAGGGCTCCCAAGCCTTTGCAAACCCATTCTCACTTGCTGTGGTGGAGTTTGGATAAGGCAGTTGTTGCTGTGCTGCCAAACCAAGCATCCTGATTTTCAGCTTTTTGTTTTCCTTTGGCCTCAAGTGGCTGTTTGCAAATGAGCTGTTGGTGACACCTGAGTGACTGTGTTTGGGGGGTTGTTTATTTGTTTGTTTGGGGCTTTTTTGCCTTGAAGATTTTTGGGGTTTAGCCTACATATGTGGGTCCAGAAATACCTGCTCTCTTTACTTTTATTCTCTACAATATCCCCTTGCTGTGTGTTATTTGCTCCCACCATTGAGGGGTTATTGCATTTGTCATCTCCTTTGCCATGGGGGCGAGAGGCAGCGTTTGTTAATACACAGGAGAGCTGGCACTTCCACGTCTGCGGAATGATGTACTTTGGGAAGTCACCCGAGGTGAGAAGTGCCACGGGAGGGTGAAATGTTATGTGCCTGAAACAATGGCCGTGAGCAGTGATCATCTGCAGCGCTCACCTCCGCAGGGCCGAGGTTCTGCCACCCAATCTCCCGTGCTCAGATTAACTTGGGAGCGTTAAACACACACCCAGTGCTGGCTGCCTCCCTGTTATCTGCTCTCCGTGCTCCCAGCACAGAAATGCTCGCTTCTCTATACTAAAATGGGATTTTTTTTTTTAACCTGGAGAAAAGTGTATTCCATTGTTATTACCTTCATTCCCAAGCTGTGTTTATACTCTGATAACTGCCAGCCTAGTTTCCAGCAATAGCTGCCGATAGAAAAGATTACCTCTATATTTTGAGCATTTTATTGACTTGTTCAATAGCACTTTTCTGTTATTTGCCATGGCTGGAGGGGCTGGCTGTGGGGCACAAGAGGCACCAGCAGCCCTTTTGCTGTCCCCAACACAGCACTGCTGTCTGGCTGTGGTCAGGGCTCCTGGCTATTCCAAATTTGGGTTACTGGCAAACACCTTGTGCGAGCTGGGACTCTTGATCCATCTCTTGGTGGAGCTTGAACTTGCCACATCATTCATGTCACGGGGGGAGTTCAGGTTTATGCACAGTGAGCTCTGTGTGATGTGGAGGTGTTTGAGAGGAGCAGGAGCTTCCCCAGGCCCCCCAGCCTGTGTGGCTGGGATTTATTTTGGTCTCTCACACTGGCTGTAGTTTGTTTTTAGCTCCGGCTCGGGGAATACTTTGCTGAGCAGGCTGCAGGAGGCTCTGTTGTGCTCTCGGCAGGGTACAGGCAGAGCGAACCAAACGCTCCCAGCTCTGCCGGGCCGTGTCCTTGGCCGAGCCGGGCACAGGCACAGGGCGGCTGGTGCTGGGCAGGAGGATTGGGGCTGGAGGGGCCATCCCAGGGAGGGACAGGGCTGCTGGCAGCCGGGGCCGGGCTCCGCTGTCACCCAGCGCTGCCCCTCGCCCCCTGCCCGTGGCTGGCAGCATCAGAGGCGCTCTGCCATCTCCGCCTGCTCTGCACCGCCGGCGCTGCCTCTGGGTGCCGGGATGCGCCCGCACACCGGGGAAGTTCTCTGCAGGCAGGCGGTGCCAGCGGAGCTCTGCCATCCTCACCCAGCGCCCCCTCCATCCCCTGGGGCATGGCTTTGTCTCGGCTTCGGGGACAGTGAACGTGTAGCACGGCTCCAGGCTGGGCTTTCCCAGCGGTTTGGGGGTGTGTGTTTGGTTTCACCCGCAGCAGTGTTGAAATCTCGCCGCAGCTCCGGGCTGGCGAGGAGAGGAGCCCTCGGTGGTGCTCAGCTGTGTCCCCGCACACCCTGAAAGGAACACTCACCTTGCCCGAGGGGCCGGGCGAGCTCTGTGTCACCCCTCGGGTCGGACCCCACGGTCCCGAGGGCCGGGGGCAGCGCAGCCCCTCGGGATTCACCCCCAGCGCTTCCTCCCGGGGACAGCCGCCTCTCTCGGCTCCCTCAGTACTTTTAGTTACTGGAGGAGGTTAAGTAACTCTGCTGATCCATCCTGTTGTTAAGTGAAGGTAGCAGGGTGCCAACAATTAAAGAAGTAATTGTTCAATTGGTTCTGCAATAATACTCATTGATTCTTTGTTTGAAGTGATTCGCTTTTCAATCCTCCTGCATTTAGAGATCTTGTTTCACCTATGTCAAGGCGAGTTCAGGAAACCTAATTAACTGGGTTTTGTTTTTTATAATTAGGTCCCTAAAATAATTCATAGGTGGTGTTAATAACCCCATTTAAAAATCTATTAAGCTTTTGGAAAAGTTGGACAGAATCCTCTGTGCTGGTTTTTTTTCCTTCCCTCCCCTCTTCCCTCCTCCTTTTCCCCTTGGAGATGTGGCGCTTCTTCCTTTTGCAGCGCACTAATTAAAAACAGTAGGATTATGGTGGGAAATAATATGCATGTGAGGTTATCATCCACAGGGCAAGAGGAGGCTGCTGCCTCCCTTCCCCTGCCTCGCTCCAAGGTACACTCTCCATCTTCAGCGGGGGCTGGCAGGGTTCATTAAAGGACAGATTGCCTTGCACACTGCAAGGACCCTTGGCATTTGCGAGCCTGCGAGCCGGGCCCAGAAGGGGAGCGGCAGGGAGGGATAACGTGCGGGAAACGCCGGGCTCGCAGCCTCCGCCGCTCCCGAAAGGCAGCTCTGCTCTCAGGGGCACTTCCCGAAATCTGCAGGGAGGGCTTTGGGGCCACGGAAGGGTTTGCCCCGTCCCGCTGCCCTCCCCGGCCGGCTGTGCTGGCACGGTGGCCCTGCCCGTGGGCAGTGCTGGCACCTGAGAACGCGGTCAGAGCCCTTTTAGCGGCAGCACGGAACCAGCTGCCCCGTTTGACACGAGCTGCGGAGAGGCTGCTGCGGGCTGGTTTTGTGCCCTCGGCCGGAGCTCCCCGGGGCAGGGCGGGGGACGCTGTCCCTCGGTGCTGCTGGCGCGGGCCGAGGCTCTGCTGCCATCTGCGAGCGGGCCCGGCTCCCTCGGGCTGCTGGAGCCGGGCGCGGAATCATGTGCCCTTTGGGATGCCAAGGCTGTCTGACAGGGATCCTGGGAGGAATCTCACGGAAGCGCTGCCTTGTGGCTCATGCACACACATATGCCGGCTTTGGGCCTCAGCGCTGCCAGAGCCGGGAATGCTTTGTTCTACTCCCACTCAGGGAGGTGGTGTTACGAGTGTAAAGATAAATACTTATCTCAGTAAGGTTACGGAGTTCCATGGAATGGTTCATCTGCAGGATGCTTCAGAAGGCTTTGCCTTGGAGGGTGAGCCCCGCTGTTCTCCCTGTGCAGGGGGTGTATAAATTCCAACATTTATACACAGCAGGAAGATCTAGTTAAACCTGGCATCACCTGCAAGGGCTGCTCTCTGCATCCTCGGGGAAGGCTGCAAACCCTTTTGTGCCTGGCAGAGCTGAAGTGCTGGCTGGGAAGTGCAGTGTGACCTCTGTGGGCCCTGATCCATGGCGAGTGTCCTGAGCCACCTCCAACAGTGGCATTTTCCCACCACGTTTTCCTCCTGAAAGTCAAAATGTAAATTCTTTTATTACCCCTCCTGAATGTGACAAAGTCCTCCTTAAAAATGTAAAGATTCCCATCTTCACATGCACCATAAAGGCCTTTGCGTGGCACGTGAAGCCTCTGGGCTGTTGATTTATTATCGAGCTACAATGGCTGGAGCAGGAGAGCAAAGTGAAATCTGCGAAAGTGGCTGATGTGACAAAATTAACAGTTGTCAGCAGAGGAGAGGGGAAGGCAAATGTTGATACTCAGCAAGCTGGGGCCTGGGGAAGCAAAGTTGTCTTCACATTCCAGAGGCAAAAACCTTCCTGCGACACCAGGGAAGGGGCAGGGGGGCTGAGGGTCTGGAGCTGTCAGCAGCAGTGCTGGGGACAGGCTGCAAGGCCAGCACAGCTTCCTGGGGACAGAGATTGCAAAGGAAGGGGACAAACCCTGTGGTGCTCTGTGCTCTCTGGCTCCCACAGTGTGGGGTTATATTTTAGGGAGCAATGGTTGCTCTACAGGGGGGCTTGGGCAGTTCCCATTGGTGTCTGTGGTAGCTTGGGTTTGACGTGGAGTATTTTAGGCTCAGACAAGGAGACAGTTCAAGAAGCAATAAAACCCCCTTATTTTGGGTTGTTTTTTCAGTTTGAGCCCAGCTCTGGCTCTTGATGTTCTGTTTGAAGCTGTTGATGGTGTTTTTCTGAACCGACAGGAGGGGCAGATGTCATATCTTGCAAGTGGAGCTGAGATTTTGGGGGATGAGGTTAATGATGGGGTTATTTGTTATGAACTTCTGAATTGAGATGTTTTGCTGAGTGGGCTGAGTGTGTGATGTGCAGCAGGGAAAAGCAGAGCCCTTGTCTAACAAAAGGGTGAATGGTGTGTTTGGTGGAATTGTTTATGGCAGCCCGGGGTTAAAGTGCTTTGAGATGTTTGCTGTCATGTTCCAGGCTTATTTTCACCTCCACTTGTAATTTTGGGGGGCTTTCTTATATACAAATAGCTGTGCCAGTCCAGCAGGGCCCCTCTTGGGTTAATTGTGGTGGTGCTGGCAGGAATTAACCCTTCGGATATCTGGGAATTTTTCATGTATTTCACTTGAACAGCTCTGACAAAATGAATTACTTCCTAGATGGATATTTTGGAAAATACCCTACCTTTATTCCTCAAACATTTTGAGTTTATGAAACAAAATGTGTGAGAACTTGGATGACCAACCTTTTATTGGGAGGTGTGGGTCATGGTTTGGATGAAAGTCTCCCTGCAAGACTCCAAAGCAAAAAACTTCCCTGCTAAACCTGTCTGGAAAAAGGTTAACACGAGATGAATTGAATTATATTAGTGAAAATTGCATCATTAGGAGAAGCCTCTTCCTGCAAAATGCACAAATATAGCTGAATTCACAGATGCATTTTGGTCTTCTGCACCAGGAATATTTGTCATCCCAGAAAAAAGTGGAAGAGGCTTGTTCTTCAATGCCTGGCATGTCACTACATGCTGTGAAGTGCAAATAGAGGAAGAAAAATTAACACATAAAAGAAATGTACTGTTTCTGCAGGAAAATTAGCTAGTTAAAGCTGAGGGAAGTGGCTTTTTAATAAAATAAAATAGAAAAAAAGAAACAAAACCACAGCAGAAAATAGCAGCATTTTCTTTTTGCTTGGCTGGGGAAAAAATAAGCATATTTTATATTGTAACTCTGAGTGCTTTGAGCTGGAGGAGATAAGTCTGTGGGAAAAATAGTTCCTACAAATACATGAAGCTGGAAGAATCCTGGAATCCCTTTTGTGTGTCCAGAGCTGCAGTTCCCCACCAAGCACCAACTGCAAGCGACTGTGACTGGGAGGGAGGAGGAGCCGAGTGCTGTTGCATTGCATGCACGGATTTCTCCCTGCAAAAACACCCCTGCAGCCTGCATCCCTCCTCCTCTCCCCTGCCCACAGATGAAAAGAGGGTCTCAAACTGTTGCTGAGTTGTGCAAATATACTGAGAGTAAAAAAGAAAATAATCTAATTTTTCTGTGATGAGGCACTAGCAAGTGCTTTAGATCCAGTGTGGGTCTATTTCTTGCCTTTATTTTGTTTTTGGAATGGATTTTGGAGGATAATTGGCTTTTTAATTTGACACTAACAGCCCTTCTGAATTTAGTTGACTTCAGGGTGAGTTGGTGAGGTTTAGCAGGATTGGCCTCCAAAGAGGAGAAGCTTGTCAGTGGCCTGTGTTTCCAAAAATCTGTGAGGGAGAGGAGCAGGGCTGTCTTTGGGTTTGGCCAGCCAGGGTGGAGTATTGACCTTGGTCTTTGAAGAACAAACACTGGAAAGGCAGTGTTGAAGGCACTAATTTTTTTTTTAAAATGCACTCACCCTCTCCTTCTTACCATGAGAAATGGATCAGAGTCCTCTGATCTCATCGTGTTGTTTCAGTTGGGTTTGTGTCCTCACTGGGCCCTTTGGGATAATTGCAAGGGAGGCAGAACTCTGCACCTTGTCCATGCTGATGCTGGCACAGGAGGTGAGCAGAGCCTGGTGCTCTCCTTCCTCTCCTGCCCCCAGGAATGTTTTCAGGGATGTTTTCAGGGATGTATTCAGGAATGTTTTCAGTGATTTATTCAGGGATGTATTCCTCCCCCTGGGGCTGAGGCCCGATGCTC
The DNA here is from genome assembly GCA_013400215.1 of Cisticola juncidis. NCBI lineage: Eukaryota > Metazoa > Chordata > Aves > Passeriformes > Cisticolidae > Cisticola > Cisticola juncidis. The sequence continues at coordinate 136,429 of VXBR01003880.1, read as the reverse complement.
ACCAAAAAGTGCCTGGCCCAGGACCCATCTGAGGGGAGCATTCAGCCAGGTTCAGGAGCTTTCTCCAGACATTACTGGGAGCAGGGAGTGCCTGGAGCAGTCTCACTCCTGAGCACTTGCGTGTTGCTTCCCAGGAGCTGTTTGAAGTCCTGATAAAGGTGTCTCAGCACAAGGATCGCTTCTGCCTGTATTTTCAGGATTATGTTGTGTATTTACATCAGAGAGATTTTTCTGAGTGAGGTGGGAGAGGACGTGGCTGTGAAATGAACAAAATGCTCATCTTTGGGCTGAGAGAACAAATCCAGGCTCTCCTGAGTGAAACCCATCTGGTGTAATCCTTGCAGCTCCTGGCTGCATGTGTGTGTCCTTGCAGGCTTTGTTTCTGGCCAGCACCTTGGCCTGCAGACCTTTTCTCTGATGCAGGGTGGACTCTAAGCTGCAGCCCAGCAAGGTGTCTCCATTTCCCTGCTCCCCACATCCCCACAGGACAGCAGCACCACCTCATCCTGGCCCTGGTGTGATATCATGCCTGAAGTCGGGTCTTTGCGAGGCAAAGGGCACAAAGGGGCAAGGGAAGACTGCTCAGACCTCCTTCAGGCAGTCGCTTTTAATTGCAAATGGTGTGATTTTGAAAGGGGGGCAGGGAGAGCCCTTGCTCCAGGCTAGAGAGCAAGAGATTGAAAGCTTGCTGCGGTGGTCATCGGAGGTGAAGAATAAGTCATAAATGATCCAAGGGCAAAGGCCAAATATAGACTAATGGCTGCTTTGTTCCCGCAGCCTTGGGAAGGACCTTGGTGCCGCACTGTGCTGGAGGTGCCCTGGGCTTAACCCTTCCCTGCTCAGCCACACACGCAGGATTCCAGCAGTGGATGCTCTGTGTGGTGTCTGGGTGCTGGACTCCAGCCAGGCTGCTGGGTCCTGAATTCCAGCTGAAAACCAAAACCTGCTGGGAATTTCTAGGGGGGACAAGGAAAATGGGAAGCTCTGTCTTCTACTGCTTAAGAAAGTGTGTGGGGTTGTGGTTCTGAAAATCCTATAAATATATGCTTCAAAATACCCTGTGGGAAATAACTTTGTCCTTTTCCTTGGTTTATCCACTTAAAATGAGCACCATAAAGTTAGGACCAAACCTCATGGTCAATTCCTCAGAAGCTTCGTTTCCTGTGCTAAGGGCTTTGCTGTGGTCTGAGTGTTGGGTGGTCACAAGTCCCCCAGGGTGACATTGTCTTGCCAGGATTTCCTCGTCATCTGGAGGATCAGATTCATTCTCTTATTTAGCTTCTCCTCTTCCTTATTCCTTTTGTCAGCCCCTCCTCACACCAGGGTACAGTGCAGATATTCCCCCAAACCTTGCAGACAACCCTCAAAGCCACAAGCTGTGAGCTGTCTGGTGACCTGGGAAAGATGCATGGGGCTGGTCACCTCCTTCCAGGGCCTCTAACGCTGCTCTGCTCCCCATCCCCATGTTGGTCACCTCCTTCCAGAGGCTCCAGCTCTGCTCTGCTCCCCATCCCCATGTCTCCCCTGGAGCACCAAGCCAGGGCACGCTGGTGTGGAGAGATCTGTCCCAGCTGGGCTGACTGCTCCCCAAATCCTGCCTGTTCCTCTGAGTGCAGCAGCCTCTGGCTGGCACAGCTGTGTCCATCTGTCTGTCTGTCCATCTGTCCCTGTCCACACCCTGAGCTGCAGCCTGCAGTGAGCCAGGACCTTCTGAGGAGCAGCCTGTGGTGGCTTTGGAGCCCCGTGTGCTGCTCCTCCTCCTCCTCCTCCTCCTCCCCGTGCCTCGTGGGGTGTCTCTCATCTTTCAGAGAAATAGGAAAGAAAGGGATTCCCTTCAGAACCGGTTCTGAGGGCTGGCTGCAGGGTTTGGCTCACCTTAAAAGAGCAGGTTCTCCCACAGGAATGGTCCTCTGGAATGGTCCTGGTCCTTTCCCCAGGGACACAGCTCAGTCCGGTGCCACCTGGGCTGGGACACTGCTGTGACGCCTGCTGTCACCTGAGCCGCGGGTGTAACATCCCCCAGTGCCTCAGTTTATCCTTCTCCTCCTTCTTACGGTTGGCAAAAGTTCTTCAGCACCTGGATTTGTGCATTCCTGCAGTGGGAGTGTGTAGGGCTGAAAAGGAGCAGATTTTACAGCTGAGAGAGAAAGGATCCAATTCCTTACAGGTGCTAAAATTCATTTTACTGTACGTGCGAATGAGACTCCTCTCTCCTGGGAATTAAGTTAATTCTTATCTGCTTGGGGTTTTTTGTTTGTTTGTTTGTTTTGTTTTGTTTTTGCTGTGGCAATTCCATTGTGGGTTATTTTATACAAATTTCAACCCATTGATTTTTTTTCCTGGACCAAAATTATCTCGGCATCAGCTTTACCCAAGTTTAATGGAGATACACTGGGGAAAGGGAATGCTTTAGCCCATTGTCTGCCAGGAGAGGCAGTGGCTGGGTTTTCTCAGTTCCTTGCCAGGCAGACCAGGGGCTGGCTTCTTGCATGTTTAAAATAACACTAATAAACAAAGCCCTTCCTGCTGGGGGTCAGCGAGGGGGACAGCAGTGTGAGCGCACATTTCTTTCCCTGCCGTGCCTGTGCTGCCGGGATCCTCGCGGCGCAGGAAAGCTCTGTGGGGAAAAACAAACGCACACCTCAGGCTGCTGCCGAGCCCCGGCAGTGCCGGCAGTCCTGTGCCCGGCATGCATTATTCCTGAAATCAAAGCGGGAATCGGCGCAGGAATGTTTGAGCGGAGCTGTGATCCTCAGGTGTGACACCGGCCCCGCCGCAATGAGATGCACAGTCATGCTCTCTCCCAGACGCAGGGTTAAAGATTTGCTTGGGGCCAGTCAATAGCACGCACTGAGTATCTTCCTCAAGAATGTGTCTGCTCTTTTCCTGCCTCCAAGTAGCAGCACTTGAGTCTCAGTCCCCTACTTGAATCACTGCACTATCTCCACTTCATCAGAAACCAGAGTCGAGTCTTTGATGATTGTTGTGACTCACGGTGTCACAGAACTACTTACCCTGTGATTTCAACTTTAATCACTGATCCACTATCTATAGAGCTGCCTGTGGAACAGTTCAAATTGTAATTATAGGAAGCTCATCTGCTGCAAGCCACAAAGCAGGCTTTACCATATGCCTTTAAAGGTGAACTGATGTCATGATGAAATAACTGTGTTTTGCTGCAGATTGATACCACTGGCTGGGAAGTTAACATACAGCATGAAAGCTGTGACATTTTGCAAGCCCCGCTATCGCTCCCTAAGTCATGTTAACCTAACATTCCCTGTTGTTTTACAAGGGATCTGCGGGTAACTGGGAAGTGTCCTCAGCTGCCTGAGGGTGGAGAGGGGATGTGATGCTGGGGGAAGGAGCTGAGGTGGGTTATGGAGCTGTGCAGTGCTACCTACCTGTGTAACACAGGCTGAAGAATATGGAGGTGTGTTTCTCCTTTGCCCCTCACTGACCTGAACATTTATTTTGGTCTCTTTTTCCCTGCTTTGGAAGATGTTTCAGAATTTTCTTTTCTGAGGTTGCAGCTGTGTCCATCTCAGAAACCTTTCATAGGGGTTGTTTTCTGTGCCCCCTTGCCCAAGTGCTAAAAGCCCTGGCAAAGCTCTGCCCTGTGCTCATGATTTCCCAGTTTACTCATGAGGATATTCATGGTCTGTAAAGCTCAGTTGTCATACTGTGAAGACATGCAGGGCAGGACACAGGTGCAGGGAAGTGACTTGCCCAAAATCTTTATCAAAGTCCACACAAGGAGTTTCTGCAGCACCTCACTCTCCAGAAAGCCAGGAGAGAATTCCAGAAGCCTGAGCACAATCCCCTTGCTCTGAACACGTGCCATGGGAAGTGTTATTTGCTTTCTCAACAGCGAGGTGGGAGCTGCAAGGCACAGGGCAGCACAGAGCCCTCTTTTCTGAGGCTCTGGGGGAGCTGGGAATGGTCTGCCAGGCTTTTCCAGCTGTGCAAAGCACAGAGCTCAGGCTGAGACCTCTCCTTGTTCCTTGTACCTGCAGCCCCCAGTGTGAAGAGGAGCAAAGTAGAGATCCAGGGTTTGCTGTGGAAGGTCCTTCAAAACCCCTCAAGAGCAGGGAGCAGTACTGAGATGTCTTGGATGTGCTAGAGCTGGCTGCACCCTCATTCTTTGTTCACCTCCTCCTTCTTCCCAGATGTGGCTGCATTTCAGCAGTGACACATTTAGAGAGATGTTTGGGAGCTGGAAGAATCTCTGTAAGCCCAGCCCACCCATCTCTCAGTAGATTCTCTGTTCTCTAACAAAACTTTTGCCGTGAATAGGGAAATGGGATCTGCACATCCAAAGTTGGCAGCTCCTCCTGACTCCTCCAACTCTCTGCCTGTGCTACTCTGCTGCTCCTTTCTCCTGCAACTGGCCACATAAAGATAAGTAAGGGAGATGGTTTTATTGCAAGCAGCTGGGGAAAATCACGTTGCTTCAGTTTCCATAAAATAGCCGAGCCTCAGCTTTTTTATCCTGCCCATTCGCACATCCACTATAAAAGGGACATCAGTTATAAACATTTCCTGTTTGTGCATACACTCTTCCAGTGCTTATGATGTATAGACTGACAAAAGGCTTAATGCTTTGAATATATAAAACACAAGGCCTGTGCAATGGAGGGTGACAGTTGCCCTTTAATGTTCTGCTTTTTAAAGATCAGGGTAGAGTTCAGAAAGCATAGTCATGAGGTTTAATGATTTAATGGGGACGACTGGGGAGCAAAAATAGTTACTACACCCTGGGGAAAAGTGGTTCCTCATACATATTACTTTAGCCTAATGGCCTATGAATGCTTCCTCTGTGGCATAGGAGGGTGTCACGGTACATAGACTCTATAATACTGAATGGGTTGATTAAATGCATATTAAACAATACTAAATTGGAAAAAAAAAGGCGCCACCAACTGTATTTATTCTGTTCTTAGAAAATGTTGTTACTCATTCAATTTCATTTGTGATATTATTATAATTTTCCCCCCATTTCCTGCTCGTGGCAGAGCGAGGGAGCCAAGTGTAAACACCGTTGATGGATCGGCGGTGGCCGAGCTCTCGCCTGGCGCTGGATGGGGATGGGGAGAGGGGCTGGGCAGCCCCAGAGTGCTGGTGACAGCTGCAGGTGGCACCTTCTCAAAGTGCCAGACAAAGCATTCCTCTGGAAAGTGGCTTTTTCCCTTTGCCTCCATGCCAGGGCAGCTCCCTGCCCTGCGCTTTGTGCGCCGCGCTCACCGTGCGCTCTTGGGCTGGGGGCTTTGTGTGTGTCCTGTGTGACTCAGCTGTGTCACCTCCCTGGCACCCCATAAATGCTGCTCTGGTCACCAAACCCAAGTCCCAGCTGACTCGAGGGGTGGAATTGTTCATTCCATGGCACAGATGGGGCGAGGGCAGCCCCGGTTCCGCGGTGCTCTCAGGCTTTGTTTGCGCTGCTGCCCTGAGCTCTGTGTCCCTGTCCCTGGAAATGACAGCACACACCCTGCTCCACGGGAGCTGCCTGGGACAGAGGCAGCAAGGGCAAACGAGCCCTTCGTCGGCAGTTTTTGAGCAAATTAAACACTCCCTGCACCAGCACTTCCCACTGTGTTTTTAGGACAAAAAGAGAAAAAAGGACGTGAGCATTTGCTGTTGTCAATGCCTGCCTGTTCTGAGTATCTGTGCAAATTCACCATTTCTGGACAGAGTGTTTTTCTTGTCAACACCTGTTAATATTCTATGAACTGCTAGAGATTATAACAAATCTTATTTAGTCTGATATTTTTGGAAGTCACCGGACAGTTCTGCCCAGGTATTTCTATACCTCAGCCTTGTCTTGTGTAGGATATGTGTTAATTATCACCTGTATTTCATCTCTGACATGTATATTCCCTCCCAAATCTTGTTACCTTGATGAATGAAGAATCTTCTTTTCTACAGCCCTTCCACCAACGTGCATTTGCTCTTTTCTTTTTCCTTTTTACTGCTTCAATCAGTTGCTTTATTCTGCACTTTGTAGTTTCAAACACAATTTACAGTTTGCCACACTGCAGAAGTAGCTGGAGCACTGAGCAACCCCAAATTAAAGGGAGAGGAAAAATTGCCTTTGTAATAAGAATGGCAGTAGGGTTGCAACTGGCGGAAATAATCATTTGTCTGGAGGAAGGACAGCAGTGGGAAGGTGTGAGTGGAGGCTGTGTGTGTCATCTGGGGCTGCAGGGTTTGGGGGACTCTTAGGGGCATCTTTTCCTCCTCTGTTGTTGAAGTCCTGCTGGTTTAACGAGAGCAGCATTCAAATATTTGCTCACATCCCCTCTGTGAGCTGCCCAATGTGTTCTAGGAGTGTGTGAATATGAGAGCAAGGATGTTTGAGGGAATTTAATGGTTTTGAAATGGCAGTGTCATAGGTTGTGGCTCCAGCTGTGGCTCTCAGGTGTCCACACCTCCTTCAGGCCTGCTCCTAGAAACTTGCATTGTATCTCTGTTTTGAGGTGGTTTTCAGCACAGAATCTCAGACTGGTTTGGGTTGGAAGGGACCAAAGATTCTCTACCTCCAAACCCTGCCATGGGCAGGGACTCCTCCCCCCAGAAAATTTAAAAAGCATTTTCCTTTCCATGGCTGGAAGCTTCTGTCCTCCAGACTCCTGAGCTCTCTCTCTGGGGATGCTCCTGTGTCTTGGGCACCTGGTGGTGCTGAGGGAGGATCCTGAGCTGCAGGAAGAGCCTCCTTTACTGCCCATGAAATTCCCTCCACCATAAACACTGATCCCACAGGCAGGGAAAGGACCTGCTCTCCCCCTCCCAACAACTTATTATTGATGGAAACATTTTATAAATAAACATCTCTAGGTAACATATTCCATAAAATATCTAATTATAGATTATTGGATTGAACATTTCTTGCTTCAATTAAGTGATAGTTTTTTCCCCTCAGGAAGCCAGCTCAATGCTCTTTCTGGGGAAATTATGTGTATTTATTCTATGTTCTATAGGCAGTGTCTTTTTATGTTGTTAATAAATAAACTACAGTGCAGGGCTTTACCCTAAGTAAAACTAATGGAGGTCAGGCTTTGGTTTTTTCTTTTTTATTTTCCTGATCAGATCTCTCCTGTCTGGTGGTCTGCAGTCTTGGTACAGTGAACTTTGTATGGAAGGATATGAAGGGAAAATGGAATGACAAAAAATAGAAAATGGCTTGGAGAGCTGCATTCTTTTACCTCCCCCAGAGCAGATGCCTTTAGTTATTAAAAAATTATTAAGGAAAAAAAGCTGAAAGCCCAGGATTCAGCCCTGGTGTTGAATTTCAGCCCCATTCATCCTCTGGGCAGCTGTTGGGGGCTGTAGATCTGAGAGCCTGATTTGCACCACTGCCAAGTTGGCAACATTTTCTCAGAAATTTGCCTTTAGCTGTGGTCTGAACCCCCACCCGAAGTGCCTGGGCTTGGCTGGGTTTAAATCCAGGGCTCAGGCCTTGGCCCATCTCTCCCAGCTCTAGAGAAGCCCAGAGGAGCTGGGTGTGTGGGTTTTGTGTCCTGAAGGAGATGCTGTGGATCAGAGATTCATCACCCTGAGCTGGGAGGGTCCCATGAGGATCATCCATGCCCAGATCCTGAGTTTCAGAGCAGGTGTCTGGCATGGAAAACCAGGGGACGAGCACATGCTCAGTCCTGGAATCATTTTGGTTGGAAAAGATCTTTAATATCAAATTCAGCCACTAACCCAGCACTGCCAAGGCCACTGCTGAGCCATGTTCCTGGGTGCCACATCCTTTAAACCTTTCCAGGGATGGGGACCCAACCACTCCAAGGGCAGATAGGCCAGTGCTCGATAACTCTTCCAGTGGAGAGATTTTCCATCCTTTCCCTGGGGAAGCTGCAGCTCAAGCTGAGCTGTCTGCAAGGACTTGAGGCATGGCAGGCTGAGCTTGCAGGCTCCTCCTGGGTTTGCATGGAGCCCTTGAGATGGGATTTACCCCTTCAGAGCAGAGCAGTGCAGGAAGGTGTGAGAATGGCTCTGAGCTCTTCTGCACCCTCATCCTGAGCAGAAGGGGGAAAACCCCAATCAGGGAGCTGCTCCCTCCTCTTGCTCCCTTACCTGCCATTTTAAACAAATGCAAATTAAAACCCTCCATCGGGTTGGTTCATTCCCTTCCTTCATGTAACTGATGTTATTGGATTTTTATGCAGCACATTACACCCTGAGCCATGTCTTCTACTATTTTGCTTTCAAATTGTATCTCCTGCCATTTGTGTCACATTTAAAATGCTAACAGTATAGAATGTCATTTACAGAATCGGGGCGTTTGCTGCGGAAAATTAATTTGACTTATTCCTTCTGCCTGTTCCTATCTCCAGGCCAATATTATGCTACTCATTCTACAAGAGTAATACTTAATGAATAGGACTATTAATAATGTCAAGGTCCATGGGGGTCTTATGGGTAACGGATAGGCGTAGACTGTAAGGGGGCAGTCACCTGACTTCGGTTAATGTTCCATGAAAATATCAGGCAGTGCAATGTAATTATGGAGCAGAGGATAGTAAAAAAGGCAGGGAACTTGGAGTTTCTTAAATATTTTTTCAAATTAGTCAGTGTTTTTGCTGTAATTTACCTGGAACCTTCGTCAGACCAGGTGTGAAAGCTGTTTAAAATTCCAAAGGGGGAAAAAACCAACAACTGGGTACCTGACTCATAAAGAGGGAATAAGGCAGAGGAGTTTGCAGTGCTAGGCAGGAATTGTGTGTGTTTGGTGGGAGGTGTCTGTGTGTGTGATTCCTATTTGCAGGGAACAGGAATGAGAGGAAAGGCGCTTTGCCTGTGGTTTGAGTTGGGTTTTTTTCACCTGTATATGTCTGGCATTTAAAAATAATTCAAAACTATTGGAGAAAACACAAAAATTAACATCTATAATGGAAAAGAATTATGAGCAGAAGAAACAAAACTCCTCTTCCTGCTATTTGTAGTGCTGCTAGCTGAGAAAATCCCAGGCAGGATGGGATGACATGGGTGGGCATGCAGGGCAGTGCTTGTTCTTCTCCCCTTCTGTAAAATTCAGCCCTGATTTCCAAAGAGCAAGAGAAAGGCTGTGACAAGTGTTGGTGCTGTGCAGCAAAGTCACCTCGACTCCACTGCCATCCTTTCCCAAAGAGCCAAATCTTTCTAACCCCTGCCTGGGGGCTGAAATGGTATTGGCAAAGCAGAGGTGCAGAGCGAGCACCAGGAGATGAGGCTGGCAGAGATTTGGGGTTCTGTTTCCCGTGCCTGCCGTCCCAGGAGCTGCTGGTACCCAGGAAACCTCTCTCAGCTCTGCCCAGCAGCCACCCTGAGGAGATGCTGTGGCCCCTGCAGGACACCAGACCTAGCGAGCACCAGAGGTGATCTCGAGGTGATCTCGGGGTGATCTCGGGGCTTTCCAGCCCAAGACTTTTCCCTCTCCCATGGCTGAGGGGCTGCTGCCAGCACACACACGAAACAGGAGCCTTGGCCAAGCCGAGAGTAGCACATTGGTCTCCCCTCGGTCCCTCCTACTCCTCTTCATGCCCTCGCTGTTATTTTTTCCCCTCGAAGAAGCTTTATTCATTTGTGAGCGTGCCTTAATCCCGGCAGCATTAGGCAGCCCCGGCGCGGCTCTGTGCCTCACTAATTCCCACTATTAGGCCACCTGCTGGCACCTCCCGAACGGAGCCGGGTCCTGTCACAGCCCGCCATGAATAAACATGAAAGAGACAAATGAGGCAGGGCAGGACGGAATTCCAGGGGCAGGGATCCCAAAGGCAGCGCCTGCCGTGCTCACCCAGCTCCAGGACGGAATTCCGGGGGCAGGGATCCCAAAGGCAGCGCCTGCCGTGCTCACGCAGCTCCTGGACGGAATTCCAGGGGCAGGGATCCCAAAGGCAGCGCTCCACAGCCCTGCCGTGCTCACCCAGCTCCAGGACGGAATTCCGGAGGCAGGGATCCCAAAGGCAGCGCTCCACAGCCCTGCCGTGCTCACCCAGGTGGGCTGACGGCTCCCCGGGGCTGCTTTGGGATATCGGTTCAGTGCAGAGCCCGGGCTGCTCCTCCCAGCGCCCAGGAGCCCCAAACTGGCAAAGCCAGGCTGGGATTGGCAGAGTAAATGTCTTGTCCTGAAGCTTTCTGGAGGTCCTGCAAGGCAAAGGCACCTCAGCATTTCCCAGAACCTGCCAGCTCCGTATCCAAAGGGACTCAGGGCTCCTCTCTTCCACTCTGGTCAACCTTTAGGGCATGAGGGACCAGCTCAGCTGAAGGAGGGATGAGGTGAAAAATTATTAATGCTTCTTCCTTCCTTTTATTCCCTGTTAAATCTCCTTTAATCAGGAAACTTCATGTGGTCACCAAATATTGAAACCTTATTAATGGTTCTTTGCAGGATGTTGGTGGTTTCAGTGTTGATTTATTAAGCAAACTAACAAACAAAAAATCCTGTGGAAAAAAGTGAACCTACAAAACAAACAAATGAAGCTCACCAAATATTGACTGAAAATTGAAATGAAATTTACTTTGAAACTTTCCTGTGGTTGAAAAGCCTTCTTTTTGTGATATAGCCCTGGGAGGAAGGAAACTGAGTGAAGAATTTGGTATCCAGGGATCTCTCTTAAGCCTGCTCTGCTTTATTAGACAAACCAGCTGATTTCTCTAAGGTTTCCCCCAACTCTGGATGACTGATGAGTGTAACAATCCTTGTGTGTGCATTTTTAAGGGGCATCCCTGCTATTTTACCCATTCCAGTTCAAAACGAGCCCAGGTGTAGAATAAAGGCTGGGCTGAGGTGCTGGAAGTGCTGGGAGCAGCAGCGTGGCAGGGGCAGCCAGCCAGGGGTGTGTAGGTGAATGCTCTAAATCCCTGGATCACAGAAGCTCAGGGGCCATATCCACAAACCAACACAGCTCCTTTCCCTTCGACCCCATCTTCTCCTGCCACTCTTAGATTTCTCCTCTTGCCTCAGATTTACAGCTACCTTGTCCAAATATATTACAGGAAATAAAGGATAAAATGCTTTAAAATCCTACCTTCCCAAGCCAGAGAACAGGCTTGGGTGAAAATAAACGAGCTGGTTTGTTATATTGCTCAGCCTCTGTCACGTGAAGGTGAGGCCTCCTTTTTATTATTATTATTTTTTATTGCCACCCATTTGCCTTCATTATAATTTATTTGTTAATCCGTGCTCCAGCTCATGAATTTTGCATTTGGGGAGGTGGAGGGAAAGGGGAGGGGGATTCAAAGCACCAAAAAAGATGCTGGCCCACTTAAAGTTGAAGGACACAGTTGGAGGGCAGGGCTGCCTCCCTGGCCTTCCATCATCCTTTTAAAAAGGCAAATATGCAGTCAGCAAAAAGAGAAAAAGAGGGGGGGGAAAAAAGCCTAAAGACTTCCCAATTAATAATTACTCTGATGGCCTCAGTGGGATTGAGAACCTCACAGGTCAGAGAGGACAAATTCCAACCCCCTTTTCCTCAGCTCTTCTTCTCAGGTGAGCTGATGGCTTCGCTGCTGTGCTTCCATGTCCCCCATGCCAAGTTTCCTTCCTTCCTTTTCAGGATTTTTTTTTTTTATGAGGCATCCTGAGTGTAAAAAATATGGCCTGCCTTTATGGTGCTCCAGCACGAATGAAGCTATAAAATTATGAACAGTTTTTATGATGGCTATTCAGGGGATGCTTTTATATTGATGGTGCACATGCTGTATCTATCTTTTTTCCCCCCTTTCTTTTTTGCGTCCCTCCTTTTCCCTGGAAAAGATGGTAGGATATGAGTGGAGGGGGAAAGCTCAGGTGGGGGGGGAGCCTGTGTAACTATTTTTCATGCATTTAATATATTAATTATCCGGTAAATGCTCCCTGGGCTGTGCTTGGGATGCCGGAGAATGACAGCTTTTCAGCGAAGCTCCAAAGGCAGCCCATCAGCCCTCAGTGTATTATGTCGGAGAGGTCAGGGTGGGGTTAATGTAACTTTTTATTTGCTGATTTTTCATAGATGGGAGCAAAGCTGGTAAGGGGAAAAAGAGAGAGAGAGGCTGAAAAGAAGGTGCAAAAAGAGCAGGGATGATGGCAAGTCTGTTATGCCCCCTCCTGCCTCCCAGCCCGCTGCAGAGGTTGATTATGCAGAGCAGGGAGATGCTCACAGCCTCCCCGGGATGCTCCCGCTCCAGGGCATGAAAGGGGACAAAATTCTGCCCGGGGAAAGTCTGTTCGAGAGACAACAACAATGAGAAATCCCTCCTGCAGTAACTAAACTCAAAATAGATCATAAGGAGGGAGGTCCAGGCAAAGATAAAGAAGTGGGAGGAGATTTTGGCTGCTCAGGGGTTCTTAAAGCCAAAGGTGAATCTGAAGTGGCTGCAGGGGATCCTGCTCCACTGGATTGTTGCCTCTGAGAGGGTCCTGGCTCCAGTGGCTCCTGCAGGGACCCGGAGCCCTCTGGGGACAATTGCTCCCTGTGCCCTTCCCTCCCCTGCTGCCCTGAGCTCTGGGGCAGCCCTGCTCTAACAGCTGCCTGCATCCAGTATTGATCTCAGAGGTAATAGGGGTTTAATTCTCATTTAAGAGGCCTGTAAATGATCTCAGGAAAGACACTTTAAAAAAATAGCAATCCTAGCTCAACCAAGGTGCACAAGTTAAAGAAATTTGAAACCATGTAAATATTTTAGAAATTCTCAGGCAAAGTCTACTGTGGCTGAGCAGGAGGGTCTGTGGAGCTTTAGCATCTGCCCTGTCAGGCAGAGGTAGCTGCACACACAGTGTGGTGTTGCTTTATTTCAGCTAATAAAAATAATCCTAGTGTTGTATATATTTAGGTTAAAAGTATATTTTTTTGCCTGCAATATCAATGAGGGACATGTGGAGGAAGGGAGTGTTCTTGCGTGTGCATTTACCCAGCACTGCTCCCATTACATTTGAATTGAGTACAATATATCCCACTGAGTGTAATTACCACAGCTTTGTTCTTCTGATTTTTCCATATTTTAACGCTCCAAACAATCCTAAATAAGTAGGATTGGGTTGTGTTGTCTTCTTTGGAAAACTGAGCTGGTCTTGATCACCCTCCTCTCCTCATAGCTGTGGGGGCCCACAAAGAAGAGATCCCAGTCATCTCCACTGCAGCAACTTTTGTCTGTGCCACCAAGACAGGGATTTATTTTTCATATATCGCTTGAATAGGGGATGGCCTGTAGCCTCCTGAAAAAGGTTTGTGGTTCAAGAGTGGATTATTGTAACCTTTCTCCAATGAGCTGCTGATGCAAAATGGGCCTGAACCAAAAGTTTCATATCAAAGCTGTGTCCCAAGCTATGGAAGGGTTGGAATTCTAAGGCAAAAGCTCTCATAAATGGGTTTTTCTGTGCGGCTTAAGCTGTGTGTGTTGGAGGATGGGGAGCAGAAATGATGTGGAATAAAGGGTATGAAAAATCAGTGGCTGGAGCCCGTGACCCAAAGTGCCTGTGGGAAATTCCCTCTTGGACTGGGCACCAGTGTCAGAGCCTTGCAGAGGGCCCCAGGGAGCTTTAGCCTTTCTCCTGTGATATCCTCTCTGTACAGAGAGCTCGGACACTGCTCAGCTTCCTTGGGTCTCCCAGCTCCATCCCAAGCCCTTCTTGCCTGGAATTTGGCTGGATCCACTCCTTTGACAGGGACAGCCCAGGGAGATGTGCTGCTCTAATAACCACAGCTCAGGACACTCCCAGCTGCTTCCTCCCACATTCTGCAGGAGAAATTACATTCTGGATTATATTTTTTCATGTTAATATTTCACATTTCAGAAATGTTGAATAAATAGGGCAGCAGTTGGCAGGTAATACCGGGCACACATAGAAACTTCAATAGGAACCTACAAAAAATTACAGTAACAGTGTGAACTTCTCTTGCCTGGCAGAAATTGTTTCTGTCAATATTTTTAATTTCAGCTCCTGGAAGTGCAGCCTGACTGGGAGGGAGAGCTGATGGTTATTAGCAAACTGATAAGCTTAGTCTGCAGCCAGATATCCGAGCACAGAAATCCTGCTGGGCTTTCTGCATGTTTTTCTGGAAAACTTTTGCACATTTTAGAGTCACCTTGCTGACCAATTTATTTACCAGGTAAGAAACGTGATTAGATAGTTGTGGTTTATTGCAAAATAATGGTATCTAGAAAATGAAGTAAAAGATAAAAAGCTTGGATCTTTGAACTGCCAGAGGTCCCTCCCTTTGTTTTCTTGAGGTGTCTGTCCCTTCTGAGCCCTCCAAAAGCTTGCTGTGGGAAGCCCTTACATGTTTTACTGAGTCGAGTATAAACAGAACAGTTTAAAAATCTATTTCACAAAATGATGCCTTTACTATTTATGGGCTGATGTCAGTGCTAAAACCCTGAAATGGACTGGAACCATAACTGAGGCCGGGTGACCTTTCCCCGTTCTGCTTCAGTAACTGCATCCACAGGGAAGAGCAGCTGAAGCATCAGAGCTCAGCTTTGTTCCTCAAAGCTCTGGACATTTCATGCAGGTGCAGAAATGGGAAGTGACAGGACATGCCCCTGATTTTGGTTATTTTCTTTGCCTCCGGCTATTGTTTCCTTCCAGCAATTCCATGTGGCAGGAAATCTGTTTGTTCTCTGTCCATCCGTGCCAAAACCATCCTGAGCTGGGATCCAAATGCTCCTTGGTTCTCCAAACAAAGATCTATGCCACTGCCAAGCCTGAGCAAGGTCGGCAGTGCAGCAGCCCCAGGAGCTGAGCAGGGATTTATGTTCCCAGCACAGAGAGGGGGAATCAGGGCAGGCTGGGAGCAGCTCCCACCACGGTGTGTGCAGGGGTTGTGGTACCTACTCCTGTTGCTGTGAGTGAACCAGCTGTAACTCCAGCTTCAGGTGCTGTGCAGGTATCAGTAAAACTCCTGGTAACATCGGAGCTCTGAAGGAATCTGGATGTAAAAGGTTCCTCCATGGAGATGTGAGGACGAGGAGCTGCCTGATGGGTCGGTTGTAGACTCTGATGTTGGCTCCACGGCTGTCTCAGGTGTCTGTGCCACCTTCCCCACCTCCACCAGCCATTAAACCAGGGATGGGTGCACTGACTGCTTTGAATTTAATCAGGTGCTTTGGCTGAGATCAAAGCGGGGTTACTGTGGCAGCTGCCAAAACAGATCAGCTGAGACAGCAGGGAGACACAGAGCAGGTCCCCTCTGCCTTCTCGTGGAATTGTGACACTGTAGGATGGGTCTGGGGGGGACTGAAACCCCTGGCAAGGGGAACCCTCTCGGGGCAGCCCATGGGGAGCTGAGTCCCCACTGAGGTGCAGGGGGCAGCTCTGGGGTGTCACAGCTGCCCTGGAGCAGCTGCTGCCACCACCACCTCAGCCAGGGAGGAGTGCTGGACCGAGAGCTCTGACCTCATAAAACTGGATTGGAAATGCAGGCATGATTAACTTGCCATAGATTTATGTGGAATTAGTATGTGTTTCAACACTGAGGTTATAAATACAGGTTGCCCTCATCTAACCAGCCGGGCTTTACATAATTTCAGAAGAGTCCTCACAATGGCAGCTTTAAAATGACAAAGGAGGGAAGGAAGAGCTGAATGTGGCAGGTGCTGTATTAACTGCACCCCAAATCCTGCAGGAGACTGAGGGGAGGGTGAGAGGATGTGAGTGCTGAGCACACCTTGTTCCACACAGTGCAGCTCAACTGCAGGGGCTGAAACCAGGCTGGGCACTGCTGGAGAAGTGTCCAGGGCCAGGCTGGAGCAGCCTGGGATAGTGGAAGGTGTCCCTGTCCATGGCAGGGGGTGGATTCTGACCTGTGCAGGTCCCTTCCAACCCAAACCCCTCTAAGATTCTGCAAATCTCTGCTAAGGGCTGTGAGCTGCAGAGGAAGCTGCTTCAGAGGGGAAGCTCAGGTCTCTTCACAGTCTGGCTCACAGGCCAGCACTGCTTTCCTTTTCCAAATAATCCTCAGCCTCAGAAGAATCATCCTTGGCATCCCCACACGACAGGTTGCCTCTCTGCAGAGGCTTTGTCTTGTGGTATGTTCAGGGGATGGTCCAAGAGCTGCCTTAGCTCTGCTTGTGCTGCCACTGCAGCCACGCGCCAGGAAAGCCCCGCTCAGAGCAGGAGGGAGGCTCAGGCTGGAGCGGGAACGGGGCTGGTGGGCACAGGGAAATGTCACCCACCAGGTTTGCTCTCTTCTCCTCTCCTTCTTTCGGGTAGTGATTTTTGGAGCTTCTGAATCTCCCAGTAACTCATGTTTAGGGCGAGTGCCAACCATCCAGACGAGCTGCGGATGAAGGATCTATTTTTGCTTTAGCATATTTTTAACCTCTTCTCTTTGTTGTTCCAAATGTATTCACGCCAGATTTAAAAACAAACAAACCCCACGAGGTGCCTGGTGAGACTTTTCCATTTGTTAGTAGCTGAAAGAAGCCTGCTGTGACACAGGGACCCTCTTGTTCTCCTGGGATAGGTTACCTGGGGAGCTGGGCAGGGACGTGGCTGTCACCTTTCCCTCCCAGGAGGATCCCTCATCCCCCGGGGCCAGGCTGCTCTCTGCCCCTCCTGAGGAGGGAGGCCAGCTACATCCCCCCAGCTAAAGAACATTTCAATTTCTAATTGCTACAATACAGAGCTTTCTAACCTGTTCACAATTTGTGGCAGGGCAGTCTCGGCTGTGGAGTGTTGGTTTTGCTCTTTCACAGCACCCTGAGCTGCAAGAAATCTGGACATTGGTCTGGGGATGTCTTTATAAACTGGTTTTTTTTTTCTTGAGCACTCAAAATATATTTTTCTGGTGTAATATCCATGTATCTACCATATAGTGCATGTAGAGCTCCCTTCAGCCTGTATGTTGGTGTATGAGCAGCTGTGTAACTGTAAATATAGAGAATATTCTAGGCCTTGATTGTCTCCTATGTGTCACAGCATGAGCAGTGCAATTTGACTCTGTTAGGATATCTGTTGGTAAAATTAACATTAGGGATGGAGTGTGTGTTTAATTTCTTTCATTATTTCCATTCCCCACACTGTGACTCAGTTATGTAACCACAGATGTCACCGGGGTTTCTGTGCATTCCTTGTTTAAATCCAAGCAGACACCAGCATCGCCCCCACCAGTGCCCTGAACCTGCAGCTCCTGAGAGGTGAGGGGAGGAGAGGAGTGGTCAGTAAAATCCAGACTATTACTGAAAATAATCAGGAGCAGTTGGCAACCCTGCTCCTGCATATTCGCCAAGTGCTCGGTGATTCAGCCCCTCTCCATTTTCAGGCCAGCGCGGCCGTCACTCTGAATTATTTTCAGTGAGCACTTCTATATCTCATGTCAGTTCCCAGTTCGAACCCATCACCGAGTGTCGAGGCTGCGACGTGCCGTCCATGCCGATGAGCAGCCCCCCTCCTCTGCTTTGCTATTAACCTTTCCTTTTACCAGAGTTACCCCTTTGTCCTGCTGCAGTTTGCAGTGCCTGATAGAAGCAGCTGCCTGTGGCCAAACGAACATCACATTTACATTTTCTTTCTTGAACCGAGGAGTGAGACGAGGAATTGCAGTAAATGATCTCCCCTTTCTCTCTCTCTTTTTTTTTTTTTGCCTCCCCCCCAATCGTCTTTAATGCATTGCCTAGAAATCTATTTCTTATCTAATTTTACTGGATGGATCAACAGGGCTGCGAATGTAACCCTTTGTCATCTATGGAAATCTTTTTATCCCATAAAAATGATTAGATTTGATGCAATTAGGATTATGAGGAGGTGGGGGGGAGCCTGAGACACTGTGCCTTGCCT
The DNA here is from genome assembly GCA_013400215.1 of Cisticola juncidis. Taxonomy (NCBI): domain Eukaryota; kingdom Metazoa; phylum Chordata; class Aves; order Passeriformes; family Cisticolidae; genus Cisticola; species Cisticola juncidis. Next base: position 118,689 of record VXBR01003880.1, on the reverse strand, counting down.
GCTGCCGGCTGCTGACACATTAACAGCCTGTTTATTAACTGCTGTACATTTGGGCTACGAGCAGCGCATTCTTATGCCCGATAAGCCCAGCACGTGCCCGGTAGGAAACGGGAGCCTCACTTTTTCGGCTGGCCCCCTCCCACCTTTCTGCATATGAATCCAGGAGGAGGGATCTCACTGGAAACAAAACCTCTGCAGCGGGAGAAATGCACATTTCCATTCGCCGCTTCTCCGAGCGTGCCTGGTGCTGCGTCTGCTGTAGCAGGGAACGTGCGGCAGTGGAGCCGCTCCTCTCCCTCCCTGCCCGCTCTGTACCACAGCACTGCAGAACGGGTTGGGCTGAAAGGGTCTTTCAAAACCATCTGGTTCAACCTCCTGCCATGGCCAGGGACACCTTCTACTGCACTGCTCATTCCTTTGGATGGGCTTGAGGGGGTTTGCACCAGAGGCAAACATTTGTGTGTTTTGTTACCAGAGCTGGGGCTGAGTTCCTCATCCTCCTCTATGCCTTCAACTCGGACCCATTCTGGGGGGAATTAATTTTGTGACATAATCTGCGACATTTTTTTCTCCCTGATGCCACCAGAGAGAGAATATGCATGGGTGACATCCCAAAACATTCACAAGCACCCCTTCCACACCCCCCTGGCTGCTGCTGTTCCTCCCCTGGGCTGGCAGGAGGTGTGCAAGGCTCTGACCTGGCATGGACAGCAGTGGGTGCCTCAGCACCCAGAGCAGGATGGACCTGGGGCAGAGCCAGGATGGCACTGGGACAGAACAGGGATGGCACTGGGACAGAACAGGGATGGACTTGGGACAGAGCAGGGATGGCACGGGGACAGAGCAGGGCAAATCCCTCCTGGTTCCAAGGGAAAGCCCAGGGAGGCTCATGCTGAGCTCAGGGAGATGTGTTTATACCTCTGAGTGTCCCTGTGTGTGCTGATCTGTGCTCCTGCTGCCCTCCCTGGTCCTGGAGCTGCACAAGCTCTGAGGGGCACCCTGGACATCCTCCTGTTCCACTCCTTCACATGCAACTTTTCAAAGGTTGCTCCTCTGTCTTCACAGGAGGAAAATTTATTCCTCAGCCTCCCTGTTTGTGAATGACAGCTTCTGGCTGGGAGAGAACAGGATCTGACTGTGAGTGATACAGGGCTCAAAGAAAAATTTTACATGAAGACAAAGGAATAAATTTACTGCAGGCCCCAGAAATTGATAAAACAATGCTAAGTAAATCTGATATTGCACAAATTTTGTGTGTAGGTTTCCCCTGTAAGCAACATCTCCCTGTGAGAGGCACAAAGTTCTGTGTGGATGCTAAAGCTCATCTCCAACACAAGTCAAAGGCCAAAATCCAGCCTTTGTTTCTCTTGATTGCCAGCACAGTGAGAATATTTAATTTCCAAACATCCCTGTGCTACTTAATAGCAATTTTCCCGGTTTTGTTTGCAGATCACAAACACTCACGAGGGCATCACTCTCCTCTCTGCCTGTGCCAGTCATTTGCCTTCAATTGTGACCAGTTCCATGGCTTTAAGTGGCTAAAAAGAACTTGAGGAATAAGTTTGAGCGCAGCAGCTGCACACACCCCTCTGTGCCCCGCTGTGCCCGCCGTGACAATGGGATCCCAGCAGTTGGCAGGGCCCTGCTGTGGGGATGCCAGCGTGGGGACAGCTGCTGAGCCGGGCTGGCAGCGCCCGTGCCAGGGCTCGGGGGCTCCTGCTGCAGCCTGCCAGGGAAACGCGGTGTCACAGCTCAGTCCTTGCAAGGATTTGGTTGGAAAATGCTCTTATTTAACAACTTCGTTTTAAAAATTTACTTTGTGGAGATCTGCCAGCCCAAAGCTCTGTCTGCCCCGTGCCCTGAGTGGGTCTGTGTGTGTTACACTGGGGTTTTGCAGTGTTGTAGTGGCAGAGGAGGACACAGGTGACTTTTGTTCTGGCAAAGGAGGTGGAATATTGGCTATTGCCTTTTGGTGAATGACCAGAGGGAAATGAGGCTGGCTCAGCTCCTTCCTGCTGTGGATGCCCAGGATTTTGTTAACTGGGATACAGCTTGTGCAGTACTGGGTTAAGCCTGGTTCATGATCAATTCTCCTTTCTCTTCTCCTCCTCTCTCTTCTGCCTTTCTTGTGTTTTTCACTGTGAACTGGAGAGGCTGGGCCATGGTAAATCTCCCCCTTTGCCCTCAGCTGGAGGGAGCCCAGCAGCCTTTGTGAGCACCTCAGCACCGAGGCAGTGACCTTGCAGTTCAGCTCCAGCTCATCTCTGCATCCAGCAGAGCCATGGGCCGGGGGCTGAGCGTGTGGAGGAGCTGATGCTTATTAGCCTTGCTCCTGGAGAGGAACAGCCCCTCGTCACCAGAGCAGAGCAGTGTCCCCGGCAGTGTGACCGAGACCTCGGCAACTTCAGCACGGGGCACATTTGGTGATTTACAACTCCCAGGCAGCGCTTCCACAGCCACTCCTTGTGCTCCACATAGATAAGCCCAAATCCCTCATTTCAAATGCCAGCAGCAAGACCCTTGAAGAGTTTATGCAAGGTCTTCCCATCTCTCCTGCCCTGCTGCAGCTCCCTTCCCTCCAGGGAAGGTGAAGGCCCAGCCTAAAGACACCTCAGGTTCTAAATGTGCCAATGTTGTGCCTCCCCCCTTGACTTCCAATTGAAAAAGATTACAAATAATGTTAAATAATATAGTTTATAACCTCAGGGCTGTTTTCAAACGCGTATAGACCAGTTGTCAACAGGCAGAGAGGAAGGGAAGGGAAATTATAGGCTGCACAAAAGAGGAAAGTAAAAGTGAAAGCTCCATAAAAGAAAGTGGAACTATTATGGAGCAAAATGCCAACTCATTACAAAACAGCCAAATAAGAGAGAAATACAGCTTTACCCGTAATAGCAGTTTACAAGGGAACATTGTATTGCAACATAACGGTGGTGCTATAATTTGCTCTAACAACTCCAATTATGCCTTTTATTGATTTGGCAACACATTTAATAGGAGTAGCCACACCTCTTGTGTTACAAATCATTAAAGGTGTTGAACAGTGTAATTTTAAAATTGTCCTTCTCCTACAGATGTCAGTGTGACAGCATAATTTCCCCTGATTTCTGCTATGTAAACAGTGCGTTACAGTAATTTCCCCCTTACAAAGCAGAAATGTTGTCAGCCTGGGTTTTTTTGTGCAGAAACATCCATTTAATATTTTTCCCCCAGTCTACTCTCCTAATTGCTGGGGGTTTTTTTTGCCTCTTTCCTCTTTCTGTCTTTTTTTTTTTTAACTTATCTTTGGAAGATAAACATGCTGATTTGCCATCTTCTACAGCAACCTTAATTGCTACTTAAATCTTCAATATGCACTTAATATCGGGGAGGTAAAACCCTTTTAGTTCAATCCTGTTCCACTTCACTCAAGTAGTATTTCAGAGCTGGTTAAGAGTTGTGTATCTGCTGGTAGCAATTTTGACAGGTGATCCCAATTCCAGCACCAGTTTCCTTGCAAGACTCAGCATCAAGGAAAAGAATCAAAACTTTTTAGCTTTTGTATTCTTTGTCACTAAGGGACTAAATTTTGTGTAGGAATTGAGGAGAATCCCCTCTCATGCTCAAGTGGAAGGGGATGGAACGAGAGGGTTTTTAGGTCCCTTCCAACCCAACCCATGATTCTATCATTCACAATAAGCATTTGGAGAGACACAAGGCCGGGCTCAGTCAGCAGTTCTGCCTTCCCTGGGCCTGGAACAAAAGCTTGGTGTTAGGAAAAGCAGGACAGGGGATCGGACAAGGCAGGTTTTGACATCTACATTGCTGAAAAGCCAAAGTGGTGTTTATTGTGTGTGCAGAGAATGGTGGTGTGAGGCTCTGGCTGTGCCTTGCAGGGACCTTTTCCACTGCCCTTTGCTCCTGGAGCGCCGGGAGCTGCCTCCAGCTCCCTCAGCCCATCATTCCCAAGGCAGGGCTAGGCAGACAAAGAATGTGTTTCCCCTCTCTCTTCAAGCACATGCAGGCGCTGACGTGTGTAAATGAACCTGACAAGCTCTTTGAAAAACAAATAGAGGCCACCAACCAAGCTTTTGGCACGCCAACACGCCACATGTTTACACCAAAAGTGCCACGCTGCCCTGCGTGCCCGCTCCCAGCGCCTGGCCCCGGGCAGCCCGTCTGCATTTGTCTGGCTCCAGCAAACTGTCTCATTAACAGCTGTGTGGGGAAGCGGGAGGGGCAGCAAGGAGGGATGAAATCCCCCAGCCTGAGCAGGGTGACATTTTTCACGCCGAAGTGAGTAAAGCAGCTCCGTGTCCCGCTGCCAGGGCTGACCCCCGGCCCTGCCCATCTGGCAGCCCCAGAACAAAGCGCAGAGAGCCGGCACTGCCAGCACCGGGGATGGGCTGCCGGGGCTGCCAGAGCCTCTCTGGGGCATTTCACACCCGGGTGCCCGACCCGGGTGCCAGACAGAGCTGCCAGGCTCTGCCCTTCCCCACCTTGGGACGTTGATTTGGGTTCAGGCAGGTGTGTGTGAACATCCCGGTGCTGATGGCTGTGCCTGTGGGAGAGAGGTCCCAGCAGCTGGACAAGGGACCTGCAGCCACCTCCACTGTGAGGTGACAAACCCTCACCCAGAGCACTGGCTCTGCTGTCCCAGGGCTGGCTGGGTGCCCCCAGCTCGGCACAGAGAAGGTTTTGGTTCTGGGCCATGGCAGCCGTGCGTGGCGCAGGGCTGGGGCACCAGGCATGGAAACTCTCCCACATCTGGAAGGCTTTGCAGCCAGGAGGGCTGGACTGCAGCAGGCACTGCCAAGCAATCTGCAGGTGCACGGAGGAAACAATGCTGGCTTTGCCAAGCAAACTCCCTGCAATTGCCACCTCCTGCTTGTGTATTAAAGCGGAAGCCGGAGCTTCGATTCCAATGAAATCTGGGCAAATAATTAACTAAGAGTGACTTTATTGGATTAATTTAAGCTTGTTTGTGGGAATTTGGTGAGCAAAGCCACTCTGGGTTTTCTCAGATGTGTAAACACATTTCTGAACAGCTCCTGGGAGAGAGCTGGGGCAGCAGTGGAGCGTCACGGGCGGGTCACGGTGACCCTTCCACGGGACAGGAGCACGGTCAGGTTTCTGGCACCAGCACCACATTTCTGGCAATCAAAAATAGCTTTTTTCCAAAAGTTCTCCATAGATCCCTGTACAAAAACCCTGCTCATGCAAATGTCCATGGGGGAAAGGACTGGGGAAAAAGGGTTAGCGAGGACTGGAGGAAACTGTTTGCAAATGAGGAGGTCCAAAGTGCGAGTGCAGCAGGAGGAGAGGACAGGGAGAGCCACAGGGACACCGTGTGTGCTGCCATCTCATCCCTGTGCATCCAGAGAGCCTTGGCTCATCCCAGGATTCCCAACGAGTGGAAATCCAGCTGAGCCTGTGCTGAGCCTGCTGCAGGTGAAGGAGCTGGAGGAGGGAGCAGTGTGTTTTGGAGAGCTGAAAGAACAGGAGCTGAGGAGCTGCCTGGTGGATCTGGTGTGGGATACAGGGACCTGGGCACTGAGCAGATGAATAATTTTCCGGGGAACGCAGTGGCAAAATTAAAACACAACTCTCCTAAGGCATTAAACGATTGCCTCTTCCAAGAAGTTCGGCTGTGCTAAAAAAGCCGAGTACAATGGGCTTTCACCCCTTTTAGTGAACAACACGTGCGGCCCGCGGGGCCCCGCGGTGGCTTTGTGCGGCAGAGCCGGCCGGGTCCTGCAGGGACGGACGTGGGAAACCGGGAAAGGCGGCGTGGCTGTGCTGGGACCGGGCTGACGGGGCTCCGAGCAGGATTTAACTCCCAGCTTTTCTGGGAAGGAAATTTGTTTTGCTAGAACTAATCATTCGCATGCATTTTTCATTAGTGTTATTATCCCAAAGAAAGGCTGCGGTAAAGCGCTCAGATATTTGTTACCTCTGGGGGAATTTTACAAAGGGAGGAGGAAGGAGGGGAGCGGAGCTGAATGGCAGCTCCTGTTGGTATTCTGGTGTGCTGCCTCCAGACTGATCTTCCCAATCAGTTCAGACTTAATGCCAAAGCCTGCTCAAATATACAAATCATACTGAAACATTTCAGAGGTTTTATATAGCTTGGTTTGCCTAAGTCTTCTGTGGATGGAAATTGGGGATCATTTTGCTCCTCCCGGTTTATGCAACTGTTAAATTGAGAATCATTCCCTGTGCCAGGCCCTGGGTGTTCAGCAGGTGGGTGTGGGGTGTGCAGGTGTGTGCAGGCCCAGAGGGAGCTGGGGGTCTCTTCAGTGGCTGCTTTAAGGCCCCTTCCCACCCAAAGCTGTGATTCTGAGCATCAGTGACCCAGGGACGGGGGCGGATTTGCAGTGGGGTGATAAATTGGGAGAATATGATCTGCTGGGTCTGGATGTGGAATTCCCAGGGCTCTGGCACCTCTGGCCTCCTGCAGCACCTTCTGCAGGTGCCGTGGAAACCTGGGCAGGGAAGGCTGCAGGGAGGTCCCCAGGAGGGGAGAGGAGGCAATGGATGCACAGCAGCTTCTCTATAAATGTATAGCACAGCAGAGATAATTTAAAAATAAGAAAAAAAAGTCTCTTGGCTTAGTGAGGAATCTTTACCTCAGCTTGGATATAAAACAAATTAACTGTGATGTAAACAGGAGGTTGAAGAGGCTACAGCTGTGATTGCTGGTGGAAGGATATCGAAAGGAGGGTGATTCCTCTTTCATAGTGATTTTGGTTCCATTTAAGTTGGAGATCAGATGCTCCCGAGTAAAGATATAAATTATAAAGGCACTAAACTTCAGTACCAATAAGCTCCCCAAATTTATTTGCATTTGTTATCTGGCAGTTTCATTTACAGTGAAGAAACTTTCACTGTGGATCAGATCTTTTTAATATTTCCTCATAACTTCCCAGTGACAATCAGTTTTTCCATTAGGAGAGATCAGACACATAAGTAATACTGAGAGAGCTACATGAATACCAAGTCATTCATTAGGAGCAATGCCACTGCCATGAATGCTGAGTGAATAGACTGTGAGGGGACACTGAAAATTAAAGGTTATTCTGGGTTCATTAACTTCTGCACTCCTTTCTAAAACAAAACCTTGGGTGAGAGCAGCCTTTGACTCCTAAACGGGATCTCCTTGTTCGCTAATTTAAAAAATATTAACATCATTTAACTGTTTCCCCTTTCTGCTTAATACGTGCAAGAACAGAAGTGTTTGAATTAATGTTGCTGGAAGTGACGAACAGACAGAAGCGTGTGTGTGGACAGGGCTCTGCTTTGCTTTGCTTTCACACCATTTGCCCTAAATGCCCATCTTGGTTCTCAAACAAGGATCCTGGGCTGTGTCCTAGTCCCTCACTTGACCCCCTGCAAGTGTTTCAAACTAACCTGCAGCACTCTATAGGGGACAGCAGTCAGACTAATGCAGCCTCTTATATCCCATAATAGCTGGATAACACGGCCTCAGGATTGAAATACAGTGTTTTTAACTGAACCACACTTTGTCTGCTCTCACACTTAGCCAAAGAGGCAGAATCCCCCTCCTTGGAGCAGTGGATAAGGCTGTTTCAAACCGTGTCTCTAAAGCCCTTGGTAATTCCTGGATGGAGATATGAGAGAGCAGCTCTCAGCAGCTCGCTCTAAAGCCAGCAATAATATTTCTTCCTTACAGAGTCTTATGCTCCTACTATTTTATTCTGATTTTCTGTTTGTGTACACAGGCTGCCTTTAGTCAAACAAAAAAAGTGCTGTGGGAGCAGCAGCAGTTTGTCTCTGCTGCAGCCTCACAGGCAGCAGATGCCACGGGGCTGGGGGGTGTCAGAGCCTGCAGAGAAAATGTCCTGTGGGTGCTCAGAGTGAGCAAACTGCTTCTCTCCCAGCAGCACAACTCAGGTTTGCTCTCCTGAGCTGGTTTTGAAGGTTGGAAGGGTTGGAAGGGACCTCAAATCTCATCTTATTCCAACCCTCCCACCGTGTTCTGGGGCACCTTCTGCTGGCCCAGGTCGCTCAGGGCCATATCCAAGGTGGCCCCAGACACTTCCATTTGTGCTGTCCCTGTCACTGCTGTGTGGGTGACCCCTCGGTGAGGGGTGTGTGGTTGGGGAAGGACCAACAGGCAGAAATGCAGAAATGGAGCTTTGTGTGTGGATTGTTCCATGGGAGGAGCGACTGCGCCTCCAGCCCGTGATTGTTTCACTCATTTGTTAATCCCAGGCAATCGCTCCCTCACGTTCTTGGGGTAACAACTGCAGGAGGTTCCGTCCCTTTGGTGATGGAGGAGAGTGACTGAGTCACCAGAGAGGAGCTTTAGAGGGGAGGAGAAGAGGTCCTGTGTTTTTCTGGATTTTTTTGGTTTAGTTGTGCTCATTGCTGTGGTTGCAGAGCAGGAATCAGTGAACTCCCTTTGCTGGCCTGCCCTTCTTATTCAGTCTCCACAGCTTAAACCTTGATTTAGGAAAGCTCCAGAGCTGTCTGCCTCCGCCTCCCTCCAGCAGAGTGTCAAACAATCCCTAATTTCTTGTGTCCACCCAGCCTCCAGCTGGGAAAGCCCAAGATGTGGCGACCCGGCCAAGGTCAAGGCTCCTTCCAAGCTGCTTCCCACCATTCCCGAGGCCCTGAGAGCCTGTTCCTCCTCGCTGGCACGCAGATGGAGGAGCCCCCAGCCCCATCCCACGGCTCCCACCCAGCACTCGGAATTCCCGATTTCCCGAGCCGTCACCTCCCGGCTCCCGGCGTGGCCGGAGGAGGCACGGCCGTGTCGGACTCGTGTGGCAGAGCCCAATGCGTGTTCCTGCAGGGAAGGGGGAGAAGCCTCACGTCTCGCTTTATTTTCCTCCCTTTCCCTACATGAGTTAATCTGTTTAGCTCTTTAACCTGTGAGCAGGAGGAATTCTCAGCCAGCGACAATGGGAAGCTTTTGAGCCGGGGATGAGGGAGGTGGAGAGGAGAGAGGCTGGGGAAAACGTCTGGGAGGTGGGGCTGGCTGGCGAGATAAAATATCCTCCCGAATTTCGGCAAAATCGTGCTGATGGTGGAAGGCGAGAGGTTAAACTGAGGCAGAAAAGTTTGTGTCAGCCCTTTTCCTGATTTTTCCCTTCTCCAGCCGCCACCTCCTCTCCTCTCGTTTCTCCCCCGCCCCGCCGTACCGTACCCCCTCCCCGGCTGGGAAGAAGGAGGTTTGCTGTCTTTGTATTTTAACTGTAGCAAAAAGATTAAATTGTTTACGAGCTGCGAGCCCCGGCTGCCTGGATGAGCTGGGAGAGACAAAGATAGACAGTCTAATTCTCCGGTGTACTTTGTGCTTCCGTCCCCCTGCGCTGCCACTAATTCTTTTATCTGGCCCCAACACTCCAGGCATTATGTGCATTCAAAAAAAAAAAAAAAAAAAGAAAAAAAAAAAAAAAAAAAAAAAAGAAAAAA
>VXBR01003880.1:93808-109254 GCA_013400215.1 Cisticola juncidis | reverse complement strand
AAAAAAGAAAAAAAAAAAACTAAAAAAAAAAATCCTAACTGAAGCAGGCAAAATTACTGTTCTCTTCGCTTTACCTCTGATAACAATCTCTTGAATACTGATTACTTTTTTTTTCCCCCAACACAAAGCGACCAACACAAGTTGGTCTTTAACCCTTTATCTTTAGCAAGCAGAAAGACACGAGGAACATCTTACTCAGTTGGAAAAAAAAATAGCATACAGAAGAATTACTGTTATCTCCTAGCCAGAAGAGGAACAGCAGAGATAAGAAAAGCCTGAAGAATTAAAAGGAACGTTGCATTTGGGCTGTAAATTCGTGCTGAAGCTGGTTCTATTTGTCTGTCACTAGGGTTCATAATTTTTCGAGGTTGTTTTGATAGACTTATTGTGAAGACTGCATAGAAAACTCATCAGCATTTGTTGCCTCTGAGCATTATTGTCAGTGGTAACCGCATGGTTATAGACTGGAGGAAGATAATGGTTGAAGTATAAAGGAGATAAAGGCAAAACCTCTTCTCATTAAGGGCTATCTCCACCTCTGCAGACTCTACAGTATTGAGTGACTGGCGCTGGTGCACTGGGCATAAATTATAGCAAAAAAAACTAAAGGCAGCATCATTATTTCGAAAAAGTTATAATGACATGCCACGGGCTTAAGACCTATTTACACCAAAGAGGGACAATAAATACAGAGGGAGCTCAGTGTGGAGTGACCAGCATCGATTGCAGCCCTGCTCAGTGTCTGCAGGGAGGATGCTCTGAAAGGGGCACACCCGCCCTCCAGTGCACCCACACACCCCAGAGCAGCCTGGTGGAGCCAGGGAAGGGCCTCCGGGGCAAAAATGTCATTTGGGGTTGTTCTAACTTCTCATTTGGAAAAACCTGTCCTGGCCAGACCTTCCACTGGAGGTCTGTGCAGCTGAAGCCACCTGAAAGGGCTGTGGCAGTCTCCCCATGCAGGTGGTGGTGGCTCCACTGGTGCTGTTGCATTGCTGCCCTGCCCTTCCCATTTATTTTTTCCAGATTGCTGTTCTGCAAAGAGATAAAGTCTCCTTTCCATTGCTTTTTCTGGGTGCTGCTCTTCTCCCTTTTCCATCCTCAGTTGCTTGTGGTTTGATCTCTTTATCTTCAGTGTGGTGGGGGAAGAATTATGTTCAAATTCGAGCCAGGTCCAGAGCAGATAAAGCACACTCCTAAAGTTGTTTTTATTGGGCAGGATTGTAAAGAACACTCTGCACACCTGCAGCACTGGTTATCTGGAGCTTTCACAGGTACTCTCTAAATTGGAATGAGTTTCCAGTGCCCTCTGAGGAGGAGGAACTTTCTGTGCTTGGGGAAACTGAGGCCCAGAAGAGGCTGGGTGGAGCTGGGAAGGTTTGCTGGCAGCACTTGCCTTTCCTGGAGGCTGCTGTAATCACAGCCCAAGTGGCTTTTTAGTGATTGTGCTGGATTAGCAGCCCCAGAGGCTCCTAATCTGCTCTCCATATGGCACATGGAGGGTGAGGATGCACCCGCTGCTCTCCCATTGTGTGTCAGGGCTGATTAGATGGGAAAGTCCCCCAGGATCCGACCCTGGTCTCCCCAGCCCCTGCAGTTCGGATTTGCTCCTGCAGGGCCCAAAGGATGCAGCTGCACTGGCTGCTTCTCCTGCCTCCATGCCATGGACCATGCAGGGCTGGCACCTGGGGGTCACACCCGCTCAGCACACTTGGGACATTGTGACATTCAGATCTCCCGTTGGCATGGAATCCCAGAATGGTTTGGGTTGAGGAGGCCTGAAAGCTCATCTTACTTCATCCCATGGCAGGGACACCTTCCACTGTGCTCCAAGCTCTGTCCATCCTATTCTTGGACACTGTCAGGGATCCAGGGGCAGCCACAGCTGCTCTGGGCACCCAGTGCCAGGGCCTGCCCACCCTCCCAGGGAGGAAATTCTCCCTGTTATCCATCCAGCCCTACCCTCTGGCAGCGTGAAGCCATTCCCTCTCATCCTGTCATCCGTGCTCTTGCAAAAGGTCACTCTCCATCTTTCTTGTGGGCTCCCTTCAGGTGCTGGAAGGCCACACTTAGGTCACCAAAGCCTTCTGGTCTCCAGGCTGAACATTCCCAGTTCTCCCAGTCTTTCCCATTGTGTGAGGGGTGGAGCTGATCAGGACAAAACCTCTCTCACTGCAGGGAGGGAGGGGTGGCTGTGCCTGGAAGGAGAGGGACAGACACTCCTGGTATTTGCTGTTTAATCAGGCACCATCCAGCAGATGCCTGGCAGAGCATTGGCTCCATCCATAATTCTGGGAGAGGATTGTGAGGAAATGTGAATTCTGGTTTCATTTCTGAGGCTGCTCATGACACAGTGCCCAGGCTGCAGGGAGATAAGGGCAGCAATAAGGCTGTTGCACTTGATTTGGAGGTTGTTCTGCTGTTGCCATCAACTTATTGATAATTTTGAGCTTCACTACAAATCAAGGCAGGCCCAGGAGTTGGTTGTTGATATCCAGTCTGTGCTCCTGGCTTCAGCTTTGTCACTGGCACTGAACTGGAATCGTGGCTTTGGTCTCCAGCTCTAAAGCAAAGTTGTGTCAGTTCCTCCTGACGCCCCTGGGGAGTGAAGCAAGGGGGAGGTGGAAGGTCTGGTCTGGGGACAGTGACAGGGTGGGCACTGCAGGAGCTGAGAGGGCAGGGTTGGGATCAGGGCCTCAAGGAGGCCACAGGGACAGGTTCCCCCGCTGGAGGAGGCAGATGTGGATTTCCTGGGGATCCAGGAGCTCAGGAGTCTCCTTTCCCAGGTGATTGGCAGCTGGCAGGGAGGAGGCTGCTCTGCAGAGGAGATGTTTGTGTCTCTGTCCTGAGTGGGCTTTCCAGATTGCTGATAACCCCAGGGCTGGCTGAAGAAATGTCACTCTAAATACAGGTATCGACCTCAATAGAAATATTTTCATTTTACAGTGTGAAATGCCAGCAACGTTATCTACCTGATGGCTCACAGATTATAATGTCTGTTCCTTCCCAACACAGGTACAAGCCTTCCATTCAGGCTTACAATAAATACAGACATGGGTTGCAGTAATATTTCATTTTTGATGGCATAGCTGTGGGTTTTGATTATATAAATCAGGCTTTAGAAAAGGAATACAGCTTTGTGAGTGACTGAATAAATAAGTAAATGCAAATGTAAAAGTCCTTACAAATAATAATAATAATAATAATCATGATAATAAACCCCACAGCTTTCGAATGGACATTCAGGATCAACTAGAAAACATTGCACTCTTGGTGTGAATAGGAGAAATCAGTTGGGTGCAGCATGCAGGCGGGTTCCTGATAAACTAATGCTCCTTCACACAATTTACAATCCAACTGAATTCATTTGCATGACAAAATTGGCTCGGGTATTCATGTGTTGCAGCAAGACAAGTGTAACATTACAAAGAACAAGTAACCATGGGGAAGGTTAATGCAGACAATAAGGAAATACAATGACATGAATCGGGTTCTTCTTTTGCCAACCTTTTATCTGAAATAGAAAAATAACAAGCTCCCACCCCCCATTCCTCCTTGGGAATAAAAGAGTTGTTTTATGGAAATGGGGGGAGGGAGAAAATGTGCAAAGTTGGCAAATAAAGATCTGTAATTTCTCTTTTCCTACCTCATGGATTTGCAACGTGTGCGCAGGGAAGGTGGGAGAGAGGAAGGATGGGATATTGTTATTTTGGAGGAGGCGATGTTCAGCGAGATGGAGTCGATCCATCAGTGAGGGACACGTGCCTGGGAGCTGTAGTTAAACATCCCTGGAAGTTCACTGCCCTTGGGCTGAATCCCGATCTCCTGCAGCAGGAAACTCGGGTTTGTCAATACTCAAAACTCCAGATCAGTGCACAGGTTCCTCTGAATGCAGAAGGTTTTTTTCCCACATGAGGCTAAGTCCACATGGGATGGCTCTGCCATTAGACACAGGCTGCTTGGTGATAATCTAGTCAGGTTTTATTTGGAATGGTGTGGGCAGAGCTCTTCATTGCAACCTGAAAAGCACATTACTGGTTGTTTAATTAAATTCTTTTTTATTTTAAGAAATCCAAAGGATGGAGAATGTGTTAATGGTTCTGGACTTGTGTCTTTGGGGTGAATCCCTGCCCTTGCAGGGTGTGGGTTTGCTGCAGAGGCTGCACAGTCAGGAAGCTGCAGGGTTGTGAAGCTGCTGCTGTGGCAGTGGGTTGGAGACCTGTGCCTGTGTCCCTTCCCAGGAGCAGGGCTTGGTGCACATCAGGATGGGTTTGATGGCTCCTGGTTGGAAGAGCTGGGCTGGGGGAGCACCGAGGGTCAGCCCTGCAGGGTCCCCTGTGCTCAGAGCCCCCTCTGCCCTGGGCACTCGGGGCTGGTGCTGCCCTTCCCTCCCCGCTTCACTCAGGGCTGCAGGCACTGGGCAAACCTCTTGCAGCAGGAGAGGCTCCACTAAGTGCAAATTCTAATTATTCCAGCCCAGAATTGCTGGGAGAGGAGAGCTGTGCTGGCTAATTGGCTAAATGCTCGGAGCTGGCTGGAACAAGGACCACTGCACTCGGTGAGCAGGCGGCTCCTTCCCCTCATTGTTGTGCAGCTGGAGTGCTGAGCTCCCTTTGCAGCCGGGATTAGAGCAGGCACGGCTCTCACCCAGCACCAGGGCCCCTCTTTAGATCAGCTCTGCTCGGCTCCACAGCAGGCCTGGCCCTCAATTGCCTCCTGCAACAAATCTCTAACAAGTTGACAAACGACTAATTTTAATTTAATCTTTCCGTTTCCAACTTAATGATGGAAAGAAAAAAAAAAGTGCAGGGGAAGGAAGTGCTCCCCCACATCTTCCCTTCACACCGTTGGTTTGATGGGGAGTTTCAGTGCTAAACTGGAGAGGAGAGCAATAAGAGCCTTAGGTTTTTGAATTAAATTTAACCCTGGGGTGCCACTGCTTCAGAGCCTTTGGAGGCAGAGTTGTAAATCATGGCAGCAGATTCTGCTTCTGATGAGCACTTCCCATCATGATGACATTTAAACTATTAATTAATTAGGAGAGAGCAAGATGAGAAGATTTGGAATTCTCCCCTTTGGATAATTACTGGCGAACACATTTGTTACTGTAATGAACGAACAGGATGTGACTTCAGCCCTGCATGTGGGTCTTCTCACATTATTATTATTTTAGTCCACCTTAAAAGGAGAAAGAGAGGCTTTTTTCCTTGCAGCCCCAGGTAGAAGTAATCCGTGTTGTAGCATTTTAGTGAAGCTGGATTTGGGCAGAAGGAAATAGGTGATGGGCTGAGCTGTGAGTGGCAGATACTGAGCCCTGCTGGGTTCTCCCACAGCAAATCCAACCTGCACTTCCCAGGTCCCTCAGAGCTGAGGGCTTTGAAAGCCTTTCTCTTGGAAAGCTTCCCTTGGACAGAGCCCCTGAGCTGGGTGTGTGCAGAGGGCTCCTGTGGCTCTGGGAGCGTGGTGGAACCATGGAGATCCCTCCTTCCAACCCCTGCATGGACCTCTGGACACTGTCAGGCTGAACCACCACAGCAGCACTGCCCTCCTTCCCAAGCCACCCTTCCCTCCTTCCCTTCAGGGAGATTATTTGGAAGTTTTCCTGGTTTTCCCCGTTTCCCCACAGGGTTTTCTCCTCTCTCCAAGCAGTCCCTGCTCTCTCAGGCGTCGCTGCTCCCTGCCAGCACAGCTCCTTGTTTACCTCTGCAGTGTTAATATGCCCTTTGCAGATAATCAATCTTGCCTGGCAGGATCAATTAAAATGAAGTGGGGATGCTCCGCGTACCTTGGTCTGGAAATTTAACTCCAGTTGTACTCCTACCTGGAAAGCCACGTTTCCAGAACTGCTGGGCAGGATGGTCCCCGTGCCCAGTTACACTTTAACCAAAGGGACACGTCAGGATTGGCTCCTCAAAGGGAGTTACTAATTACAGCCATCAGGAATGCCAGGTTTAGGCAGAACTGCCCTACTGGGGACACGGGGCTTTTGTGTCACTGGGCTGTCACCTACAGCCCTTTCCCTTCAGGGATTATCTGGGGGTCCAAGCAGATAAATCAATGTCCTGCAGGCCTGGGGAAGCTGGGCTGGGCTCTCCCTGCAGCACCCCCGATGCCCCGGGTGGGGAGGTTGTGCTGTGTTTCTCCACCTGGAGCTGCCAGGCATTGCACGGGCCTGATTTTCCAGAGGAGAGAGCTCTCTCCCTGTTTTATCAGCAGCTGGCCCTAGAGAATTATCCTCAGGTGATCCAATGATTCTTTTTTTTTTTACACAGAAACATTTATGTTTGTTATTTTAAGCAGAACTGTCTCTAGGTACTCCTTTGTCATCTTACTCGTTTTTAACTTTCCAAAGAGTTTTTTTCCTCCTGGATGTTTCCATGACCTATTGATATTTTTCTGTTTAAATGTCTCTGTTCAAAGTTGTGGTGGTTTTCTGGTGTCCTAAATGAAGTGAGTTTGGGCTCCCTCTCAGTTCCTGCTGTATAAAAATCCCCCTGGAATGAGCTGCCGTGCTTTAACCTGGATTTTTTCCTCAGAACTTTTGCCACTTGGGACACTGATCTTTCCATAGACAAGCTGTAGACTTTGTACTGTTAAAAATAGAAATACTAATTCCTTTTGTGGAAAATCGGATAGTCTTCCCAGTGGAAAAAGAAGTATTTTTAATGTGCTCTTGCAGGAGAGTGACAGCAAAATTTGCTGGGTTTTAATCTTTGCTTCTTTTTGTCACGGCGGCTCAGAGTGAAGGGTTCTGTCTTTCCTCTTATTTCTGGAAAACCCAAACAAAAACATTTCCAAGACCTTAAATGACATTGTTGATTTTTTTCTTTTCAAGTACAACTGGTAAATGATTTTGCAGCTCTGAGCCTCCCATAGCTGTGTCCCTCCAGGTGGGTTTGGCACAGGTTGGGGATGCCCTTGGTCCCAGCTGGAGCAGAACCAGCTCTTTGTTCCCCGGGGCTCAGGGGGCTTTGGGGGCTGAGGGCCCCAGTCCTGCTCCCCAGAGGGGTTTGGAATTAATGGGTTTAATTGTGGATCTCTGCCAGGGCCCACGGGAGTCAGGGACCCAAAATGACACAGACACACACAGCACCCTCGAGGAAATTAATGCCAGAGGAAAGGTCAGCACAAGGTGGGATTTATTTCATGTCAGGATCAGTGGGTTTTTTCTTTTGATTTTAAATTTCTGTGATTTTTTGAAAATTTATAGTGAATTGGATCAGAAATATCGTGTGTTTGTGGAAAGGGCTAAAAATGAAATCTAATTCGAAGAATATTTGAGGGGGGTGATGGAATTAATTTGTTTGTGCTCTGGTATAAGCCAAGATGACGCCAAAACCCTTTGGAGACAGATAAATGCTTCATATGGGAGTCAGAAAACATACAATCAGTCAGCAACAATCATCTTTCTGGAGATTCCAGATAATCCAGGCTTCAAAGCAAAACCTGTGTTTTGGAATATTCATTCTCTGATATTCAAACATCCAACTTTGTTCTTCTAATTATTATTATTCTTTTGATGTTATATCAGACAAGTGCTATAAGGGTCTTAAAAAGGGCAAAATAATTATTTCCTTTATATCTTAATACCCATGTGATGCAGAGGCTTTGGTGGAGAAAGGAATATTTTTTTGACAAATCCAAAGGGGGAAGCTTGGCAACATGGTACAGTTGAGTGTAACCATAAATAAAACCCTGTGTGAATTCCCCCTTGGAGACACTACAGATCTATTGAACAGGGCACCCTCTCTATAAAAATTGTTCTTGAGAGGTAATAGCAAGCTATACATTATGAAAAAATATAGCACAGGGATTTGCTGTACTTGGAGCAAAACTATGAGAAAAATGGTGGGAGGTAATAAGGGATTGTCGTTCCATCCCATTAGAAATGTGTTTTATTCCAGACACCCAGATTTTATCTTCCCCCTGCAACTGAATTAGAAATGAAACTGCCAACTTTCTAGGATGTGCAAGCATCCACACAGTAATGTGTTTGGGGTTTTATTCTTTCTTTTTTTTCCGTTTTTTTTTTTTTCCTTCCCTTTTATTTTTGGGAAACTAATTAGGGCCAGCATAGATAAAGCACACTGTGTGTTATGAGACTGTAAATAACAGAAAAGGGTTTTCTTAGGAAATTAGCACTAGGACACACAGGAAGCTATGAAATCAAATGCCACAAATATATCCTGTATTCTCTCCATAGATTAAAATAATAATAAAAAGCCTCTAAACCCAGCCATATACAGGAGGGAATCCTCGAGGAATGGACTGGCACAATCGTGCAAAAGAAGAAGTTCAGTAAAAAAAAATCCACTCATTTCTAAAGAAATTTCCCAGATTAGATTTGTAAATCAAAAACCAATATATAACATGCAAGAATTGATCTGTTTTATATTCCTCAGTTACATTTTTGTGAAGCACATTTAGAAGATTTAGAACGTATTTGCGCCTGCTGGTTGAGCCATTATATGCTTGAGTTCATACATCTATTTGTGAGGCTATAAAACAGGCATCGACTACCCATGTAAATTGTGTTCTCCACAATAAATTATATGCATACTTGCAAAAATACATAACTGCTGTTGGTTGGCTTACGTAGGCTGAATACTAATGATGTTTAAAGTTGTATTGTCCCTCTTCTCGGGCCTAATTTAGCCTCTACATCAAAAATTATGTAGGAAAAAACACTTTATCCTCTCACTGAGAAATAAAATGGCACTTACGGGCATCCACATATCTTTCTTTTATGAAACACCACCATTTTCATACTAATTTTAGCTGCAGAGGGTTCATGGCAAAGTCTGTCTCATGCAAACCTCTGAGGAGGCTTCAGCGTGTGCACACTCGTACAGCTCTGTAAAATGTGATTTGGGGGTTTTATAGCAATGGATTGGGGCTTGTGCATGTGAGATGCTCACAGACAGTGGAATCCTTTCTGGCAGGCAGGGTATTTGTAATTCCTGGAGTTCCCAGGGTGTTTTAGCCATGCCCAGGGCTCAGGGCAGAAGTGCTGGCGCACCCTGATGCTGCAGGCTGCTCTGCCTGCTGCCCATCCCAGCAGCACCCTCCATTCATTGCGTTTGCTCCTGTTCCGGTTGTCCAGAGAGCTGGGGACGTCCCCGGTTTGGGAGTTTTGCTGGGCTGGGCTGGCACAGCCCCTGCGCCTCCGGGCACTGCCCATGGTCGGTGGCAGGAGCAGGAACGCTGAAGGTGCTGGGGAACCTTCCCGCCTGTTCCCCTCCCACCTCAGCCCTGCCCTCCCCTCCTCCCTCTGCGCTCCACTGATAACATTCCCTACCTCTCCCCGGCCCCTTCCATTAACCTGCTTTATTTATTACTTTCCCCAGTTATTTCCTTGCTGTTTCTGCGCAGATCTCTTTCCTCTCCGGGTTTTGCCTCCCTCCGTGTGTTTCCCCTTCATTCCTGCCGCTCTCCATCCCCTTCCCGCTGTTCCGGTGCTTTCTCCAGCACAAATCCAGCCCGTCTCTCCCTGAGCCATGGATCATGCCAGGCCCCGCGTACCCCGAGTGGGAGAGGAGAATCTTCCCGAGCTCCTTCCCCGTGCGGGGAATATGGAAGCTGTCACACACTTCCTCTCCTGCCCAATGATGTGTAGGAGCATAATATATCCCTTTTACCGGGCGCACAGGCGGGCAGAGGGATGAGAGAAGCACAGGAGCAGCCTCCTTCTTCCTCAGCAGAATATCCAGAGATATTTCCTTTTGTCACCCTCATCCCGGCTGGGATTCTGAGGAGCCCTCTGGAAAAGCTTGGGCTGTGTCTCTGGGGACAAAGCCGGCGCAGACACGGGGACAGGCTCTGCAGTGACACCGGGATGTGCTGTGAGGCTGCAGGAGCTGCCTCCAGCCACAGGGACGGGCTGGAAAACCCAGCGCTGCTTTTCCAGCCCAACTGGGCCACTCTCGTGCTGAATTGAGGCTGAACCCCCGGACTAGCACAGTCAAACTCTCCAAAAACGAGGTCCCAGGGTTTGCTTTGCCAGGGCTGGGAGGGGAGGAAGGACAAGTGAAAACCCACTCAGATGGATTGTGATGTGCACAAGGGTCTGTATGTGGTTTATACACATCCATATATTTTCTTCATTGTTTTTCTTTTTGTGTGGTTAAACTTTTAACTTCTGGAGAGAGAAAAAAGTCATTCCTGGAAGGGCTCTGAGGTGTCCAAAGAGCAGGGGAGTTGTTGGGGTTTGTGGGCAGGGGCAGTTTTTGGTACCCAGGCTGTGGAAGAGCAGGGTACACCTGTGATGACAAAGAGAATTCCAGCCCGTTCCCACCCTGCACTGCTGCCTGATTTGTTCTCATCTTTCTGGGGATCTGTGTGATAAAGCCCCAGCACCGAGGTGTTGCTCAGGAAGGGCTGGCACACCTTGCCAAAGGAGCTTTTGGGGACAGCACTGGGTGTCTGTGTCCTAACAGAGCAGAGCTCTGGGAGTGCCTGAAGGGCAGGAAATCCTCCCGGGACAGGGAGGGGATCACAGCCCCCTGTCCCTGAAATCCCCCCTCACTGGGCAGAGCAAAGCCCATGGATAGCTCCCACCACAGCCCCTTAGCTGAGAGTGTTGCTTTAGCACCACAGACTCTCAGAGTTGCAGTGGCTGACAAAGTAACCCAGATATAATTTTCCTTTGTGTCAGTTCTAGCCACTAAAATTAGTATTAAGAGACACAGAAAGCTCAGTGGAGTTTTCTCAGTTTATCCTGCGGCTAATCTTTTTATATCTCTTTTTTTTTTCCCTTCTTTAAAATCAGGGGGAGGGGAAGCCCTTTCCTTCTCTGCAGCTGGCATGTCTAAACTCCTAACATATGTGCTTCTTATCCAACATACAGTAGCTTAGGACTTTTCAAAAACACAGAACCCCTGAATCCAATAAAATTGCAAATTTCACTGTATTTCACAATATCCTAAATAAACATGAACAGCGTGCATTTCTCTTTCTGGCATCAAATATTAATCTGTCCGTGGTCGGAAATGTGCTTTCCATCTTGTGTGCGCTCACATTGGGTAAACACTTGGGAGATTGCTATTCCAGACCTTTCATTCTCTCCTAGAGTCAAGAGCATGACAAATTTTTCTCCTAATTACACCTGCCACTGTTTGCCTTCTAATACTGTAAATCCTCCATCACATAGTTTTTCAGATTCGGGATTAGGTTCCTTCTCTGTCATACAAATGATTGGAGGTGCAGTGTGCAGTTAGCAATGCACATTAGGAATGTTTAGGGTGGGTTGTCTCTTTTTGCTAAGTGAGGAATCTGCGTGAACAGAGCTCGATCCATGTTTAATGTGTGGTGTTGAACCGGGACCTCTGGGTTGGTTTTTCTGGATGTTTGGAAGCAGCAGAGCCCCCTCCCTCTGTCTGAGAGCACAGCCCCGTGCCTGGCTCTGCTCGCCACTTCATTTGGCTTTGGCTGATACTGGAAATTACATTATTCCCCTGCCTCCAAGAAGTGCTGGTCTCTCTCTGGCTGCAGGGAGGAGGTTTAACAGAGGGATGTCAGCAAATAGAAATGAAATAGTCCCGGGGGTGGCAGAGGGTCCTGCTCTGCCCAGGGCTCTTGGGCCACAGCAGGGCCCTCATGGGCACCGTGCCCAGAGCAGCTGTGGCTGCCCCAGGGCCAGGCTGGACAGGGCTTGGAGCAGCCTGGGACAGTGGGAAGTGTCCCTGCCCATGGCCGGGAGTGGCACTGGATGAGCTTTAAGGTCCCAGCCGTTCTGGGATGCTGTGATCCCTGTGAATTCCAGGGATGTGTTTCTGGAGGCCGTGCCGTGTTTGCTTTATTTTGCTGTGAAAGTGAAAGCGGCGAAGGGCAGGCGATGGGAACGTGTGGAGGCAGAGAACAGCGAGTGACAGAGCCCCAGGCTGCCCTTCCCTGGGCCTGTCCTCACTCTGCAGGTGGCAGAGGGATGGGGGCAGCAGTGCCTGCTGGATTTCTGCTGCTCTGGCTTTATGTTTAAGTGAAAGCCTCTTGGGCAAAGAGGCCGTCTCGCTTTGCTGCTGCAAATCCTCCATTAACGCCTTGCAGCAGGGGGGCCCAGAAATTGGGCCAGCTCCGAGCTAATCGAGAGTTAATACACAAATGATGAGCTGGGAGAGAACCAGCGCTCTGATACGGGTGAAGGACACGCAGTGAGGAAGAACAGCAGCAGAGATGGCCACGGTGCCTGTGTGCCTGTGCTCCAACCGGGCGTGAAAAGCGTTTGCACATGACCTTGGGAGGTGTGGGTGTCCCAAACGCTGTGCCTGTGACACAGCGTGACCCGGGACAGGGTGACACACATCGTTCCTGCCCCGAGGGTCAATGGCAGGAGTGTCTCAGAGTGCAGCTGCAGGGGTCAGGCTGCTGCTGGGGCAGCACAGAACAGCCTGCAGTGTTTTTGGGGTGTGGGAGCCTTGCTGTGCCGGCGCTCGGGGTTCCAGTGTAGGGAATAAATCGAGGGCTCGAGCCTGGAGAGAGGGAATGAGGCATTTCCTGTGATTCCCAGGTAAATCAGCTGATCTCCGTGCGGATGGATGGAGCAGGAACATCTCCCTTCCTGCCTCTCAGCACTTGTTTAGCCAACTGCCAAGGAGGCAATAACTCCTTCCTTTCAGCAGGCTTCCAAAAGTTACTTATTTTTATTGGAAACCTGGGTGGAAGGGAGGAATTTGGTTCATTATAAATCAGTCTCAATTTTCAGAATGTGAGTGACAAAATTGCCCTCTGCCTGATCCATTTCACGAGACCTTTTGGCTATTTTGGATTCTCTTTTTCTCTGAGAAGTGGGAAGATTGAGTAAGTTAACTTTGTTTGAAAAATTCTTGCTCACAGGAAAAGCTTTTTATTTATTCATTATATAAAATCCAGTCTTTCTCCTGGCTGTATCCCTTCAGGACAGCCCCTTGAAGGCAGCCTTGGATGGGACACTCATTGCACAGGATTTAGGGCACATATATGGGATTATTCCTTCACTCCAGCACAGCTATGAAAATATTACTTTTGTAGTACCATGAAACCTGCACTTAAAACCCAAATTCCAGCATGCCAGCTCTGCTCCCAGAGTGATCCTGGGTGGGTCAGTCCTGCTGTGAAACTGCCACAACCTCAGGCCCACTGAGGGAGCAGGGCTGCCCTGCTCTGCTCGGGGTTTCTCCCAGTTCTTCAGGGATGGGCGGCAGCCAGTGCCACCACGATGCCATCTGTGCCTGGTTGCCACCCCAGTGCCATTCCCAGGGGTGGAAGGGGCTGTGCGGAGGCCGGGCGGGCACAGCCCCGGTGATTTACGGCCGGGAGGGGCTGTGGCTGTGACCTGGGGCTGACCCCAGCAGAGAGCGAGGCAGGCAGCGTTTGGGTGAAACACAAACAAAAGGTTAAATGCTCCAGTTCCCTGCTTAGACAGAGCCAATCACTCTGAAGCTCCCGTGTCCCCCCTTTAATTGGTTCTTTATTTCATGCAGTATTTCTTGATCCTGCCTGTGCTTCTCTCTCCCCTGCACTGGTCCACGCAAACTCGCCCACTCGCTCTCCTCAAAACATCTCAATAGCAGCACTTTAACACCGAGCCCCAGCTCTGCAGCCCCCTTTACCGGGGGCTGGGTGACATCTCCATCACACGTGGGACATTTAACCAGTCCGATCTCCCAAGGGTTCCAGGGCTGGTTTTGTTGCCCTATTTTTCCGTGGGTGGAGAGCGCGGCGCCTGGCACGGGCTGTGCCTTGGCAGCGCGGGGACAGCCGGGGCTGCTCCCGGCGCCGTCACTCGCTCCTGGAAGGCCGGTGAGTCACGGACAATATGCTGCAGATCAGCAATGAGGCAGCGTGTGCGCCAGCAGCCGAGCATCCCTCGCTTTTGTCTCCTGCCCGCCGCGGGGAGAGGAGAGGCAGAGCTGCAGGCACCTCCCAGCCCCCTGCTGCCCCCTCTCCTCCTGCACCTCCCCGGCAGCAGGAATCCAAAACCCGTCAAATCTGTCTGTTGGAAAGCTTCCAGGAAAAGTTACCTTCTCACTGTGCCTACTCTTGCATCATCACCCCGCTGCGGGTGTTTGAAAGCACGTAGGGTAAAGGTAGGATGGAAATGTTCGAGGTTTGTCCTGGCAAAGAAGGATGCCAAAAATCCCAAGGCAGATGGCTGAGCTCCCAGCCCTGTGGCTAACCCTAGGAAAGGGTTAAAATAACCAGCATTTAACTCGGCAGACACAGCTCTCCGTGTCACACATCCCTCCTTCCAGCTGATCAACTGGCTCCCAGGCAGGTTGGTGACATGCCCGAGATCAGACAGGGAATTGGAGGGGTTTATGCTAAACAGGACCAGCTGTGCTGATCCAAACTGGCTCTGTGTGACCAAACTTCCCCGCTCTGCAGGGCTGGGAAAGCCAAGCAGAAGGAGCAGCCAGGTGTCCTCCCTTGGAGTGGTGTTGGCTGCTCCCGCTGATGAATGAGTGCGGGACATAAACGTTGAACTTTGATTAATTCCCAGTGTCCCAAGCCCGCTAGAACTTGGCCATTTGGCCTCACTGGGAGCGGCACTCAGATGTCACCGTGATAGGAAAAGCAGAAACCACCTCCAGCGGCAGCAGTGGCTGTAAAACACGGGGAGGAGGAGGTGACAGCTCGGAGTCCTCTCACTGCCCATCCCTCCAGGGCGGTGTAAACGGCCCCGCTCCCGGTACAGCCCCGGGGCCGTGATGAATGGAGCCAGATGAGCTGAGGCACTCCATAAAAAGTGTTTGCCTTCATTTTAGCCCCAGAATTGGAGTTTATGAAGTCGTTGTTGAAGATAAATAGGAGCTGCTGTAGTAAGCTCAAACTGGTTTAGAAAACTGTAGATCCCTCTCCCAGAAGGGGTTTTCTCACCTCAGAGCACTTCTGTTTTCCTTGGAGTTGTTTATGGCTTTCAGGCTCAGGCTTGACCTGAAGCATTGGCAATGCTAATGACATTTCAAAGGAGCATCATGGATTTATGATCCTGTCATTTCATTCAGAGGTTTCCAAATGCCAGATCAGACATTAATTTCTGTTATTTGCTGGTGAGCAGGTCAGTGGGCTCCTCAGAACGTGCTGAGAGCCAGGAGGGGTGTCCAGGCTCCTGTGTAGGTGCTGCCTCAGCCCATCCTGCCAGGATGCTCAGGTATTGAATTTGGTACGGAGGGGCCCACACACTTCACTCCCTGTCCTATACCATGCTCCAGAAACCAACACTGAATTAAACATGAGAGGGAAAGACCTCAGTCTCCTCCCAGTTTGTCCCCTTCAAACCATCTGACAATGCTCTGGTTGAGATGAGGAGCTGGATTTGCCTGCTCAGAGCTGAAGGTTCCCACCTTCCCCAGCACAGAGCCATTGCAATTCCCCAGGTGAATATTCCAGATAGATGCACATATGTACAGAGCTTTTCAGAATATTGTAATTATATTTATCTTCCTGCTCTTGCTTGTAATTTTTTTTTTTTTTTT
>VXBR01003880.1:70290-87571 GCA_013400215.1 Cisticola juncidis | reverse complement strand
TGTAAGATTTAGTATTCCAGAAAGGTTTGCTCTGCAAGAGGGGAAAAAAAAACCCCATGCCATCTGCTCTCCAGGACCGTCCCTCCACGGCTCCCACACAAAAGTTTCTTGGCAGTGGGGCTGTTCCAGCAGCAGAAGTGCCGAGGCCTGGGGATGGGCAGCAGCTGGAGTTACACCTCCTCCCTTTGCTCTGAGGGTTGATTCAGGTTGATTTGTTTTATTGGTTTGCAAAATGGTGATTGTTGTAGATTGCTGTCTAGGCAGTGGGAGCTGCAAGCCCATGATCCCCACCTTCCATCCATCCATCCCCACCTTCCATCCATCCATCCATCCCCACCTTCCATCCATCCATCCCCACCTTCTATCCATCCATCCCCACCTTCCATCCATCCCCACCTTCCATCCATCCCCACTTCCCATCTCTCCGGAGGCAGCAGTGGCCTCCCAGAATGTTCCCAGTGACACAGGGACACTCCACTGACCAGGGACACTCCACAGCCATGAGGAGAGTGGCACCTGCTGGCACCTGGGTCACCTCAGCTGTCACCCATGAGTGACACCTTGGCCACCTGCACAGGTGATTTTTCTGGATCTCTGAGACCTTTTTAAAGCCCATCTTCCATTTGGACCTTGCAGAGCTTTTGCTGTGTATTCACCTTCAAACACATCAGGTTCCCCACATCTTTGGGAGCATCATCCCTGGGGAAAGCCCAGCATGGCACTGTGGTGGTTGGGAAATGGGAACCCAAAGTGGGGGAAGTTGGAGTGTTTGGAGTGGCAGAAATGGATGGGCTGGGGGTGCAGCCCCGCTCCCCCTGCTCCCCCTGTACAGTGTGTGCATCAAAACTGTCCTCCAAGATATTTTTTCCTCGCTCCTGAAAGCAGACAGGCTCTGCGTGGAGGTGTCATTTGCTGCCTGTCCCTTATGTCATTGATTTTTAAGTCGTTAATTAACGCTAGGTGTCAGGCTGGAAGATGAATTCTGGCCCTACTCTCCCTTCCCTTTTGTTTTTTGGATTGTAAATGTTATAGATCGACCATGATGGAGGGATGAGGGGTCAAAGGACATGAGAGCATCTCTGCATATGTGCACACAGTCCTCCGAACTGCCCATCTGTATCACTCAGTGGATGGGGACGGGTGGCGGGGGGGACATCCCTTTTGTGCCTGTGTCACTTCAGATAGAGACACGGCAGTCGGGATGGATGGGGGCCCTGGGTGTGCACATGCGCTGCAGGGGAATGTCCTCGCTGCCCAGCTGGGCCAGCTTGGGCTGGGCTGGGCTGTCCTGCCCTCAGTGGAAGGAGCAATGCTGGAAAGGGAAAGTTGAACACCTGGAGCCTGCACGGCCCCTGGTCAGGATACTGAGGATAAGAACAGCAAAGCTCCAGTTTGAGTGGCAGGGGCAGCGTGCTGGGCAGGAGCGCATTCCAAAGGGTTAAGGGAGCAGGTACTGCAGGATTTGGGGATTTGTGAAACCTGATCCATTCCCAAAGCCCCAAAACAGGGTGTTCTTCAAAAGTCTCCTTAGAGACCTGCAGGGTAAATGTTATCTTTACTGGGGGTTGCTGTTCCCTGTGTCATGGTTTTTCCTTTTTGCTCACTGACCATGGATGAGAGCTGCATTCTCCTGCTTTCCCCCCTTCCCACCTCCCTCAGCTCAAGTTCACCGCCTGCTCCCTTCTTCCTCTGGCCTGTCCAGAAAACATCTCTCCTTGGAAATAACACAAACAAGAGGCTGAGTGGGAGGAGGAGCCATGCTGCTCTGTGGAACTTTGGGATGTTTGACTTTTCGGGGTCTGTTGATTGACTGATTGATGATGCTGTAAAAATCCCCACAACTCCGGGAGCGTAGATCGCAGATGGGCTTTGGGAGGAAGCGACGCTGAATTTTCCCACACACGGATCCAGCCCGGGCTGAGCTTGTTTTCCACCTTGGAAGCTGATCCAGCCACACACACTGTGCTAATCCACTGTCCCCTCACTGTACTGTAAATCGATGGCAGGTCACCCGGGCAGTGTCTCCGTGCTCCGGGGTTAAGAGCGGGCTCAGCCCCGCCGGCTCCAGGTCACCGCGGCCCCGCAGCCACCGGGGCCCGCGGCCCGGGCGGGGATTTGGGGCTAAGCTTTTATGAAGTAGGAGAATAATACCTGCCCTGGTCAGAAGGGGTTTGTGGGAGAGCGTTGGGTTGTGCAATTAATCATTAACTGCGTTTTGCTCCTTTTCTCCTCTTTCCAGAGGACACACGGAGCAGAGCTGAGGTCATGGAAAGTCCTGTGCCCAACAGCCAGCTTTCCTCTCCTCCTCCTCTGCTCTTTTGCAAACCTTAGAGATTTCTATAATTCTGACAATTTTTTTTCATCTTGTCTCACTGTTTCTCCTAAGGATTTCTCATCTTCTTCATATTTCCTCCTTCTCCATGTGTGTATCCATGTGAAACAACACAGATGCACAGAAAAAATATAGAAAGTTCTTAAATCACTGTTGTTACGAAGTTGAACTGTGGCTCCTGTCAGTCTATAAAGATCACTCAGGTCTTGCAGGAGGCTCCTGGGGTAACGTCTGAAATGTGGGAGCAGAGGGTTCAGACAGGATTGGCAGATCTGGGCGTGGCAAAAATCCACACCCAAAGCAAACATCTGACTTTGGTTCACTCCCGGAAAACACAAACCTGCCTGAGCTGCTCTGTCCTGTGGACTTGTGTGTGAACTCCTGGGTTTGGCTGAGAGCAGAAAGATCCTTCTCTGTGGCTAAGGTTCAACCCTGCGCATAAATCTGTGCAAAACCAGGTCTCTGCTGTCTGGCAGCCTTTGGGGACACTGATCTGAGCCATGGGTGACCCTGGGGACAATGTGTCCTGTCCTGTGTCAGCACCCCATGGCAAGTGCTGCACAGAGAGAGGATGTCCTGTAAAGCCAAGGAGCAGAGAGCAGCAAGGGACACGTTACCTTAAATCAAACGTGAGCACACAGCCAGGCCCTGCTTCCAATAGGACAGTGGCCCTGGAAAATTTACAGTATGCTTGGTTAAGGCGAGTCATTTTATTCCATAAGCAGCGCTGCACCGTGGGGTTATTGCAGCGCTGCCAACAGAGGCTGTAAATATCCCCAGACAACAAAACTATTCATTAAAGAAATGTACCCTGGGCCGTCCAGCCTTAAGTTTGCTGACACTTAAATCCCCCTCTGTAATGGGGCTCGTTATTGAGGCTGACTGCAGCCATACCCCTGGGCTCCTGCTGGGCACGGGGAGGATCTGCAATGTGTTACCTGCTCCTGAGCTGATTCCTGCCCTCCCTCTCCTCTCAGCTGTCCACAGCACCGTGTCCATGTCGTCCCCTGCACCCCCAGCCCACGGCATGGGGTTCACACTGACCCCTCAGGCCAGAGCTTTCATCCAAATCTTTGCTGTTCTCCCCATTCAGAACACGCCATTGTTGAGGTGACATCTTAATGCCCCTTATCTGATGGATCTGTTACCTGTCTCCCTGCACAGGGATGAGGGGAAGGACTGAGAGGATCCTCTCATCACTGCAATTGCAGAAATACGGCTCAGGCAAACCTCTGACAAGGAACAGCAGGGACAGGACCCAGGGAATGGCTGGAGCTGTGTCAGGGAGGGTCAGGATGGAGATCAGGAAAGGTTCTCCACCCTGAGGGTGCTGGCTCTGCCCAGGCTCCCCGGGGATGGGCAGGGCCCCGAGGCTGCCAGAGCTCCAGGAGCCTTTGGACAGCGCTGCCAGGGATGCCCAGGGTGGGATTGGAGCACCCTGGGATAGTGGAAAGTGTCCCTGCCCATGGAGGTGCTGCCAAGGTCCCTTTCCAACCCAAACCCCTCTGTGATTCTATTATTGTATGATCTGAGAGTCCTTTTTAATGTGTGAAAGAATCCTCCCCAATAATTCTGCACTTTGTACCAGCTCCAGAGCAAACAAAGTTGTACAAATAATAATTAACAGTAACAAATGTGGAGATATAAGGGAGACATGCAGGAGCAACACTTAAGGAACAGACAGGGCATCTTTCACGGGATGTGTTAACGAGGCAAAAATTGATTGTGCAGCAATCGGGGCTGGACTCGCCTTCCTCCAGCAAACGCCTTTTCCCACTTTTATCCTGGTTTGGAAACAACTTCCTGCTTTTCCATATTGTGGCTCTTTTAAGCAAGTGTTGTGTTTAAAAAGCCTGTGTTAAACTGTGTTAAGTAATGTAAGCAAACACCACATGTGCTGCCCGGGCTCCTGGCGGGGCCGGGGTGCTTTGCATACTGATTTGTGGCTCTGCCTCCGCTCCTGGCACCTGATCTTTCTTGCAAACGAGGCTATTTTGCCTCAAGGGTTCTCTACCGATTAAGTAATAAATAAATAAGGATAAAATGGGCCCAGCCTTGCCTAAAATAATTTTGGAGGTTAAAAAAGAGAAAGATGGAAGGGGTTGCTATTGATTTGAGCTTTTAGAACATCGTGGCTACTTTTCTGCATTAAACAGTGATAGGTTTGGGAGGTGAATGTGGAGGGAAAGAGTGAAAAATAACAACAGTGCATGAGATGGAGGGGTTTATTTGCTAGCAGGGATTGGTTTGTTTGTTTAATTTTTTCTGGCTATTCCTTACCATCCACCATGTGCTTTGCAGCACTGTAGCAGATTTTCCCGAACTTGGCTCCCTCTAATGAATGTTGCTTTTTAAATCGGGCTTGCAGAAGTTTATTTTTGGAAGCCCAGAAAGGAATCCAGCCCTAAATCCCTTTCTTCTTACACTCTCAGGTTGCAGGGTTTGTCTGATGTATTAAAGCTGACACCCTCTTATCCAGCAGCCCTCAGATGGTCCCTGTGATGGCCCTCACTGATAAACTGCTGGGGCTGGGGCTGCTTTTCCCCCAGTTCCTGTGCCCTGGCATCTCTCACCCACATCCAGGAGAGGTGGCTGAGCTTCCAGCAGCCCCTGCACTCTCCCACGGGTGCCTGATCCTGAGGGGTGCTCAGGGAGGAGAGGGCTTTGGGGCAGTGCTTTTTGTTGTGTCTCACCTGAGATGTGGGAGGTGTTGGTTTATCTGCCAGAGGATGATGTAGATCAGAGACTGGGAAGAAATCCTTCCTGTGAGGGTGGGGAGGCCCTGGCACTGAGCACCAGTGGCTGCCCCATCCCTGGAAGTGTCCCAGGCCAGGTTGGATTGGGCTTGGAGCAGCCTGGGACAGTGGGAGATGTCCCTGCCCATGGTAGGGGTTTGTAACAAGAGGAGGTTTAAGGTCTCTTCCAATCCAGCCCATTCTGTGATTCTTTTTCTCACACAAGAAGATGCTCAGGCACAGATGTTCTGCCCAAGGTGCTGCTGTGGGCTCCTCTCCACCCCTGTCCCCTCTGCCCCCCAGCTGTGGGAGCAGCTCAGCTTGAGCACAAACAACTGCGAAGCCCTGGCAGTGCTGGCTGTGATCTGTGTTTGGAAAATAAAAGGCAAACGAACTCTATAATATTTTATAGCTTCTGCCATGGCAGTGTCACACCCCACTGTAGCAACCGCAGTGCTCAGCTTGACGTGAAGGGTAAGCCAAGGGCAGGCAAAAAAAAATCCTTGTTTTTTAATATTATTAAACTTCAAGTATTCCAAGTTGCTACAAATAATAAAGAGTAAATTTAAAAGGGACTGTGAAAAATGGGGCAATGAACATCTGTGCTATGTTGATTTATCTGGCAAAAAATAAGCAGAGGAGTGAAAGCAGGAGCAGGAGCAATTTCTCAGGCGCGTTGGGTTGGTGCAGGGACGTGTTTGCTGCATGGCAAAGACAGCGAGGGGCTGGGGTGAGAGGCCAGGCCCCAGCCTCTGCTGCTGGAGCCTCTGGTGTTAATCTTGGTGATGGGGAGGGAAATATTGACAGCAGGATGGTGCTCTCTGCCTTGAATGACAGGCCATATGTTTGTAAAATAGTCTGAAGTACTAAATAGAAAAGGCCTGGGCGAGTGGAGAGAGACGTATTTTCTCTTACATGTAAAACTTCCAACTCTTGGCAGGAGCCCAGCAACAATTAATCAGCAGGAGCCTTTTAGAAAGGCTCTTCCTAGGAAATAAGGGTACAGAAAAATCCTTTAAATTAAACATAATTTAAAACAAAGTAGTGTGTCAATAGGGAGGGGGGAAAAAAGAGAATGGACTCGCAATAAATACAGATTACTTGGTATAAATCCATCACCCTGATCCTGTCTGTGCCGCCGTGGCTTTGTTGGCATTGGATTTTTGGCAGGGATGAGCAGGATGGGGGATTCAGGGGTGCCCCAAAGGATTACAGGCAGTGAGGGGTGAGAGCAGAGCGGGGTGGAAGCCCCAGGAATTCCCCAAACCCAGGAGCCCCTGGAAAGGAGCGGGGCTCTCACCATGCAGTGGTGAGCAGGAGAAATGCTGCTGGGGGAGGGAGAGGAGGAGGAGGAGGAGGAGATCGGATTTCTAAGCACCCTTGAAACCAAAGCTGCACTGTTTATAAACTTCCATAAATATTAATTGATATTTAATAAGGTAGGCAAACACAAGGGAAAGTATTGTTTTGGCCAACTCCTACACAGCGATCCCAGCCAAGCGTGAAAGAGTTTGTGTAACTTTCCTCAGGGGTTAAGAGCAGGTCACGGAAGGTCCTTTTTCCTGGCCGCTGTCCCAGCTTTTTAGTCTATAAGGGAAGGCAGGAGGCTCCTGGGAACTGAACCCAAATACCCAAATACCCAAATACCTGCAGGCTGCAGGGTGAGACTGCTGGGCTGCAGCGGGCAGAGCGCGCGGGCATCGCCGCCCCGCAGCCGCCCCGGCCGCGGCCTTCCGGGGGATTAGGCTGGAAAGGGGTGACTGTTTTGTCAGATGGGCAGGCTGATGAGCTAATCACGGCTGTTAATTGATATGCTTTCCCACATAACTCCACAGATCAAACAGGTGGTGAATGGCCCTGCGCTAATTCACGTCGGGCTGGCTGCCCGGACCCGGGCTGGGGCTCGTGCAGATAAAATGACAGGGAACAGGTCAGTGTGGAAAAGGACAGGCTTGGCTCTCACCAGAGCTCCTCGATTCCCACCAACCCTCCTCTGGAATACCAGCCCCTCACATGGCTTCTCTATGGAATCCTCACTGCCAAAGGATGGAGCAAAATTCAAGGGAATGCGTTTGCTCCGACGATTTTTGGTGACTTACAGAGCTTTTGCTGCCAGCTCCAGAGAAAAGAATCATGAAAGTATTTGAGTTTTATTTCTCATTCTCCTATCGTGCATGGGCTGATTCATGGATTTGCACCGAGACTTAGCGGAAAAATCAATGTCAAATAGAATAGAGGCTGATATTATAAAATTAAGATCTAAGATTTTCTGGCCATAGAGCTACACTCAGATTCAGTCTGTTACAGGGAGTTCATGGGGAAGTGGGGGCAGAATTGAGCCTCTTCTTGCCAGTTCCTCTTCCAGAAATGTGGGAATTCTTCCGACCTCACTCCACAGCCGGGCCAACACCCAACTACTCGCTGCTGGTGAGGTCAAGCTTCTGAAACCACTACCCATGGGATATTTCATTATTCCTGTGCATGGGGAATAGCCAGCTCTGTAGAGAAATATCTCCTCTGACTCCACAGCTGGAATGCCAGGGCTCCATTCCATGACAAATCTCATTTTAGAGTCAATGGATGCAACATCTATTCTGGTTGTTCATGAGTTCAGCTCATTCCTGTGATTTTTCTTCCTGGGAGGGAGGGAAGGACCCAGTGTATTTGTTGGCCAGATGGTGAAATGGCCTTTCTGAGCCATTCCTCAAGCACTGAAAGCAGCCAGGACCCTTCTGCAAACTGCAGGATTGTTGGAGGGGAGGGAAAAGTAGATCTGTTGGAAGAGCATCACAGCTTCTGGGCATGCAGAATTTGAGGTGGAGTGAATTTTTCCTGTCCTTTTCTATTTCCATTTTTTGGTGGGGTGGGGAAGGAGTGATCTTGTCATTTAATCAGATGCACCTCTCCAAGCCGTACCTTGTTTGGAAAGCACATCCAAACCCCAGCTCTGATTGCAGAGAGAAGCACCACTGCTGGTACTTGAACTGCAGACAAAGGCAGCTCTACAGAGCCTGTGTCGAGTTCACCACTTTGAATTAAACACCCCACGGTGGAACTTTCACAAAACATTTTATCCGTGCGTAAAATCGAATGAAACAAGCAGACCCAGCAGAGTCTGGGGTGTTCCCCTCTCCTCCACGTGGGCTGAGTCCCCAGACTGACAGGGGTTCCCTTTGATGGGAGGCAGATGGAAAAGGGAAATGCAGGGATTAATCCCTGTGTCCCAGATGATGCAGCAGCCCGAGCAGGTGGCGGGGAGGCCAAGCCCTTTCCCTCTCTCACTGCGCCGTGGCGCCGGCCCAGCCTGCGGCGGGGCTGTTATGTGATATAATGGTGAGATGGGAACAGCCAGGGAACTTCTTCCTTTGTGCTCCAAAGGCCACAATGGCATCTTTATTTGATAAAGGAATTGGATTATGTCTAATCCCCGCTCTTGGAGGCGTTTTATTACTTAGAAAACACTTCCTTCAAAGCGCCTTGGCTGTCACAAGTGGGGTGTAAAATACCACTAGCAGGAGAGGCAATGCCAGGTTTTCCAGGGATGAGCAGAAATCCTCAGATCCTTTCCTGTGGGGCTGTGTCCAGATTTAAGGCATTTTTTGATTAAATTCTAAAGTTGAAACCAGGCTGTGCCTTTTAATGAGCATCTGATGAAGAGCCCAGAGCTGGAGCCACCCAGCCTGTTCTCCACGTGCTTAAATAAGTTTACGCTCCCATCCAGGATATTGTGCAGGAATTTAGATTCTTTCATGATGAATAATACATCCATGAAATGTGAGCCCTGTAAATTTAGGGAAACGAGCTGTCAAGTGACCCAAGGAGTAAAATTGAGGAGGTGAGTGCCATGAGCACAACACAGAGCACATTGTCTCGGGAACTTCCTTTGGCACTGGGGACAGGACACACTTGGCAGATCAAAACAAAAGCTCAAAGCAGGGAAGAGGAATGATGTGGCCAGAGAGCATTCAGTGGTTTGTATCATTTCTAATGCCATGACAGGCCTATAAACCAGGAGGTGAACTCTGCTGGACCTTGGAGGGCTCTTGTGGGCATTTTGGAGGAACATGGGTCATGCAGCTCCCAGTTCCACCAGAACAGGCTCAGCAAACCTCCCCAGAGCTGCAGGTCAGGTCCCTTTTCAGTCCCTGCACTTTCCTGTTCTCCGTGTCCTCACAGCAGAGGTGCTTGCAGGGGTTGTCTCATTTCAGTGGTCAAAGTTCCCAGGCCAGAATATCTGCTGAGTTTTGTTACTGGTGCAGATCAGCCATGCTGGGAGGAGAATCCTCCCTCCCCTCGGGGAGCTCCAGCCTTTCAAACCAAGGTAATCCCTCCCTGGAGCCACCAAAACCAAACCCTGTGACCTCAGCAGACATTTATCACCTCCTGAGGGCTGGGCAAGGTTCACTGAACTTCAAGCAGGGCTGGGACTGGGTGGGAGCTGGGAGAAATTATCTGGTTTCATCTAGGGCTGGTGCTGAGTTTGGAAGCTGCAAGTTGCAAGTTCTCCCAGGCTGCAGGAGAAACTAAATGCTGCTTTTTCCAGAGGAGGCACAAAACTGGGACACTGGTAGAGGTTTGAGGGGATTCATTTCATCAACTCTTTCTTAAGTCAGGGTTTGCTTAGGGACTGTTCTATGCCAGCTTCTCCTCACTCATGGTGGATTTAGGAAGGAAGGGGTGGGAGTGTCCCTGCCCATGGCAGGGGCTTGGAATGAGATGATCCTTAATGTCCTTCCAACCCAAACCATTCCATGATCCTGTGAAGAGGGAGGGAGTTTCCCTCTCCCCAAGGTGACGTGTCCCATCTTTCCAACCCTTGCACCCAAAAGCTTTTCCTTCCCCTCCCTTCCAGGCTCTGCCTGCCCACATGGGAGATGTGGAGCCCTCTCCTTTCTGACCAGTGACCAAAAGCAGAGCTGCCTTTTATTCCAGAGTATTTCACTACACGAGTGCTTTTGAAATAAGGAAAAATGGGGGGAAATTGCAGTGGGCTTAGCAGACAAAATTGAGCAGTTGACTGTGGCAAGGCATACAGTACTTAAATGCAAGAGCTGATCTAATCGTTGTTCTCGAGGAAGCTTTTTGCTGCATTTTAGCACACAAAGCTTTTCGTTTTCTCTTTTGTGGCTTGAGCTGCTATTTAAGAAAGCAAAAATCAATAAACCTTTCCAGCTTTCAATCTTTTGCCCCAAAAGGTGTTTTTTTGGGTAGTGTTTTGTCATTCATAAGCTGTGGCGACAAATCCTTGACATCATTCGTGGATAATATCGATCAGCTCTTCCGTTGCGCCAAAGGACAAATAGAAATCATTTATCTGTCTGGACTCCAAAACAGCAAAAGACAAAGGGCTCTGCCAGCCACCCATGACAATCAGCAGCTGAAGGTATTAGCAGGGGGTCAAGTTCAGAGGTCAGTGGTCAAACAGGTTGTCATCAGTTTCTCACAAGGCAGCAGAGTGGAAAAAGCCAGCTGGGTTTTATTTGCCAAACCCTGGAGCTTTGGTGGTGGTGGGTGCTGGTGGCCCAGGGGTGCTGCCCAGCGAATGTTGTAGGTTTGGGTTAATTTCCTGTAAATTTGGGGTCTTAACTCCACCTTCCCTCTAGGACTGAGGGCCAGGCCCAGGCAAACCACGAGGAGCTGTTGTTGCTGACATTGCTCTGAGCATTCCCAGGATCCCTTTGTTTTGATGTTGTTCCACGATTTTGTTCAATTTTCTGCACGCCTTTTGGGATCAGCCTCTTCTTGGGCACAGGCTCCTAAAGTTGCTGCTTCAAATGGGTCTTCCATGAAGGTCTTGGCAAAACCCAGGAGATTACTGAGCAAGCTGCTGCATCCCAACAGGATTTCCTTGGATGTAGGGATAGCATTGAGGGAAGCATCAGTTTTACTCATGCTCTTCTCTGCCACCAGTGCCACCAAATTAGAATTACCAAACATTTCAGTCAAGAGTAAATAGGATGCTGTTGTATTCCCAGTCCCAGAGGGAAAGTTTCCCTGGTCATATCTCCCTTAACCTGCCAGTGCTGCTCCTGACACGTCCAAAATCTCCTCATGCTGTACTGAGGAGTCTGCAGGGTCTGTATCAGCAGGAAAAGCACCTAAAGCAAACCTGCTGCCTCCGTGGATTTATCTGCAATGCAAATAGACACCTAAAATCCTCCTTTCTCTAGCCTCATAAAAAACAGGGGCTGATCTGAGTGTTCTGGGAAACCTCTGATCCATCATTCAGGCAGGACAGCGCGACTGCTACGGGAATCCCTTGGGAAGCCAGAGGGGAAGGGTCCAAGCAGAGCTGCTGGTCTGATCCTTGGCTTTCCATAAACCCAGGCACTCAGGGCATCCATCAGTCAGGGGGCACTTCCAGAATTACTGCAGGGAGGGGAAGAGGCCATGGCAGTAAATAAGGGTGGTGAGATATCAGTGTGATTCCCATTTTCCCACATTCTGGACGTTTTCATGGGCTCTGTCCCCTTCTCCCATGTCCTTCAGCACAGTCATTCCCAGTGCTCTGATTTTTGGGGGGCTGGCACACAGAGATTCACATTCTGTTTAACCAGGAGTGCCTCAGTGGGGTTTCTCTCCAGGACTGTGCTCACAGCATTGACACCTGGACAGGAACTTAGTGCACACACACTCCCAGGAACATTTTATTTCAACCAGGACAGGTTTCCTCCCCTCCACCAACAACTGGCTGAGGCAGCAGAGACTTTCTTGCAAGAGCCAGCGCCGTAGAGAGCCCTGAGCAGGCTCTCTCTCTGCATCTCACACAGATAGCTGGGGAAGTGCTTGTGCAAACACAAATTCCCACTGGATAAATGAGCCGGATGCGCGGTGCCAGCAGCCACCGAGTCCGTGTGGTAAATGTGGCGCTTCGCTTAAATTCCTTCTGGCAGACGGAAATTCTGCCTTTTATTTTATTTCATTCTCCCAAGGACACTGTCAAGGTCACCACGAATCCTGATGCTCCAAAGAGTGTATCAGGGATACAAACCCATTTCACCAGGCTATTGTTGTATGTATCCTCCTGTGCATCCAACTTCATTTCCACTTCAATTTTATCAACCTTCCGCTGGAGACTCAAGGAGATAGGAAACAAGTACTGACACGAATTAGCCCGGAGATTGACTGATATAGCTCAGCCCAGGGAACCCTGGGTAAAACCTTCTCTGGGCTCTTTCTCTCTGCCTTGCTCTCTGCCTTTTTTCTCCCTTTTTTCTTTTCCTTCCCCCCCTCCCTTTTTTCTTTTTCCACCACAGCTGTCTCTGTCAGTCACCTGTCAGGGATGTCACCAGTCCTGCCTGGGATGACAGACAGGGCAGGAAAGATTTTGATGGGGTAATTTGCCAAAAATACCCAATGTGGCATTTTAAAGATGGCAGCTGGTGGCAAAGGCTCTGGGGAGGAGATTCCCTGTGGGTAAACACTGCTCTCTCTTCTCAAAACTGCTGTGAGCCCCAAAGGTGCTTTCCTCTTTGCTTTAGGGAATCCATGGAAGAATTGGAGTGGAATTCATGGAGCACTGGTCCATGCCTTGACCTTTTGGTGTGGGAGGACACCCAACCTCCCATTTTTCACCTCTGCAGGGCAGCCCAGGGTGGGGGGATCTGAAGCTCCAGGATAAGGGGTCCTGGCAGGGGCAGGGACTGTTCCAAAGGGTCCAATCCATGTTCCAAGCAGGGAGCAGCCAGTTCAAGTGTGGTGCAGAGAGAGGACCTGGCTCCTACCATGGGGGGACAGTGCTCTACTGCCTGCCCTCTCCTCTCTCTTCAGCCCCTCTTCTTCCTCTGTGTAAGAAATTTATGCCCTTTGGGTTCAAAAAAGGCTCCTAGAGGGAAAGAGAAAAGGGAGAGAGAGAAAGAGAATGAAAATGATTTTAATTTTTTTTTTGGCGTAGAAATGAAGCTGATATTGAAAGTGAGTAAATTTTAATGAAACGGTGCAAAAATGACATCATTTACTCAGAAATCATTAATTTGTCAGCATTAATATTTCAGCTACAACATTGCCTGTCATTCTGTGCCAGCAATGACTGATAAATCTATAAAAGTGTGCTGCTAATTTACTGAATATTTATGTGCAGTGTCATTTGCAGAGTAGGATTTGAATTTATTTCACTCAGTATTCAGCTGGAGAACATTTCTAACAAACCTAAAATGAACAGCACCAGGCTGTGCAAAGTAAAGCTGGCAAAACTTCCCAAATAACATTTTAGGGGGAGCCGAGCGGGAGCCGCTGCGTTTCCCTGGCACGGGGCTCTCCCAAGGCCACATCCCGGCGAGGACAGCGCGGGTGGCTCAGGACAGGGCACGGCAGCTGCCAGCCCCGGGGCTGTGCTGACACAGATTTGTCACAGTGATGCCATTTCTCATCTCAGACCTCCTCAGAGGTGTCAGCTTATCCGTTCCACCTCCCAGGAGGCTGCACACGTGTCGGGAGGAGAGAGCGTTCCCTGAGCAGGGCTTGGTCAGGATTGCTGTGCCAGGCTGGGGCACGGGGGGAAGCTTAAGGAAGGGGAAAGGAGATTTTGGCAGAGTTGTGCAGCCGAGGTGGAATGGGCAGGTGTGGTCCAGCCCTGCCCCATGTGACATGGGGCCACCTGTGCTGGGTCCCCAGCACGGAGCAGGGAGTGTCCCTGGCACTGGTGCAGTGTCCATAGGAGTGGTTGGAGTGTCTGTGGCACTGGTGCAGTGTCCCTGGCACAGTGTCCATGGCACTGATGCAGTGTCCATGGCACTGATTGCAGTGTCCCCAGCAGGTCCTTGTGATCAGGATTATTTCTGAACTTCCCACAGCTCCCCAGTGTCCCTGCTCTGACCCCTGCATACCTCCTGGGAATGCTGTGCTCAGTGGCTCTGGAGAATTCCGGTGCTTTCCGTGGTGATGTCAGGATGCAGCACATATCAGCTGTGTTTGGGGAGAGGGAGCTCTTTGGACTCATGGCTTGGTCACCAAAATGTGATTTTGAGGTGATAGAACCTCTTTGGAAGTTCAGGCTGAGTTTGGATAGCACTTTCAGGCAGAAAATGAAGGAAATATGAAGAATACAGCTGGCTTGAGCCCTGACATTGGGTGTTCCACAGGAATTGGGAGGAACTTCCCAGGGCCCAGGGCCCAGAGCATTCCCTGGGCACCATTCCCACTGCACATCCCCAGGATTCAGGGTGCTGGTGGCTGCTCCTTGTCCCTGCAGAAGCTCCCAGAGGGGCCATCTCACCCCGGTGTCTCTTGGGGCTCTCCCTGGAGCTCAGGAGAGAGGGGAGCCCTGAGCGCTGCTCCTGTGGGGCTGCAGACCACAGGAGCTGCTGGTAATTAACAGGAGCATTAATCCAAGTGCAGCACGAGAGCCTTATTATAGTCACATTTTTCACTTTCATCAGAATAATATCGTATTATATTAATATTTATTTCTGGCTAATGGGCTGTGAAATGAGCTGGGGGACACTCCTGCTGGGGTTGGGGGTCCCTCCCAAGGGCCAGCAGGGCCTGTGCCCCTTCCATCCTCCCCCTTGCCCGAGGGTTGGGGATGCTGTGGTGGGTGGGATGGAAGTGCCAGCGATGCCAGGGGTGCCACTGCCCCTGCCCCTGTTCACCCCCAGGGCACAGGGACAGGGGAGCAGCTCAGGACAGAGACCAGGCAGAGCCTCCAGGTCTGGCAGGTTTGGGCACGGCTGTCAACAAATGGAGATTTACTTTAAAGGAGGGGAAAAAAACCTTGCTTGCACCTCACCACTCACATCTATTAGTTGGGAAAATAAGGATGGTGTGGGAGCAAGGAATAAATCCCTTCTAAAAATATATTGAGCATTAATTTTCCTGTGCACGTGGAATAAGGTAGGGGAATGAATTTTAAGCTCGATTCATTCTCCAAGACGAATCTTAAGCCTTTTAATTGTTGAGTGTTGGCATAAAAACATATTATTTATGAAGCTGTGGCTTGGTTCTACATGGCCCCTGTGCCTTTTTCCTTCTTTTAAAGCAAATCTCATTTATTTCTTCCTAAAAGGTGCTCTAGAATCTAATATGAGCATTATGAATATTTAATTTTCCAAGCAGGGTTTACACAATCCCCAAGAGCCTGGCAGCTGGGCCAGTCACTGGTTTAGGGCTGGAGAAGATCCTTGTCTTTCTGCTCTGCTGGGTCTGTGCCTTTCCCTGCAGGAAAGAGAGAATGGCTTTAAATTGGAAGAGAGCAGCTTAGATTGAATGTTAGGAAGAAATTCTCCTGCCCCATCCCTGGGAGTGTCCAAGGCCAGGCTGGACGGGGTTTGGGGCAGCCTGGGATAGTGGAAGGTGCTGGGGTTGGATCTGGGTGGGCTTTAAGGCCCCTTCCCACCCAAGGCATCCTGGAATTCTGTGATTTCCTGCCCATCCCAGGCTGCTCCATTCCCTGTTCCTGGACAATCCGTGTGTGTCACAACAGAGCAGGAAGTGCCAGGGTCGTAGAACTTCAGGGGTTTTCTCAGAGGGAAGAAAACACCGTAAAACCATCCCACAGGAGAGGGAAGCTCCTGGTCTGCAGCTTAATCATTAGTAAAAAATTATTTCCTACGGTGTTAAAGATCTAATTGGTCCAATCAAAAGGCAAATTAATGATGGCTCATTTGGAGAAATCTGCATGAGTTCCAGCAGAGGCTGCAGGGAGGAGCCACGGCGTTCCCAAAGCTGGCAGAGCTGGAGTGGAACGCTGTGTGCTGCAGCACAGGGTGCATTCCCTCACAGGGACTTGGTGCTGCCTGGGACCTGGGAGAAAGACAATAATTTTATTAGTTTTATTTTTTTATGCTTAAAACTTGCAGATTTTCTCTGTTACCGCTTGGAATTTCCCTCTGAACCCAGAGGAATGAGCTTGTGCTCTTAGACCAGACAGCCCAACTCCCATAGCCACACCAGGCCAAACCCCTTTTCTCCTGGGAAAACATTTTCTTTTCCAGTTTGTAAGTGCTGTGTTCTCTTAATGGGATGAGAAGCATTTTCCTGCCTTGCAACCTGACTTTTTGCAAACCACTGAAAATCTGTCCCTTTTTTGTTCTGTAAAAATCGGAGTTCAGGCTGAAGGATGCACTGGGATTTGAGGATGGCCTCCTTTGGAGCTGTGCCATGGTTTATGCAGGTTTATCCCCTGCCCATCCCTGCAGGGTAAAGCAGCCTCAGACAGGGCTCTCTGGCAGCTCACAACCCCCAAAGCTTCATTTTATTAAAAACACATGAACACTTCATATCAACAGCTCCCCACAAAACACCTACCTGTACCTGTGCCCCAATAATCCACATTTTCTGTAACAGCATTACCAGCAAAGGGTGTGACCCTCAAACACAGAGCAGAAGCAGCTTCCAGGCTGCATTTTGGGCAGCCTGGGCATCTCCCTGTCCCTGCCTGCCCCACCCTGGGTCACAGAGCAGCGCTGGGCAGCTGCAGGGCTGGGGTGGGTCTGAGCTCCTGAGCATTCCCCACTGCTGGGGCTGTGCCCAGCAGGGCTGGGGTGGGTCTGTGCTCCTGAGCTCCTGAGCATTCCCCACTGCTGGCGCTGTCCCCACGCTGTGGGTGCTGCTGGGGCAGGGAGGGTCAGAGTTTCAGGCGCTTCCACCCCCCAGCACCCATCTGAGCATCTCCCCCGCCAGGGCTCTCTTTCCCTTTGTGCTCCCTCTCTCCCTCCAGCCCAGCCCAGCCCAGCTCGGCTGTTTTTCCTCTCCAGCCGCTCCCTGCCGAAGCTCGGACAGCCCGGATTGTCTCACCTTTCCCCCCGCTCTGATAAACGCTCCCTCCGCGGTTCCTGTAACCTCCCCGAGCGTCCTTCATTTGT
Source organism: Cisticola juncidis (assembly GCA_013400215.1). Taxonomy (NCBI): domain Eukaryota; kingdom Metazoa; phylum Chordata; class Aves; order Passeriformes; family Cisticolidae; genus Cisticola; species Cisticola juncidis. Next base: position 70,703 of record VXBR01003880.1, on the reverse strand, counting down.
CAGAGATCGCAGCCTTTTACGGCGGGTCATTATTTCACCAGGAATTCGAACAGAAATATTTCCAGTCCACACCAAGCGATCTATTTCGCTTCCCCACCCACCACATTAGCCTCTGAATACTCTCATTATACCATTACTAATTAGAAATTCTCTCAAATTGGCGGCTGCATTAAAAAAAAAAGACAGTGTGCTGAGCATATGGCATAATATCCTATTAATGAACACTCTAAATTCAAACTCAGGTCAGCTGTTCATTTCTTGCTCATGACACCCAGGCAAGGGGGAGAAAAGCAAAGCTTCTTTTTTTTTTCCTCCCCTTCTAAAATGCATAATACAGAATGCTGAGATGCAGTGGTGCCTTAGGCCAATGCCTTACTAGATTTGCCTAATTTTTTTTTTTTTTTAGTTGTAAA
>VXBR01003880.1:27779-69662 GCA_013400215.1 Cisticola juncidis | reverse complement strand
TTTTTGAGTTGTAAAAAAAAATTAAAATTTTATTTATATGTACATAGATATATTCATTCACAAACCAGAGTGGAAGGCACTTGCTGGCCACTGCTCACCTGTGTGGTGCCTCTTTCAAAACAGAAGAGGCTGAGTGCCTCCTCAGGTCCCCTGAGCATCAGGAGCACACTGAATGTCCTGTGAGGTTTTCTTTGGTCCTGTGAGGTTTTCTTTGGTCCTGTGAGGTTTTGTTTTTTCCTGTGAGGTTTTGTTTTCTCCTGTGAGGTTTTGTTTTCTCCTGTGAGGTTTTGTTTGCTCCTGTGAGGTTTTGTTTTCTCCTGTGCGGTTTTGTTTGGTCCCGTGAGGTTTGGTTTGGTCCTGTGAGGTTTTCTTTGGTCCTGTGAGGTTTTGTTTAGTCCTGTGAGGTTTGGTTTTCTCCTGTGAGGTTTTGTTTAGTCCTGTGAGGTTTTGTTTTCTCCTGTGAGGTTTTGTTTGCTCCTGCTGGCACCGATGGCTCCGGTGCAGGGGTGGGTGAGGACAGGAACTGCAGCACACACATTTTTTTCCCTTTTTAGTTAAATGGGCCAATTGTAGCAGCCACCTGCCTGTGTGAGGACTGCTGGGGCTGACCTCACCTTGTCCCGAATTGGCGGCGCCCGAGCCAGGGCAGATGCGGAGCTGCTGCCGCAGAGCCCAAGCTCAGCACTTCCCACATCCCTGCTGGGGATGGGGTCACTGGCAGAGCTGCCCCCGGGGGTCCTGGGGGTTCCAGGGGGTCAGAGCAGGGACAGGACCCCTCCCATCCCTGCATCCTGCCTGGCTGGGGCAGCCCGGCCGCTCGCTGGGACTTGCTCCACTTGCAGTTTTTGGATGGATGGAAAGGAGCCAGCGAGTGGGAGGGCTGGGAGGGAGCATCCGCGTGTTTCTGGGGACAGGCAGAGGTCACCCACCTTTCCAAGGGTTATTTTATTGCAGATTTTTAGTGCCATGAAATTCACAGCACGGTGAAGCAGCAGATCCCTGTACCTTCCTCTTTTCTGGGCAGTTGAGCTGTCAGGGCTTTAGGCCCCATCAGTCTTGTTGTCACCGAGGTTTATAAAACCACCAAATGATATTATGTCAGCTGATTCTTTAATGGGATAATCATTAGCCAAGACCTGAGTAAGGTGTTTTTTTGCCATCACTAATTTCACCCCAAGGTGAATGTGCAGGCAGAGCCCCGGGGCGCGGGGTTTGCGCTGAGCCCAGGCTCGCTCCATGATCCCAGCCCTGCTCCTGCCACGTGCCCACGGTCCCCAGGGCTTCTGTCACCGTGGGGAAGGTCACAGCAGGAAGGCTGTGACTTCCACAGGTGTCACAGGGCTCCTGGCTGCAGCCCTGAGAGCCCAGGATGGGATCTCACCCCGTGGCTGCCTGCACACCTTCCCTTTATCCGGGACAAAGGATGCACAAGGGCGATGGCTGAGATCTGACCTTGCAGTAAAAACTGAAAAAGTTTTGGCTTCTCAACAAAATGAAACTTTTCTGTTCAAAACAAATATTTTGCCTCATCAAGAATCCAATTTTCTGTCAAAATAGTTTTCATTAAATAATTCCGAGCAGCCCCAGGTTAGTATTGATTTAAACTGTTGCAAGGGAGAGAAGAATGAGGCTTTGTCTCTACAAAGATCATGTTTGCCCACCAATTAAAATTACAGTACAAGTGAGGAACTACTGCTGCCTCCAAAGGGGGGTTGGTTAATGAAACACTCAGTAATTATCCTTGTTAGACATCCCAGGGAGTGGGCAGGACCCCGGGAGCAGCAGGCAGAGGGGTTTGGGAAGGGCTGCCAAGGAGGAGAGGACTTCTCCTGGGAGGGCACCTGGGGAAGGCCTGGCCTTCACCCTTGTGTTCCTCACTTGGTCCTCCAGGTGGGCAGGACTGACTGCAGCTCGTGATGGACAGACAGACAAATTGTGGCTCAGGGATCAGGGGATCCCTGGAAATCATGGAGCTGGGACAGCACTCAGCAGGTTGTTGTGCTGCTCGTTCAGGCTTTTTCCAGAAAATCCAATATAAAAGCTGAAGCAGGGTGCAGGACTGTCCATCCACGGGGCTTTTCTGGGGCTGTGATGGGGAACTGGGAGCAGGGTGGGCATTGGGGTCACTCAGCCTGGGGAAGGAGAAGGGACTGGGAGGCACCTGGAGCCAAATCTGTCCCTTCCAGCCAAGTTTTGTGCTCTGAGGGTTAAAGCTGAGCTGAGTGCACTGAAGCCCAGGAAGAAGTGAGGTTTTATTTCATTGGCACCAGGGTCATTCCTGATTTAATTATGTAAAAATTAATGTGAATGTCTTCCCTGGTACGGATAGGCCAGCCATGGAAATTGAATTGGGTGAAATGCTGGTTAAGCTAATCACTCACAAGTCATTATGATGGCTGAGCACAGGGATGCTCTAATCTGCTGGGACTTCCCAGAGACCTGATTGAAGACCAAGTTTAAGACCCACAGGTTTAATCAGATGGGATCAGTGATGTTGCACTGAGGTGATTTTCCAGCAGCTCCAAACCATTTCCTTCTGCTGTGAGAATCCATGTCCTAATCCTCCCTGTGCTCTTCCCAAACCATTCCCACCCTGGCAGTGTGGGCAGAGGGCTGTGCCCCATCTCAGGTTAGCCCTGGGCCCCAGGGAAAAGCTGTATCACGATATCAATTCAGGAATTCAGGAACAATCCCAGCCCTGATCCTGCACAGCCTTTCCTCACTGTCAGTGCAGGGGCTGCAGGTGAAGGGCTGGGATTGTTCCTGATTGTTCCTCCTGCTGGAGGAGCTCCTGCCAGGGATGTTCTGAGTCCTCTGCCTGAAATGGGTCATTTTAGGGCAATAACAATGACTGGTTTAAAATGCTGCTGTTGCCCCTGTGCTCTGTGTGTCACTCCACAGGTCTGCACTGTCAGTCCTGCAGGTCTGTGCTCACTTCTGGGTGCCTCTGGGGCAGGCAGGGCTCAGGTGAGCTCAGCTCTGCCATTTGCTGTTCTGCCAGGGGTTTGGGGGCTCAAACCCCCCATCTGGGGGTCTTACAGGGCCCCTGAGAGCTCCCCTTGCCCCCAGAGACATTAACCATTTTTAATCTGAGCGTGGTTTTTGTAATAATTTATATACATTTTAAAGGAGAGAAACTCCCAGTCAATATTTAGAAGAGCATGAACAGCTTGCAGAGCACTTTACCCATCTGTTCCCAAAAATGAGCACCTTTGTAGGTGCCTGGAGGGTGCTGGGCCTGAGCTGCTTCCCAGGCTCAGCCAGGAGCCAGCTGATGTCCATGGCAAATCAAGATGCTCGTTGTGATGTTCACAAAAATGTAATTTGATTTGCCTTTGTCAACAAAATCTGCGGAAACATCCCCTGCCTGAATAAATATCCCTGCAGGGTAGCACATGCTTTGTAAATAATTTTCATTGCAATCCCCTCTTCCTAGCAGGGTGGAGAGTTGAGAACATTCATCAAGTCTCACATTAAGAAAATAATTTTCTTGTACCTAATTTGTGCAATAAATAAAGTCCACAATTTCTTGCTTCTGCAGCAAGGAAATGTAAAGAGCTGAGAGTGGGGGTTTTTGACACTGGGTGGTTTTTTTGATGGCTATTCCTACCTCAGGCTTGGTGCCAACCACTCCCCAAGACTTTGGGATTTGGGGCTCATCCCCTGGGCACTCCAGCATGGAATGACCCAGAGGAGCTTTGTCTCCAGGAGTGGGGTAAGAGGCTCAGGGTCAGCATTGTCCCATCCTTGACCTGACCTAGAACAACACCTTGGATGATGCCAAGCCTGGGTTAAGTTTTATCCACTACAGGCCTACCCAGCTCTCAGCTGGCACAAAATTGAGGTTATTTTTCAAGGAACTTGGAGAGATTTGTTTGTTTGCATCCTGTGCTCAGGACTGGCTGCAGAACAAGGGGCAGGGTGTTGCTGTTATTTTATTTTTTATCCTGAATTCTCTCTAGAGATGGAGCTTTAGCTGTCTGCTCTTTTCTCCTGCTGTGGCAAAAGCACAGCCTTGTCCCAGACTGACTCAGAGCCCTCTCCCATGGCCTCAGCTGCCCCTGGCCAGGTTTGGTACCTGCACCAGGTGCTCTGCCCCTTCAGGGGTCACCTTCAGTGCTGCTGCCCCTCGGGCACTGCTCCCAAGCAGCCCTGAACAGGCACAGCCCAACCTGCAGCACGGGGCTCCCTGCCTGGCAAGGGGGGGCACGGGGGAGTTTTGGCCTTTCAGGAGCTGCACCTTGGCTGATCAGACCCTCAAACTCCTCCCTGTTGATCCCACATCTCACTGGGAACCAGAGCTCAGCTCTGTCGAGATGGGAGAATGCCAAGATGGGAACACAGCTTTGTTTTTCTCCTTGTAGAAATGTAAATCTGTTATTTATATATATTTTATGGATGGCATGTTCCTATCCCCGGGCATTTTGCATTGGAATTCAACTCATTGCAAGCCTATTACATGTTCACTAACTATAAACCATCTGATTTATATTCATTAACCAGTCGTAGACAGCAGTAGTGGCATAACTTTAGCACTGGACATGCCTCAGTCGACGGGTGAACTAAATTTCAGTTAATTAAGGTGCCGTAATTGTTGTCCAGTACAAGTGTCTTCAGGGCATTCACTTTGTAAATAATTTTTCACCCCAACCTTTCTCGCATACTTGGTTGCTGCTCTGCAACTTTGTTGGAGCCATAAATTATTGGGAAATCAGCTCTGCTGCCTTTCCTAGGAGAGAGTCCCTTCCCTGCCTCGCCAAGGACAGCGGTGCCATTAATGATTAGCAAAGTGCAATGGGGCTGTGCAGAGAGCACAAAGATCATAAACCCCAAAAATCTGGGGGGGCTCTCATCTCTAGGAGAGGAGTGGGCTCAGGGAGCTCTGGTGCAGGATCCCTCCCAGACCACGGCCAGCCCCTGCTCTCCTGCCCTTGGAAACTGCCTCAGAGGAGCTCACAGGGCTGGGCTGAACACAGCCTGGCAGAGGAGGCCTGCCGTGAGCCCTGGGATGGGTTAAATCGGGTTAAAAGAGATCAAAAGTTGAAACCCCCTTGATTATTTGCTTTATTTGCTCAAAAGTTCGGGTCTGGGGAGAATCAGCCTTGTGGAAAAGGACATTTCCCCTGTCCTTTTACACCCAGTAGGTGGAAAGCAAGATGGGAAGGAGTTTTTTGTGCTTGATGTGGAGATAATTGTGGGGCAGCTTTGAAAGTGGCTGCTGTGGAGGCCACAGAGGAGAGTGGTGCTGAGGAGGAGGGTGCTGATCAGCACTGACCAGCACATTTCCCTTTTCTTTTTGGAAACAGGGCAAAAAATATCTATAAAAATATCTAAAAAAAATTCTATAGCACTTGCTTAGGTTTGGGCCTCCTGGGTTTGGTCCCTGTTACAGGTGTTTCCCTGAGTCCTCAGGGACTGGTGTTCCTGGCTGGACTGGGATTTCTGGATGTGCATCCTCAGCATGTGTTCCCTGTGTCATCACTGTGGCTTTATTTCAAACAAGGGGCTGAGTTTTCACCTGTGATTTAGGAGCAGAGAAATGGCCAAGATTCCCTGTCAGGGATTCAGTCCCAGGCAGCTCTGAGCCTTTGTGCACCAGCAAATTCTGCTGCTCTGCTGAGGCCCCTCTGAGCACGTGAAGGGGGCACTGGAGCTTCTCCATTTGTCTGCTGGAGCTTCCCCTTGATGTGACAGCTCCCTCCCAGCCCTGCCTGGCAGCAGACATATGCCAGTCTCTCTGATAGTTCATGTTCACTTATTAATATAAAGATTCAACTTCCCCCTCGCCAGAGTAAACCTTGCATGATGCCTCTGACAGTAATTCAGTTGTAGCCTCAATCAGCTGCTGGATCTCCAGGCCATGGCTATCCCGCTAGCCTTTTCCAATTTTTCACTACACCGGTCATGAATAAATCTCCAAAACACATCAGATTGCTGAAAATGGAAATACCAGAGACAGGCACCAGTTCAGTAGTCAAAGAGCATCACCTTCCTGCAGCAAGCATGCACGCTCCGCGCTCCCTTGTCTGCTCAGCACAGCCAGCCCAGTGGAGAGCCCCAAACACCCAGAGCCAGCCAAGGGCACCCTGACCATCCCTGCACACACAGCCCTGCCCAGGACGGGCATTGCCATCCCCTGGGAGCTGCCAGGGCAGCAGCAGCAGTGTCCAGGTGCTCCAGGGGCAGGGCCTGCCCTCTCCTGTGTGCTGCACATGGGGGCTGTGAGTTTGCAGCAGGAAAAGCAGCAGTGGTTGGGTTTTCCTGCTGCCCTCGGGGAGGTTTGCAGAAGAACCCTGCAGGCTGCAGGGTGAGGACAGCACCCCCAGCCCGGGCAGGTGCATCATCCTCCCCTGTGGGTGGGTGCTGCCAGCACGGGGTGTCCTGAGCCCTTAGCTGGCACAAAGCAGGGTGCCCCGAGGACCTGTCCCTTGGGTGCCACTGTCCCCGGGCAGCACACGCTCCCACAGAACCCAGGAATGCCAGGGAGGCAGCAGGGTGCCCACCCTGGACTGAGATCTTGGTCCCACCAGTTTTAATTTCTGCTGGAGCTTTTCTATGCCAGGATCCCTCGGGGATGGGGGTCCCAGGGAGCACAGGCAGGGCCCTGGTGCAGGGGCAGTCTCAGGGGGTTTCCCTGTGAATCCCAAACATCCCAGCTCAGTTACCTGCCCGATGCCCCTCAGTGCCCTGCTTGGCCTCTGACCCCTGCCCTGCTCCAGCCTGGAGGTCTCAGTGGTGCCTTTTGAAACCTGACCCGAAGGGTGAAACCTTGGTGGTGTCCAAACTGAGGGGGCCTTGCTCACCCCTAATCTGCCCATTACAAACACAGGCATGGTGCTGCCTCTCCCAGCATTGTTCTGGGAGAACTCCACAGAAAAGCAACTGCAAACCAGGATTATTTAAATCACTTTGGGTCAGAAAATCGGCTAGAACTTAAAAAAAAATACAAAAACCAAATCACCACTCATAAAATAAATCAATTTCTTTAAAATTAGCCTCCTTAAATTTGACATCAATTCTATTTCTGTGAGGTTTGTCTGTTTTGTAATTTTGTTTTTTTATCTGTGTTGTTATATTAAGCCCCCTGCTAATAAAATGTCAAATTAAAAAAAAAATTAGTATCCCTAGTATTGCAGAAAACCAATAAAATAAAACCTTACAAGAGAAGCAAAAGAAAATTTCCATCATTCCCTCCTTAACCGAAATCAAAATTAAAGTGCTATTAGAAATTTCATTAGGATGGAGCAGATTGGTAATGAAATTACATTCCAGCTTTCCACAAACCCGATGTATTAAGTAGGTTTGATCAATGATGTTCACACAATTAATTTTGTCTGATTGCTGAGGATTACTTTATCGACAGTCACATTTCACACTTGTGGGGTTTTTTTGTTTCCCCAGTAAATTCTCCACCATGTCACATCACATGAGGGCGAGGCAGGTTTGAAGCCCCGGCTCTCCAGGCGACTTCCAGCGGACCATGACGGGAATCAAGGTAGGGATGTCACTCTCTTAATTGTGTTCCTGTGCTGGGCTTGGGGACAGCCAGCCTGGGGGCCGAGGGGTGCCCGGGAGCCCTGGGGAGCTCCAGCAGGGCACAGAGGGAGCGAGGCCTCGTTCCTGCTCTCCTCAGAGGTTCTGTGGCTCTGCTGTGACTTTGGGGTCTCCATGCCTGTCTCAGGGTGGGTTCTGTGTCTCTGAGCTCTGGTGATGAACTGGGATTGCTGGTGTTGCTGGTGCAGAGCAGGGCTGGGGTGTGGAACTGCTGTGGGTGGTGCCAGGCTGGCACAGCCCTGAGTGTGGGCAGATGTGTTCGCTCAGTGGCAGCGCTGGTGTTGGCACAGCTGGCTGCACATCTGCAGCAGCACTGAGGCGGGGAGGAGGAGGGGAGGGCAGCAGCTCCATGGAGCTCGGGCTGGTTTCAGTGAGCTCTGCTGCTGGTTCTGGCTGGGCTCATTCTGGCACCAAGGATTCTCTGAGGTTCCGCCGTCCTTGTCCATGGCTGTTTGCTTTGTGTGGGCAGGGAATGCTCCTGGAGCTCTCTGTGTTCCTGTTTGATGCTTCACAGTGTGATTAGGTGACTTTTACATGTGAAAATGAGGTCTGTGATGTTGTGGGGGCAGAGCTGCAGGAAGGACCTGGTTCCATGGTTTGGGTCTCTGTGTCTTAGAAATGACCCTGGAATTCAGCTGCTCCAGCGAGATTTTACCCGCAGGACTCCGTGGAAAGCTTCAGTAGTTCAAGACCTGGGAAGGGAAAGCCCTTTTCCTTTTCCTGGGGATAACCTTTGCTGTGTCTTGGGCACTTTCTGCTGAGTCCCCAGCTGTACATTTTCAGTGCCAGGGAAGGGGAGATGCCCCACAGTGGGGTCGGCTGCCTGCCCAGGAAGGGGCTGAGGCACGGGGCACACGGAGCTCCTGTCCCAGCCCCTGTGAGCTGTTTGCCTTCTCCACACACAGCAAAGATACCAGGATCTAATTTTTAGAGATGAGACATCTCATCTGTCAGGAGCTGAGTGAATTAGAATAAGAGTCTGTTTTTTTTTTTTTCTTAAAACAGCCCAAAGTTTTTTATAAGATGCCATTTATCAGCAGCGCTACCAGCCGCTAGCAGTAGGCATCCTGCCAATCATTTTATGGAAATAGGGAAGGACTTTAATGTTTGGATGCCCATCTGAATCGACTCTTGTTCATGTCAGCAGATCTGATGTGAAAGCAAAGGTGCCCCTATGCAGTCTAGTTACCATCAAACCTGTAAGTGTCAGCATTTTAAAGGCAAGGAACACAATGCTGATGGTGGGCAATGTCACTGGTTTAACCTATCCCAAAGACATCAGCCCCTGCAGTCTTTGCCTGCTCCTTGTCTCTCCAGGATTAGTTATGCCCGAAGTGCACCTGCTCCGTTAATCTCTGCAAATAATTATGGAGATACCTGCTTATCACCAGCTTCCCCTAACAAATGCATCCATTCATCCCTGCTGCTTACCTGCAGGAGTAGCCAGCAGCTACCATGCTTGGTCTTTAAGCTCTGGGATCTCACATGACCTTCAAAGCTGTGTTTGGATGGAGCTGCTGAAGTCACCATCCTCTGCAGGGTCAGCAGGGAGCTTTCCCCAGCCTGGGGATGGCCACTGCAGCTCCTGCAGCCCAGACTTCGTGGGCAAGGTCCAAACTCACCCTCAGCTTGAGCAATCCCCTTGGGGACAAGGCAGCCTCCAGCCAGGTCAAGGGACACTGCTCAAACCCAAATCCTCCTGGTGTCCAAACTTCTGGGAGCTGGTTGAAGAGCCAGGATGGCACTGGCTGGACTGGGCAGTGCCATGTGCACTCCTTGGCCACCATCTCCCATCCCTCTGCCTCCTTCCCTGCTTGTCTTCTCCATTTTCCAAGCTGTTGTGTGATTTAGCACAGGGATTTCTGGTGGTGCCTCACACCACCCTGCCACTCCATCAGCGTTTCCTTCTCCTGATGTGTCCCACAACCATCCCAGGGATGCAGGATGCTGAGCTGGGCACTGCTGCTGTCGGGGATGGGGCTGTGTGTCCCCAGCATCACCCCTCTGCTCCCTCCCTTCCCTCAGCATTTCCCTCATTTTGGAGGTCGGGGGGTTTGGAGGTGACCCCAAGGGATCCTGGTGTGGGCAGGAGGTGCAGGCAGCACAGGCAGCACAGGCAAAGCAGCCCCTCACACAGGCACTGCTGCTGCTGCTGCTGTTGACACTTGGAGTGATTAACATGAGTAGGACAGTGAGAGGGAAATAAATAACATCCTAATCTCTGGCACCATCATTCCTTTGATGAGAACAAAAAATATGAAGACTGAAAGATCAAAATAACTGTATTAGAGCATGAAAAGGGAAATGCTCTTTTAACCACTGCTGTTCAGATATATCTCCTCAGATCTGACATGCTGTAATATATTTGTAACACAGATATATATTAGGGGGTAAAGCTGGTGATTAATTTGCTTTACCTTTTCAGAGCATATACATAAAAACCTACATTAGCAGAATTTGCATTTTACCTGTCTTTGAAGATCTTTGCTTTGAAATGTATAAAGTCTAGTTGATTTTATGTCTCTCAGAAGAACAAGAGTTGTTTTTTCATTAAGCTTCCCCCTGGCCCACCTCCTCCCTGGTTTGCAGGGGAGGTGCAGGCAGAGATGCTCAGGGTTTGTCTCTAATTACTGCATCAGCACCCTCCAGGGCATTGCTTTAGCTGCTGCCCATATTCACCCCTCTTGACTCATAATTGCTGTTGAAGCTTCTGAGACTAGAGATCAAAGTATTCATGTCATTCATGTTTCTGTCAAAGGTCTTATCGTCAAAGCGCCAACTATATTTCGAGAGACGTCTGCTTTTCTCAAGAGCAGCACACAAACTTGGCTTTGCCTTTTTTTTTATCCCTCCTCCTCGTTGCAATGTTGCTGCCAGAAGTGCAGGTGAGAGGAGGAGGAAGCAGCAAGGGGCTGTCCAGGCTGCCCCCTGAAATTTGGTTATTGATTCTTAAAGAGCGCCATTCCAACCAAAATAGGTGTTCCAAATTTCTTTCTTTGCCTGACCTTCCCCTGCCCTGCACGTGTGGGATGCTGGAGCTGGAGTTTTCTCTGCAGTTTGTTGCTGGTGTTTTGGTGGGAGAGCAGGGTGGCTGGTGAGATTTTACCTCCAGCTAAAACATCAGAGATAAAAACTTGTTGTTTGTGGCTTTTAATGCAATCGAAATTTGGATTCAGACCACTCAGCAGAAAGGCTCAGCTTGATCTGTGCTGTTCTCCTTTGAGGAGGGTCCGTGGGGTGCCCAGCGGGCAGGGGATGACTCTGGAGAACCTGAGTGGGTGCAGGACCTGCCCAGAGCCCACCAGCCCAGGCACACGTGGGGGGCAGCAGAGCCTCGGCGCTCCCTGCCCACCCTGCAACTTCTGATGAGTTTCTCCCGAGTCCTCGGAATCGGGAGCAGGAAAAGAACTTTATAAAATTCTCCACAACCAGTCGAGCGGAACCTATTTTCTCTCACAATGCAATTAACGGCACCAACATTTACAAAATATGATTACAAGCACTTTGGTTAAGTAGAGGAAAGTATATTAGATAGCAGCGAGGGGTTGATCTTAATGTGCATTTTTTCGAGAGACTTGCATTTTCTTTGTGCAAATAAAGAGGCCCTAAATTCTCCATAGGCACTAAAATCAATGCAGTGGAACCATGATAACAAACACAGGCTCCACTTTTTGCTACATCCCCCAATTAATTAAGCCTTTCACGGGCATGTAATTAGGAACATTAGCAAGTCATAAAATTGCCGTGAGTCTCTAAATTATGTGCTGGCCCTCAGCAATTTGTTTTTAATTCCTTTTGAAGACAATGGCACTGCGGGGTCCCATAGATCTTCATAGCAGCCTACTGTTTACTTCTTTATGGCTCTATGAAGATCTAACTGTTTTCTACTGCTCCCAGATGCACCCGCACTATTTTCTTGCGCGTTTTCATTACCTGAGTTAGATTTAAAGGGGAAGGGGCTCGGCTGGCCCGGCCCGGAGCCGGGAGCGGGGCAGGAGCGGAGCGGGGCGGGGATGCTCGGCCGGAGCCCGGAGCTGCTCGCCCGGAGCTGCTCGGCTGCCGCCAGCCAGCGCCGCGGTTCACGCACTTCGATGCAGACTGGCGCGAAAAGGCGGAGAAATAAATAAATAACCGGGGATCATTTCGGGGGAAGGTTTATTTCCCTGTTATTGTGATTTACTCCTCCTTGATGAGAGCGTCTCTTTGGCAGCGGAGGCGCGGGGAAGCGTTTGCGCGCTCGCGGGGTCAAGAGCGGCAGGAAGGAGTAAATAGTGGAAGCAAATTGTTTTTCCTTCCAAAATATCTTGGCTCGTTCACAGCTGAGGGGTCAGCGGGATGATACCTGGACTCGCGTTGTCACGGCGGGACCGTGCCGTGGTGGATAACGGGGGCAGCTAAGCGTTTTGGCGAGCTGGGGTTTATTGCAGCGATCTGTGGCAGCAGCAGTGCATGCAGAGCTGCCCAGCAGCGCGCAGCTCCCCGCCCTGCCCAGCCGTGGGCCCGTCCCGGTGCTGCATCCCGGGATTCCCGCAGTCCCCGGGCGGGGGTTGCTTGCCAAGCGTGGCTCACCGTGTTTGCCGGTTCCCCCGAGCGCTGGGGATCTCAGCCAATTAATGCTGCTGAATTACAAAACGGGTTTAGTGGCAATAATAATAATAAGGGATTGTAGTAAATGAGGTGAATGCTGGCTCGTGTCCATCCAGCTGCCGTGACATCACAGCTTGTGGCCATCCCAGCACTCCTGGCTGCCTCCTGCACTGTCCTTTGTCCCTTCAGGCATCCCGGCGCTGCCCTTCCCTCGGGGTGGCTGCAAAACCTCTGTGCTAATGTCCTTCCTGATGCAAAGTGGAGAGCGTGTTACTGCTGGACCAGGGGATGTGTCAGGAAGCAGCAACCCAGAAGGGAATCCAGCCCAGAATCCTTCATCTTCACCACTGCTTTCCCTGCCTGATTAAGCTTTGTTTTGGGGCAGGAAGAAATATCAAACTGAACATCTATTATAGCACTGTGCCTTGTGGTATGAACAGCAGCAGGACAGAGGGCTCTGACTGTTGTCAGCAAGAGGGGGAAAAGCGGGGAGTGTTTGCAGCATGGAGCACCAGGATAGCCAGGAATAAGGTGATGCCTAAAGGATGCCTGAAGCGCAGGGAGAGGGGAGCTCAGCAGCTCCCTTCTAAAATCAGTTTGCATTTCAGGGAAATCCTGACTGGGGGGATTGCAGCCTCCCGCTGGGGCAAGGAGGAGCAGGTTCTCCCCTCAGCTGCTCCCAGCACCTCGTGCCGAGCCTGGAGGAGGGGGAGCAGTGTGTTCCATGGGGTGGGTGTGTTTCTGTCTGCTGCCTTGGGAGCGGCACCAGGTCATGTGCGAAAATTTCAGCTTCCAACATGAAACGTTCTCCGTGTCCCTGTGAATTTACTGTTTGAAGAGGGAAGGCTGTGCATGTGACGGGCCAGGGGGGAAAAAAACAAAAACCCAAACCAAAAATCAGACTGAGGGCTATGACACTGAATTTTGGCTGAGATCAGCTCCTGGCTTTGTGACTTGTGTGTGCGCCCTTTGGATTTGCATGGCACAAAGCCCTGAAGGGATGGATAGAATGGATGGGATGGATGGGAGAGATGGGAGAGATGCAGGGCTGTGCTCAGCTACCCCAGGCCCCATCCAGGTGCTCCCTGCTCCTGCCAGCGCCCCAATCCCATTCCTGGCAGTGACGGGAGGAGCGGAGGAGGAGGAGGAGGAGAGGCAGGGGCGCTGCGCTCCTCCCGCACTGTTCCCCGCTTTATCTCCGCGGTTCCAGCGGGAGCCGCTGTCGCGGGCGGGGAGCGCGGTCCCCCCGGGCAGAGCGCACCAGCAGCCGGGCTGGGCAGGGACATTCCCCGGCAGCCTGCAGGGACAGCCCCGTGCTCGGGAGATCACCTGGGCACATCCCAGCCCGTCCCCCCGATTGCTGTAGACGAGGGATTTGCTTGTAAACCAAATATTTTTGCGGTGTTGTGAGCAGTGATCTTTTGATAGGTACAAGCAGTGCAGCCGCTGGTTTTTACTGTGGTGTTCCGAATTTGGCGGTGCTGCCAGGGAAGGCCGGGGCAGGCAGCCCCTGCCCGGGCGGAGCTGTGCTCCTGCTCCCGGGAAAGCTCCCTGGGATGGACGGGCAGTCCCTCAGCCCGGTTCATTGGCATGCACAGCCCAGCAGAAACAAAGGCGCACGCAGGACCCCACCGTGCCGCCGCACGCCCGGGCGCCGCAGCGGAGTTTGCCTTATTTCACGGACAAAATCCCCCAGGATGCAGGGAATGGTTATTAAAAAGCCCAGAGAGCAGTGTCTAACCTTGAGTAAGTGTTTTCTTGTTGTCATCCCAAGATCTAAAGAAAATCCTGAAGAGAATACATGGTGAAGACATATATTATAGTTGGAGCTTTTTATCTCACACATGTGACTTTGCCTATCATGAACTGTACGCTTTTATTCTCACTAGTGGGACAAAACTATATCCCTCTGCAGCATATATCAAGAGGAAGAACATTGTACCTTCTTTGCATTAATATAAATAGCTGTTTAGGACCGATTCCTTGGCCAGATACCACCATCTCACCTGTCCTTTATCTAAGATATTTGGCATGTAGCTCAAGTTTGGTTTATTTAGAGTCAGGGTACAGCAGCTTTTACATATTAAAGGTGCATTTTAAAAGAGCTTTTTCTATTCTAATTTGAGGGGAATGGAGCTCTTTAGGGCATTCAGGGAACGATGTCCATCTGATTTACATTTCCCTTGTTGGAGCAGAGCTGCGTACGCATATTAGGATGTAAATAATAGTGATGGATACATGTATCTTTAAAAGATCCATTTTCTCTTTTGACTAAGGCATCCAGGAGAGGAAGGAGAATGTAGATCACTTTTACAGGTGGAAAATCAATCTTGTAAGACAATGTGCACGACACAGGAGCCAACCCCTCCTTTCCAAGGGACTTTGCCAGGGTGAGAGGTGCAAAGTTCCCCAAGAAGTTCGTGTCTGGCACCCAAGAGGAGGCGTTTGCTGGAGATTTCCTTGGCCTCTGCTCTCCCAGATGTCCACACACCAGTCAGGCTTGCCCAGCACAGATTTGCCAGCACCACCAGCATGCTCAGGTCTCATTTGGGCTTCCAAATGCTCCCAATCCCCATTGTCTGAGCTGGGAAATGAATTCAGGGCATAGCCAGTGAAAGTAGAAATTGTAATTGGGGTCCTGCTAAAGAGCATTATTTTTGATATTTTGCTTCTCTGTGGGGGCTTGGCAAGTGCAAGTCTGTGTGTTCCACATTTTATTTTATTGTGGCTTGAGGAATTTCCTGGGCTTCTCCCAGATCTCCCTGCCAGCATCACTGGAATTCAGGATTCATCACATCCCCAAGGCAGCAACACGGGCAAACACAGGAATGAAAAGTTAGAGAAAAGGTTACCCCAAGAGAGGCTGAAATGGAGCACAAGTTGAGCTCTGCCCTGGCTGCCCGTTTTTCTGTGAGTTCAGCAGAAAATTGCTTGAGGAAAATGAGAATTAGTAGGATTTCTCCTCTGTGTTGGCATTCCAGAGATGGCAACAGGAGCCCTGCAGCAAAGCCACTGCTGGATCTCTGCTCCTCTGGGAATGCTTGTGTTGTGCTGGAGGCTTTGCTAACATTTACTGACCCAAAACGAGGAGCACGAGTTCACTTTTCAAGTTTGCTGCTCATAAAACTCCTGGGAAATGTGGGTGCCCTGGGAACGCAGGGTTGGCTGGGGTCTGATTTCAGGAATCCAGGGTGGCAGGTAATCATTGACTGCAGCAGGGAATGTGCCTCTCGGGCTGGTAGCACTTCTGCTCCTGTGTTGGATTAACCCAGAAACTCCTGCAATAAAACCTTCCCTGGCCAAGGTGATTTGTGGGGAAACCCAGAGCCTTCCGTGAACTTTCTCATTTGTCTTTGGCTCAGGCTATTTTCCCTCCAACTTCAGAGGTACCAAAAGGAAAAAAAAAATTAAAGTCCCTTGATCATTACAAGGGGAAATTAAACCTCTGGGCTTAGCCCTCATTTCCCTCAGCCTTCCAGATTGTCCAGTGATGGGAGCAGAGCTCATTTCCTCCGGGATCCCTTGGAGCTGGGCACTGCAAGCTGGTGAAGAGGGGAGGAGCTGGAGGTGTGAGTGATTGCTCAGGAAGGGGTGTGAGGAGATGGGCTGAGATACCGGCCCGGTGTCAGAGGGGCATGAAATTAAGCAATCAGCAGTTGGAGGAAATTGAGGTTGTTTACAGACCCAAATAAACAAACTCTCAGCTCTGGAGGACAAGGCAGGAGCAGGGCCCAGAGGTTCTTTTATCTTCTTCACACCTGAGAGCACACCCAGCCTCTGTGGGGAGGGAAACTCCTCAAAACTTCACTTGGTGGGGAAAGTTCATGAGAGTCTCTCTGATGCTGTTGCTTTTGAAAGAATTTGTTTTCAAAATGTCTTCAGTCAGTGTTTCCTGCCTGTCTTTGCCTCGGCTGTCCCTGTCCTTGGGCAGGACCCCATCAGCTCTGTGGGACAGAGGGGACAGTGACCCTCAGGGCTCTGCTCTGGGTGACGAGGGGGTGACTGTCATGGGGTGCACTCAATAATCTTTGAGGTCTTTTCCAGCCTAAATGATTCTGTGACTGAAATGAGCGGGGCTGACCTGGAGGAGAGGAAGGGGCAGTGTCAGCTGAGTCCCAGAGGAGCAGCAGGAGGCAGGAACAGGGTGGGAGGGAAGAGGAGGACACCGAGGAGCAGCAAAGATCTGGTTCCCTTTGGCCCATGAAGCAAAGCCCAGAGATGGAGCTGGGAAGGGTAGGGGAGAGCTGGGCTCAGCTCTGGTCCTTGCTAATTGTTTGTGCACTAATATGTGTCAGCTACAGTTCTGTGCTGCCCCATAAGGGAACCCTGCAGCCCCATTAACCCCTGCAGGGCTGGTTTTGGCAGCCTGTAAGGTGCTCACTGGGGTCAGTTGAACAAGTGAATGCTGAGGCCAAGATGCTCTTCCAGCTCAGCTGGAATGTCATGATTTTGATTATATATTTACCTTCATAGTGCCCCAGTAAATGCTTAAAACCCAAACAGGCACCTATTGGATGTGACTTCTCCAGCCTGGGCAGCGTTGCTGTTCTCAGATCACCCCTCTGGAGCCAAAAGCAGTGGCCAAGAGCTGTGGGAAGGGGGGAATGGGATTTCAGAGCCCCCTCCCAACCATTTCCCTCCTTTCCAGCCGCTGGGCTTGGTTTGTGCAGGGAAATGGCTTTGGGTTTGGGCAAAGGGAAGATTCAGGGATCTCAAACTGCAGGAAAGAAGGGCAAACCCATCTCCCCAGTGAGCAGAGGCACTGCCAGAGCCTGGTGGGCTGGAGCAGGGTGGGCCAGCCCCGGGTCCAGCCGGGAGCCCATGCAGGCAGAGGTGACACTAACGCAAGGGGACACTGCCCAGGGGCTGAGTGACAGCAGCAGTGAAGCAGATCGACGTCAGGCGTGAAGGCAGTGCCTTCCTCTGCTCAGATCACAGTCACACAGGCTCTGAATCATGAGCTTTGCAACCAGCAGGCATAAATTTATACTATACAGATGAGAACTGTGCCTGGGAGACAGAACATCTATCTCCTTTGCACTTATCTGCCACCGTGACACAAACAATCAGAGATGATTCTCTGGCACAACAAACAGCAAAGTGTCTTCTTTGTCTTTGCCTCAAAGGAAAACACTATAACACATCTTTTTGGCCCGTGCTTTTATCACTTACTTTTGTTCAATAATCTCCCTGCCCAATATACAGGATTTGGCCGTGTGTGTGCGTGTGTGTAATAGGAAATCTGCCCTGTCTGAGCAGCGGCGTGGGGAGGAAATAAATCCCCTGTCACTGGGGTTTCACAGGCTGCACAGCCCCTGGCTTCACCCCAGAGCTCTGTGCTGCTGCTGGGTTTTCTGTGGTGCCACGGGGCCTTGCCTTTCTGGGGATGTGGGAGAAGGAGCCGTAAATGACTCGGAGGAGCTACGAGGGGGGAGCTGGGCTGGGCAGAGTGGTCCCCATGGATGTGGAAATAGAGATTCCATGGCACAGCAAAGGGATAAAACACCCCCAGGTGTGTCTCACCCATCTCTGGGGGTGGGTGTTGACTCTGGAAGCTCAGCACAGACAGTGACAGATCTCACAGAGACCACTGCTCACTCTCATGCAGTTTGGGGCTGTTTGGGGTCGTGGCTGTGCTGGAACCGGACAGAGGAGACTCCTGTTTTTGGTGTTGTTTGCTTTAGGATGGAGGATAAGCAGAAATGGAGGAAAATATTTGGGTGTCTCACTTCTGCTCAGAAATGCTTCCTGTGGCTCCAGCAATGATGGTGTGACCAGCAAAGCACCGTCCTTGGCAGGAGAAAGGGCCAGGCCCTGTGGTGAGGGGTGAGCACCAAACCCTGATCCGATCCCACAGGTCACAGCCAGAACTGGAGCAGCACAGGGCACTGCTGGGCACAGATCCATGCAGAGCCTGCCAGCCCTGCAGCCCAAGGGTGAGAGGGGCCTCAGCAGTGCAGCCGTGCAGGCACAGCAGCCCTGGGGACCTGAACACTGAGGAAGGAAAATTGCCTTTGCATTTTACATGGTGCTGGTTTGAATAGGGAAAGGAGCTCCCCTGGCTCAGGCAGTGCTGCAGCAGAGGGTTTTGGGCTGTGTGGGTGCATCCTGAGCCAGGTAAATGGTGACAGGTAGGAATGGCCACACCTGGGCACTGCCCTGCCTGGCACAGCCCCCTCGGCAAGGGAGCCGTGGGCTGTGCTGTGATTTCTCCAGGCATTAGCAACAGATTTGCTGTTCTCTATTTCAAAAGGAAAAATGGAATCCGATTGCGCCTCGGATGCAGACAGCCCCTCACACAATATTTCCTGCACCTCCTGTCCAGATAAGCCACCTTTTAAGATGATGTATGGTAGCACTTACCTGTTATAGTGTTCCAGCGTGCGAGGGCTGGGGAGATCCACTCCGGGTTCAGTCACGAGGAAACTGATCCATTTCAAACATAAAGTTGGATGAATGGGGCAGGGAAAATGGGAGCCAAGCTCCTAATGGGAAGATTTCCCCCCCTAAAGGGCTGTGATGGAGCATTTTGGAGGGGAAAATCAGGAAGGACAGCCAGAGGTGGGCAGCGGGCGTAGGGAACGGTTTGCTCTTTTTTCATTTTTCCCCCAAGGCAAGAAGGGGGAAAACGTTTCTGGTGTTTGCTGCATCCCTTTTAGACTGAATTCCAATTTGTTATTAGCATTTTATATTTTCCCTTCAGCTGATTATGCGTGCAGATTAGCAGGGCCTTATCTGCGCGGCGCCCCAGCCCGGCTGCGCGGGCTGATCCGGGGGGACGCGATCGTTTACACGGGGTGCTGATAACACCCAAATCTCAGCCACTGGGGGCTTTATATTGTGTGCTGATTTATTTGGAGGCGCTGGGTTTAGCACTGCTCATCACCTCCAGCCCTGTAATCTGCATTCCATTGTGCAATTAGAGGGATTCTCTGTCTCTCCACGCCACCCCAACACTGCGCATCCATCACGGGCTGCTCTTCCAGCAGAGAGCACCGATGCAAATCACTCCCCTGCAACCCTTATTGATCCCAGTGTTTGTTGATTTACCAGGAGTTTTAACCCTCAGAAACTCTGTGGGGCAGAGCAGGAGGGGCACAAGGTGGTTTCGGTGCTCACCCTGCAAACTGCTGGCCCAGCTCAGCCCTCCCACCCCAGGAGCGCTGGCGGGCACCCCAAATTCCAGCTAAAGCACACAAATGAAGGATCATTTCCTGACTTCCCCGAATCAATACCTACTTGATGGTGACTTAAAAACACCAGACAGCTTTCCTAGACCGAAGCCCTTGGATAAATGAAGTTGTCATTGACTTCTGGTGTATCTGGTCGGTGTGAGATCCTAATTAGAACAGGATCACAGTAACGGGGGGAGATAATAGACCCATTGGATCAGGTCTGTCTGCCTGCAATTGCAGCCTCTCACCCCGCTGATATCAACTGCACCCCGTGTTCAGGAGTGAATTGCTCACTCATGGGTGGATTTGGCTTGTGATTAAAAAAAATGCACAAAACTACAGGAAGTATTTCCAGGGAATTTATCAGGAGAGGTTTCAGTTCCCTTCTGGTGTTCTTTCCCTGCTCTAGTAAAGAAAAAGCTTTCTGCTGAGAAATCCAAGTTGCTGAGGGAAATTGTGTTTTTCTGCTGCAGAAGGGTGCTGCTGCTGAATTTATCATAGAATCACAGGATGGTCACAGCAGTGGTGCCATCAAACCAGGCTGCTTGGAGCCCAGAACTCTCAGGAATAATCCTTGCAGCAGCTTTGTTCAAGTTTGGGGAGATCTGAGCCGCTCTAAGCTCAATCCCAGCCTCTCTATTATCCCTTCAAGCTGTGTTCTGTCCCTGCATCCAGCCCAGGTTGCTGCTGCCGCCCTGGGAAGCTGCAGGGATCTCTCCAGCCCGGGGAGCTGCTTTGTGCTGCCCTCAGATGTTGTTTCAAACCCCAAGAGCGGCCAGAGCCGGGTGCGCCCTGCCCGCTCCATCCCCTCCCCTGCTGCTCCTCCGAGCTGAGCTCCGAGGGGATGGAGGGGCCGGGAGAGCCGTGGCAGAGCAGAGCTGTTTATTTGCTCTGCGGGTGCACAGGGCCCTGGACACATGGAAAAGGCTCTTTGATTAACGTCGGCTTCCTCTTGGCACTGTTTGACGGAACAAGGCTGAGACACTCCATTTCAGTGAGCCTGTGTCGAGCAATGTGTATTAGAGAGTCCTCAATTTCACACGTGCTTACTCCTGAGTGAGTTTCGCATAAAAGGATTAAGGAGAGAGGAAGTGCAGAGGAAATGGGATGTTAGACACCTTGTTAAACGGGCTGTCAGGGTTTCTGGAGCGTTCATTCTAACTCTATTCCACTCTACATAGAGGGCAGGCCATTACCCGGGGATCACAGGGGCCTCTTCGGCGCTGCGAGTCACGAATTACTTTTAAAAAGAAGAAAGCAAAAGCAGAGCTGAAAATAGTAACGTGTGATTGTTGTCCTTGTTGTTGTGTTATTCTGGCGGATGTTTCTGCCCGGGGGGAATCTGGGATGCGATTTGCAGGAGCTGCAGGTAGCAAACCTTCAGCTGCCCTTCCCCAGTTCGGTTCGGTGCCTGGAAAATTTGCCGTGGAGAAAAGTGAGGGAGGAAACCCTGGGGCAGGTCAGGAGGGGGAGATGCCCCGAGGAGAGCAGGGGGCACCTTCTGTGCCAGGAGGAGCTGAAACTCCCCTCTCTGCTCAGAGGGATGCTCAGAAAGTTCCCAAAGTGGAGCTGGCCCAGAGAAGTTTGGACACCGGGGTTCCCATGCTGGGATGGGCTCTGCCTGGTGCAGCAGCATGTCCCTCTGTTTTCCAGATCTCGGTTTCCATGGAAAGAAGGGGTTTGTTTCCCAAAGCAGGACACCTTTTCCAGGGGCAGAGCATCCCTGCCCGGTGTGGATCTCACGGGGCAGCTGTCAGGGAAGGCGGTGCTGTGTGCAAGGTTTATCAGTAATGCAGCCTCACATCAGCTTGTTTCCTGCAAGTCAGATCTGTTTTAAGGGCTGTGATGAAACAGAGCTTCAGAATCCACTCTATGAGCATCCAAATTAAAAGCTAAATAGGATGTAGCTTTCAGTTTGGCTGTATCTTCATATGTCAACACTCATTATCCTCATATGTCAGCGCTCGGCAGCCTTCCCTGCACAGCTCTGCTGGGAGCAGGGATGGGCTCCTCCAGCTCAGTGCTGGTGCTGGGAGCCACGGGACAGAGCTGGGTCATGCAGGAGATCCACATCTGTCACACCTTTTTGTCCCATCCTTTTGGGCCTGGCGTTTCAAACAGAAACCCCCGGGAGCTGCAGTCAGGAGTAATTGGCCAGCATGGCCCCAGGGGCAGCAGCCTTTGCTTGACTTGTGGAGGGGGCAGCCAGGAACTGGTTCTCCATCCTCCTTCCCCTCTAAACTATCTTCCTTCCCCCAAAAACCACCCTCCTTCCCCCCAAACCATCCTCCTACCTCCCCAAACCATCCTCCTTCTCCCCAAACCACCCTCCTTCCCCTCTACATGCTCCTCCTTCCCCCTCCTCACAGCTCTCTGCAGCTCCAGGTCAGGGCAGGTCTGGGAGGAGGAAGGAGAGCAGTAATGAGGATTTTGGGCAGCAAAGAGGAGCTGTGACTCCAGCTGAGCTGCCAACAGCTTTGGAAAGAGGCAGGAATGTCCCTCACTCCATGTGGCTCAGGAATAAGCTGAACTGATGAAAGGTGATGCCATGTACAGCATGTCCGAGGTGTAGGAATGGTAAAAAAACCCTCAAGTGCCCCCCAAACTGCCCTTCCAGTGGGAAGAAGGGACAACTCAGGCATGGGACATCCTTGGGATCCTCCAGCATCCCAGGGCTGCTCCCTCCTGCAGCTGCCCCTGTGCTGTGCTCCCCAACAAAGAAACCTGTCAGCCTCCAGGCTGGGCAGGAAGACAGAAAGTCCAGATAAAATTATCTTTCCTGACTTAAAACTGGTGGTGGGGAAGGAGCAAGAAGCAAGGCCATAAATAATCCCACACCTGGCCTTTTAATTCAGTTATCTCCTGGTCAGGGAAGTCGGATCTGCCGTGTGCTGTGGTGGTGCCAAGTTAATTACTTGAAAATGAGTGCCTGGGGTTGGACCAAGAATTTCTCATCAGCATTCAGCTCCAGTGCCACGGCGTGAGGAGAGCCCGGCGCATGCTCGGCACGGGGAGGAAAGGGAAGGGGAGTGGGGCACCGGGGGCTCTGCTTTGCTTCTCAGGAGCTTGGGGTGATGGCAAAAGCCCTGAGCTGGCTGGTGCTGGGTTTGGGGGTGCNTGGGTGCTGGGTTTGTGGGTGCTGAGTTTGTGGGTGCTGAGTTTGGGGGTGCTGGGTTTATTGTTCAGGCTGAGTGTGGGACTGGTGTTACTGGGGCAAGGCTCATTTTCTGGGTGGAGCTGGAGGGTTTGGGGTCGGCAGAATCAGAGGGAGGCTGAGGTGAGTGACAGCACCCTGAAAAGCAAGAAAGGGCAGTAGGTCCAAACCACACCACTGAGATGCTGCTTCTCCCTCTGGGTGTGCAAATCCCACTCTGGTGCTGTTTAGAGGGCGGTTCTGCTGTGGGTTTGGGATTTGAGAGCCGGGGTGCTGCTAAGGCCACTGGCAGTGTCCAGCCCTGTCCTTGCCCACCCCACACCGCCCCTGCAGGCTGAGCCAGCCCGGGGCCAGCAGGGCCAGGCGGGTGGGCTGTGAGACCCGGAGCCTCTCCTCCCCTCCCACCCCCGCTCGCCGGCTGAATACAAATGTGGATATTACAGGGCAGGCAGGGAGGCAGGGAGGTGCAGCTCCAATACTAAATAGCTGGGCCCTTTAAGCCGTTTGGCCAGACTTTATGGTTAAAAAGGAGGAAAAAACCTCGTCTCTATAGGATTCTTTGAGTCATTGCTTCTTATGTGTAAACAGAGGGCGGCAGCTTACACAGCAAACTCAGCCTGGAATAGCTTGAGGTGATTAACAGTTGTTTGATTCCTCGAAGATTTCCACATGCTTATGCCAATCCAACTGGGAAAGGCAGAATAAATATTTTGAAATATGCCCCTTCTTTTGTAAATTAGGCATGATGAGTGCTGCTTAACTGTTCAGCTTGGAGTTCCAGCGTGGGTTTTGTTCAGCAAACAGCAGCAGAAGGGCAGTGCTGGCTGCCGGAGCTGAGCTGGGGACAGGGGCTGCTGGTGTCAGGCCAGGCTGCTCGCTCTGCCAAGGATGTTCCCTGCTGGCCATGCCCAAATTCACCGGGGGAAGCAGCAGCTGGAGTGAGCTGGCAGCATCCTGCTTCCCAGCATGGCTGTCTCACCTTAATCCCCTCAAATCCCATTCCAAACTGATTTGGGTGCCAGCCGTGGGGGATGATGTCAGTCTGTGAAAGGCACAGAGCTTTCTCCACCAGAGAAAGGTGCTCAGGTGAGCTGGGACAGTTTAACCCCCTGTGGGATACCTGGGGTGAGGGAGGTGGATGGATCCTGGAAAGGGCTGCTGGGGATTTGGTGTGGAAGGGTTGTTTAGGGTCACAGAAATGGGAAATGGGAGAATTAGGAAGGATGTGTCCAGCACCTGCCTGGGCTGCTCCCCATGCTGGAGGCTGTGGTGTGCAGCAGCTCTGCCCCCTTCCCCAAGAGCTTCCTAGCTGGTGCCTACCTAGGGCAAAAATTTACATTTTGTATTTGTGGTAAAAGAAAACTTTTTCTTTGAAATGAGTTTTGGCATCCGTAGTTGCTTCTCCCTTTGTCTGTCCCCAGTGCTGGGGTAGTAAACCACAAAGAAATACAGAATCACTTGAACCATGGAGGGTCTCTGAGCAGCTGCTCTGTTCATTCCCATTACAGGTGAGGAGAAGAATATCTCAGATTTAGTCCCAGTTTTATAACAACACTTCCCAACCCACCTGGGGACCACTAAAGTGCTTTACATGCATTAATGGAAGCACCAGTGCCACCTCTGATGGGACAGTTAGGTTTTATCTCCCCTTTGCA
This sequence comes from Cisticola juncidis, assembly GCA_013400215.1. NCBI lineage: Eukaryota > Metazoa > Chordata > Aves > Passeriformes > Cisticolidae > Cisticola > Cisticola juncidis. Next base: position 45,537 of record VXBR01003880.1, on the reverse strand, counting down.
CGTGGCCAGACTGGGAATTGCCTCCCTCAATGTCACAGTTGGGATTTTAGCCAGGGACCAGTGGGTGTTGGGGTCTCAAATTCCCATCCTGATGTGCCTGAGAGAAACCTATTGCTATCCTTCACTTTGATTTTAAAAGTTTTGTTTTACCTCAATCTTCCTTCTCCCAACCACCAACCCTCTCTCAGATTCCCTAAAATTGCACTTTCTTTGTGAAATCTACTCTCAAAAAAATCTCAGAACTTGTGGACCATACAGCAGCAGAAATATTAAGGCTGAAGGGAAGCACTTTATTTGCCAGATAAATAGGCTTGGTGACACTTTGGATATGTAGAAGGTGGTGAATAATTTCTTCTGCTTGGGCTATATATCCTTAGAGGACTCGATGAATTTTTCATTCTGGAAGATGTGTTCAGGTCATTAATTGCAGTTTGCCACAGGTCTGTTCCACTTTTGTCTGGGTAAAGCCTATCTCCTTCAACATACAACTCATTTACCCTTTGTAAGCTATGTAACATTTGCATTGTAAATTGGTTAGCTTAACTTAATGCACAAGTAACCCCAGGAAACCTCTGCAGAGGATCTTACGTGTGCTGCTGGAGAAGAGAGGGCCTTTCCCTGAGCTGGGGCTAGGCTGGGGGCTCAGGGTGCTCCCCCCTCAGTCCCAGGGCTCCTGCAGCATCTCAGCCCCCCCAGCTGCAGCAGGCAAAGCCCCCGTGCTGAGGGTTCCTCTCTGCGTTGAATTCTGTTCCCAATCCACTCCCAGCTCCCACTGGAGCAATTGGGACACCCCAATTGTCCCCAGACCCCCAAAGTTGGTGCCTCCAGGTGGTGCTGGGGCTGTCTGGCACTGTGGCCTCGTGCCCAGCCTTGAGTTTTGCTGGAGCTCTGCCCCAGGGCACAGGTGCCAAGAGAGGATGGCTGGGAAGATGCAGGATGCCCCAGCTCCCCAGGAAGGGTCACAGAACCACAGAGTGATTTGGGGTTAAAAACTCATCCCATTCTACCTATTCTACCCCTTTGCACTGTCCCAGCTGCTCCAAGCCCTGCCCAGCCAGGTCTGGGACACTTCAGGGATCCAGGGGCAGCCACAGCCTCCCTGTGCCAGGGCCTCATCATCCTCACTGATAAGAATTTATTGCTAATATCCAACCTAAACCCTTTTGCCAGTTTTGAGCCATTCTTCCTTGTCCTGTCACTCCATGCCCTTGGCCAAAACCCCTCTCCAGGTCTGCTGGATTCCCTTTAGGCATTTCCCAGGCATCAATCCCCAGCCCAGGCAGGACTGCAGGCAGGATCCCCTGCACTGCCCCATCCTGCTGCCCGCACTTCCAGGAGCCTCCATTTGCATAAAACAAACCCAAATAATTGAAGCTGCTCCTGTGCCGAGTGTCACCAATTCCTCAGAGTGAGTGACATCTCTGGGGTTCCCACAAGCAGCACAGAGAGGAGCAAGACACAATAAGTATAAATTGAGTGAACTCCAGAGACTGCAATAAGAGCTGTGAAATATTGCTCAGGGCCCGAGAAGCTCCTTCAACCCATTTTCTGAGCTACCTGAGGGACAGGGGCCGAGACTGGCAGGCGACAGGAGTCAGGAGCAGCTGAGCCAAGCCTGCTGTCCCAGTACTTGTGGCCTCGTTGGAGGCAGGAAATTTCTGAAAGTTTCTTTGTGTGAGGTTTGCTGCCCCACTTTTCAAACTGAGGCATTCTGCAGGGGTTCAGCCAGACAGCAAACCTTGGGAATCTTTCCCTTCCTTGCAAGAGGAGTCACAGCAGCGTGGGGTGTTTGTCCCTCCAAGGCAGGACCAGAGACCTGCAGCTTTTGGGGGTCCCTCCTGGCACCCCTGGGGGGCTCAGTGCCACTGGCTTGGTCCCTGTCACAGGAGAGGAAGGGAAACCAGCCACGCTCTGAGGCTTTGTCTCCTGGATTCCCCAGGGGATCCCTCTGGAAGGTGCTGGAGATGTCCTGTCTGTTTGCTCATTACAAAGTGACCCATTTGTATATATTTTACAGAAAAAAAATGGTGTGGGAATTAGCACAGCCTCCCCCTCCTGTGGCAATCAGCACCTCTGCCTTCCAGGGAGCTTCCCCGAGCTTGGCACTGTTTTAATCTCCTCAATAAGAGAAGATAAAAGAATGGAGCTGATCCGATAGGCCCGGGGATAATGGTTGGCATTCCCTGCCTTCAGATAACAGCTTGGGCTGGGGAGGAAATCATCTCTGCGGGAGGAGGTGCTGTGTACACAACTGCTCTGGTCAGTGATTTCACTCAGGGATCCCAGAGCACTGTGGAAATACAGACTGGGATTCCTGGGACTTCTGTGACAACCAAGGGTCAAAATTCAAAGAGCTCATCCCTGGAGCAGGCAGCAAGTCCCAATTGTGGCTGAGCTGATGCCATGAAATCTGTATTTTCCATGAAGAATAAGATCTCCATGAGCCCCCCTGGGCTCAGAGCTGTGTCTGCCTCCCCCTTGCTGCCCATCCCTGGGATCTGTTATGGGACTGGGATGGGGAGCAGTGTCTGGAAGGTGGTGAGCAGGGGAGGGGATGTAAAGCAGTACCTTTAGCTGAATAAATCAGGGAGGTTGCCAGCAGCCTGCCACAGTAAATATGCATGTTAAATCAAATCAGATCTGCTGCAATAGGAAAGATTTAATGGTAGGGGTTTGTTTGCTCCCCACCATAAACACGGAGATGCGAGCACTTCATGGTGAGAACATCTGTGGACTGGGCAGGAGGTGTCAGGAGCTGGATCTAACATGCAAGGGTTCTCTTCTGTGGCCAATTAAACAAATTGCAGCAAAACAGCATTTTATTAGTATTTGCCCAAAGCAGTCACCTGCTGCAATAAATTTCCCTCAGGCGCTCTGGAGGAAGGGGAGGGAAGGATTGGCAGGGAATGGTGGGAGAGCTCACAGCAGCGCAGCCTCCAGGGCTGCTCCAAAGTGCCTGTCTCCAAAAACAACTGCTCTGCTTTATCATAAACATGGTGAGTTATGAGCTGCTCTGCCCAGAGCCCTGCACAAATAATAATAATGAGGAGGAGGTGGGAGGCAGGGCTGCTCTCCCAAAGCAGGGGGACCTGCAGGTCTGGGAACAAAACTTAGCCCAGCGCCTCTCCGCTTCCCCTCAGTTTAATTACAGCTTAAATTCTTTTAGAATTCATCCTTGCCCATTTGGTCTACCCTATCCTCCTATTCCCATCTGCCTTTAAGCACAACTTTTGTCTCTTTTGCAGTTTCTTCCCTTTTATTATTATTGCTTTTAAGGGAGGGCTTGTCTTCACTTTTTTCCCACGCAAACGGGGGCTGCAAAGTCGGCCAGATCCCTCCCCAGCATCGCTTTGCTGGCAGTCCTTGGGATTTCTCGGGTCTGAATATGCCAACACATTTCTTGGCTGAGGGCCTGGCACAGTTACAGGCAGGAGCTGATGTTTCTCAGTGTGGTATAGCCGAGGCACCTTCTGTGTCTCACATTTTTGGATGATGGAGAGCTTGGATGAGCGATAGACGTGCTTTTTTCCTTTCCCCTTTCCCTTTTCTCTCTTTCCCTTTTCTATTCTCTTTCCTGGGCCAAAGCACCATCATCCAGTTGATGGATGCCCCATCCCCACTGATAACCAGCCCTCTCATCTCTCTCCCACTCCAAGGGAGGAAGCACTTCAGAGCAAACCATCCTCTCCAGAGAGGTCCTGGGACAATGGCAAGCACCAATAAATACCCCAAATCGCCGAGGTTACAGCAAACAGATGGTGCTGTGCTGCACAGCCACTCTCTGCCGGGGAAGTGCTGCAAGAAATGACCTATTTGTTGCTTGGTTATCTCCATATTTTACGTTGGAAGCACCATCCATATCCGAGCAGTGTCACCGTTATCCCGGGAATCCCTCATTTCCCGGCGCAGCCATCGACAGCCCCGCTCCCACAGCTCCTGGTGCTGTTTGCCCTTCCCCTCCCAGCCCTCCAGCATGATCAGGTGAAGAGATAAATAACTCCACCTGCACTGCTGATTGATAGCAAATTAATGCTCAGCAATCACCTCCTGCAAAATATGCCACTTAAAACCACCTCAAAATATGGAGTTTTCCTCCTTTTCCTTTCTCAAGAACAACAAAACCAAGGCAGCAGGTTATTAGTGGACATTAATTATCTATTTTTAATGAATTAGCTGGCCAGCCTGGCTGCTGATGGATTACACCTATGAAATTATATTGCTGTTGAAACACAGAATATGTTTAGATGGCATCAGCCTCTTGACTTAAGGATGGATTTGATTTATACTTCATTAACATAATTCCTAACACACCGCTTCCTTGGGAAAGAAAATTAGTGTCTAACCAGGAGCTAACAAGTTTAATGGCTTGCTTGGAGGAAAACATAACCATTGACTGTGAATAGGCAACTAGAGGCATTAATATGTTGTTGTTGTTGCTCTTGGGTTTATGAATCTGAATTTGTAGGGGAACATTCCTACAGTGCTGCTGTGGGTAGAGGGAGAGGGTGGAATTTCCCTGAGTGTGTCTAACTCTGTATCAGGCAGGGGATGGTGGTGTTGGCCAGGCTGCTCAGGGTGCAAAATGACCTTTCCAGGGGTGACTGGGCTGGGAGCCACATCCAGCACTCTCTGGGGTTGGGACAGCAGTGTCTGGACCCTGCACATGCAGAGGGAGGCCTTGGGCTTCCACACAATTCTCATTTATTTCCATTTTGCAAATGCTGGGTTTACTGCTGGTTGCCTGCTCACGTTTTCTATCACATGAAGCTCAGCTAAATAGCTGGTGAGCCTCTAGTCTTCTTTCCTCTCTCAAAAAATGAACTAATGAACTGTCCTTCTTTGTTCTTTAAATTATACCATCTTAGCAGACAAATAGCATGAGAAATCAAAGCAGTCCAGGACATCCAGGCTGGGTGCAGGAGTGAAATGAGCTCAGCCAGTGGGATCACACCCTTAGGGAAAGAGAACTGGAAATATTGGGATGGAGAGGGACAGAGGGAGGAGGAGGAGGGCTGAACTGAAACCAGAAAGCACAAACCCTCCAGAACTTTGTGCTTTAAACTGTTCATGGTTTTCAGTTTGTTGGTGATATTTTAGGGGGTTTTAATTGTGTTTTGTACCTTCCTGATCCAGAGGGCTCTGGCTCTGGAGGACCCTTGCACTCCCTGCCAGGTTCTCCTCCTGCCTGGGATCCTGACACCTTGGGCTGTGATTAATGAGTGCTCTTCCCTGCGCCGTACGAATCCCTGTTAGATTTGGTACTTATTAATTACAGCACAGCACCATCAGCACATTTAGAATTGGGGTCCCTGCTTCTCTAATTCCCTTCCTATTTCACGTCCCTTTTCTCCCTGGTTCCCCCTCACCTGTGTCTCCTCCTGCTCGGGCTGGCTGATGGATGAGGGTTCAGCAGCAGTGGATGCCACGCTGGCTGAGCCGAAGGTCAGTGCTGGGAATGGCTCCAGGAAAAGCAGCTGTTCAGCAATTCCCACCTCACATCCAGTGTCCAGCTCCTCCACAGCCTCTCACCCTCAGCCAGCTCCCTCACTCATGCCCAAACCCAGGGGCTCTCCACCACCACGTCCTGCATCCCTCCTTGATTTCATAAAACTTTTTATCGTCCAGACTTGGTTCATCCTCCAAGTTAAAAAATCCATGCTCAGAGAGGTCAAATTTCATCTGTAGGTGCTCTGCTGTGGTCAACACTCCCATTCCTCTCCTCACTGTTAGCTGGGTTGGAGGCAGCACAGTGCCCAGTTTGTATTTCTTCCTAATCCACCTTTATCAGGAAAAACCTGATCCCTGTGATGGGAAAAAAGTGAGGACCTGAGGACAGAAACCAAAACAGTGATGGTTTAAACTGTTGTTTGGGCTGGGGCAGCTGTGGGTCATGTGCTGGGCATGGGATAGCCAGTGAAGGACACAGTTTGGCCAGTAAAGGACACAGTTTGGCCAGTGAAGGGCACAGTTTGACCAGTGAAGGGCACATATTGGCCAGTGAAGGACACAGTTTGGCCAGTGAAGGGCACAGAGTGGCCAGTGAAGGGCACAGTTTGGCCTCTGAGGTGTTGTAGGGGCTCTGGACAAGCCCCGGTTGTGCTGGTCCCACCTCAGACTTAGGCACTGGTTGGAATTCAGGGTGGCTGCACCCAAGGGACAGGAGCAGGCTGTGTCACCACCCCTGTGAGTGTGGGGGGCTGTGGGAGGGTGGCAGTGCCAGCAGTGGGACACTTCCCTTTACCTGTGGCTGCAGCCAGACGTGCTAAGAGATGAGCACACACAGCCCTGCCTGGAGTCCCTTCCCTGATAAACCCCTGGCAGGAGGGGCAGGCACGATAACCATGCAAACACAGCCCCCACTGTGGCTCTGAAACCCTTCCCTGATAACAGGATTGCTGCTTTATTCCCAGCCACTGTTTAGCTCCTTTACACGAGCGAGGTAAACACCACGGTAATTTATACTGTCCTCCCCGATCAGCTTCGCCCTCTTTTACATCTTGCCTTGCAAATAATAAGGCAGCCCACAAAGCCATTTGTTTCCTAATGACAGGGGTTTCCATAGTGAGCAGATTAAGGAGGAGGAGATTAGAAGATTATACACCAGGCAGGACTCACAGGTTTATGGGGCTTTGGAGATCCAGCGATTAATGCATTTCATAAATGAAACTTTCTTTCGTGACAGGTAGAACGGAGGGAACCAGGTGTTTTAATTGGCAAAATTTATTTAGCAATTTTCGTTGAGGATGCTTCAAGCACCCAGACAAGGCTTGTACACTGTACAATTATCAGGTCCCTCTCTGCTCTGGTGTTGATGAGGGTTGGGAGATTTTCTCCATCACATTTGCCCTGGATGAGCTCTGTGAGCTGTGTCTGCCCAGGCTGAGGCTGTGCCCTTTCCTGTGAGGGTGCCAGGGTGCTGGCATGGCATTAATTGCTTTCTGTCTTCAGTGGAAGAAAGAGAAAAACTCCTTTTCTGTCAGAGGAAGGAGCAGAGCTGCTTTTCCACGGGGGCTGTAGGTGCCAGACGTGGTGTTGTTATTTACTGTGGCACTGTGATCACAGCCCAGCGTCTCTGTGCTGGGCAAGGGGCACCGGGGGATGCTCATGATCTAAAATACAGCAGGGGAGGAAATGGAGAGAATGTCTGGGACAGGTACTGGGGTAAATATCTCCAGTGGAAGGACAAGGAGGTTCAGGAAACCCCAAATCCTCAAAGATCCCATGGAAAGCAGCATGGCTGCTGAGGGTGAGCACAGCAGTGTGTTGGTGTCCTGGAGCAGAGGGAGGCAGGTGACCAAGGAGTGCTTGCAGGGTGTTTTAATTCCCCACAGAGAGCCCCAGGTTTGCATCAGGAAGCTGAAAATGTAAAACCTGAAAAACTGAGGGAGGCACCCAAAATATCTTTTATAGCCTTTGGCCAAAAGAAACTGAAAGGAAAAAAATTGGGAACGAAACTGTGACAGTGTTCTTCTCTTTAATTTTCTGATGAAAAATCAAAATAGCAGGAAAAGAAAAAGCACTTGCTTTCATTTTGTTGAAAACCCAATTTTCCACAAAAAGTAGGTTTCAATGGAAAATTTCCACCTCTCCCTCCTGCATTGTTTCAGCACTGGCTGCCCTCTCCCCACCACAGCCCATGGGAGCCACCTCAGGGCTGGAGGAGGAGGATGCAAAGAGCCCTTTCCAGTGAGCCAAGGGGACAATTCCCAAACAGTGCCTGGAGGAGGCTGGGGACAGCTGGATTCTGGCACTGGGGCACCTCCAGCCAGGCCAGGAGCTTGCCTGGGCTCCTCTGTGGTGTCTGTGCTGTGGCACCAGTCCCTCCCTGGCACTGTGCTCACCTCAGAGCCCAGGGCACCGTCCTGGCCTTGCTTTGGGTGAGGAAAACTGAGGCCCAGGAGGTCAGGGATTGTCCTGGCATCAGCCCAGCTCCTCCTCCAGCACTGAGGTGCCCTCACAGGGCAGGGCTCAGGGCAGCTCTGGCAGGGTTTGGGGCTGGGGCTGATTTGTTCTTCTCCTGCTCCCAGAGAAGCCACAGATTCCACAACTTCTTTTGGAAACCCCCTTCCCCTCTCCTGGAGCTGGTTCCTGCTGTCTGTGCCAGGAGAGACCTTCTCCATGACCACCCCTCTGCTTCCTTTCCCATTGCTAAAAGTGTTTTCAGTTGATGTTTAAAACCAACAAAAGGCCTCAAACAAAGCCAGCCTGGGCTGGGTTAAGCCAGGGTGAGTTGCCACCCAGGCAGCCTGGGCTCCAGAGCAGGGGCTGCAGTTGGTCCTTCCCAGACAACTCAATCCACTTTGGCTCCTCCAACGACCCCAGCCCTGCCAAAAGGGACAATGGACACAGGGCTCCTGAAGCACAGGGCTGGGCAGCCCTGTCAGCCCGGATTACAGGGATGCTTAGGAGTTAATTAAATTACAATTTGCTATGCTGCCAGTTCACACCAAGCTGCAACATCTGTGAGGGGTGGAGGGCTGGGGGGAGCTGGCCAGGGAGCTCTGTCCTGCCTCTGGGGTGGCACCTCCACCTGCCCTGTGCCACAGAGCAGCACAACATCAGTGAAAAGAGCCTGATTTCTGATACAGTCATATCCGTGGTTATTTGCTTTAGTTTTTAAAATCTGCAAGTGGAACAGGAGCTGAATGGGGGCAGCTGTTAGCCCCAGGTCCCGGGAATTAACTGGTGCATCAGGTAAAGTTCAGCAGTGCCAATTTGTCAAACGCTTCTTAAAAAATACTGTAGAAAAATATTTAGGGGCTTTCTGTATTTTCTTTAAGCTCTTGACACTCAGTTTTTTTAAGACTTTCCTCTGTGACCATTGGTTTTATACATCTATTGAATTTTCCTATTTTCCCTTGAATCCAGGAGCAGGAGCTTTAAGAAACTCCTAAGACTCTCACAAGGGGACAATGCCTTGGAAGTCCACAGGCAGGGCTGTCTCTGTACCCTGGATTTCCCTGCTTTCAAGGCAGAGGGCTGTGAATCTGTCAGTCTTTTGAACCTGTGGGTCACTCTCTCTGATTCCTCTTTCTGTTTTGCTGCTTGCAGCCAAATTATTAAAGGCTGAGAGCAGGAGCTGACTGCAGACAAGTGCAGGCACATGCTCACAACCTGAGGAGTAGCAGGCGAGCACTTCTGCCGTAATAAGCTCCATGCTGTGCTCAAAAAGGGCACTTAATTTTTCATTCTTAAATGCTGTGATGTTCTTGTCTTCCGGCTTCACCAAAACTCCTCCATGGAGATGGATGGGCCATGCAGAACACAGTTATCAGAAAGATTAAGCCAGGACTTGTCATTTTTTATATCAGTGAGCAGTCAGGTTGACGAGTGATGTCCTCTTAGCTCCTGGGATGCGTCCGGCACCTTTAGTGCCAGTAGTAAAAAGGACTATAAAAAATACCATAGAAGAAAGGGTAATGATGAAATTTAACTGCTCCCTAGCACACACCTGGGGTCTAGTAATCTGGAAATGGGGGGTTCAGGTGCTTCATCTTTTACTGCCTTGTCCTTGTCTGTAAGTTTAAGGTCCTTCCACTGAACCATAACATATTGTGGTCACTGTGAAGAGCCAGTCCTTGGCCCCTGGGCAGCCCAGGGCAGGCAGGCAGGGCCAGCCCAGCACAGGCAGGGGAGGCTGAGCCCTTCTGCCTTCAGCCAGCTGGAGGAGGAGGTGCCAAGCTTGAAGGGCTTCACCCCAGACTGGGACATTTGCACTGGGGACATCCTCACGGCACTGCCTCCCTCTCACTCGCTTCTTGTATGGGCAAAGTCAGACCTGGTGGGTGCTGCCAGCCCTGCCAGGGGCCCCAGGGTGGCACAGACACCTGGGCAGGTGAGTCCCTCTCACTGTACCATCCCTCAAAGGCTGCAGAGGCAGCTCCATGTGCTGAACACACCCAGTCAGCATCACTTTATCACAGCTCAGGCCTGCGGCCCGTCCCGGTGTTATTAATCTAAGAAACAACTGATACTAAATGATCATGCTACATTAAATTTATAGACCCTTGCATATAGCTGCTATTGATCTCTTCTCAAGCATCATAAATATGTGATGGAGTGTGCATGGCAATGCTTTCCCCCTCTCCATTAAAGGTGGTTAAACTTTTCATCTCTGGGGCGGAAATGGGCGATGGGTCTCTGTGGGCAGGGCCAGCCCAGCCAGATCATTTGTGTTTTAATTACTGGGAGGTGCAGAAAGCTTCAGCTGAACAGGAGGCAAGAGCTACTGCCTTCCTGCTTTCCCCAACTTGCCTCTTTTCCTCTCCTTGCCCGGGATCTGTCACTTTTCCTTACCCATCTCCTGTCTCCAAAGGGATGCAGTGGTGTGATTGTTTTTAATCCCACATCCAGTCCTGTCCCGGGTCTTACAGCCCCAGCAGCACATCAGAGCAGGGAGATCATTTATGGGAACCCAACCAGGGCTTGTCCTGGGCTCAGGACAGCAGCTTTCCCCACACAGCTGCTGTCCAGCACCTCCCAGGCTTTTCCGTGGTGTCCAGCTCGTGCCACCCTGCCCAGGGCGGGTGACACGCCAGGGACACCTCACCCTGCAGGGCCCCGGGGGGCACAGGCTGTGCCAAGGACACCTGGGGGAAACACCCAGACCCTCAGGTACTGCTGTGATACAGCAGGGAAGGGAGATTTGCAAATCATCCTTCGGCATAGCCTGGAACAACTTATATCCTAGAGCCATCTAGGGGCGGAATCCCGGCTCCATGAGCCGAGGGAGCGGCGCTGGCAGAGGGGTCAGCTGGGGGAGCAGCCAGGGGGGCACCTTCAGTCGACCTTGTGGGTGCCCCAAGCCTGCTGGACGATTGGAGCAGTGCATATCTGTCCCTGATGCCTCTGTGCTGGCGCTGAGGAGCAGCAGCAGCGCTCAGAGCAGGGCTCTGCCAGGTCTGTGCTGAACAAAGGCCCTGGAAAATCACCCAAAGACTTTTGGCTTTCTTGCTTCTGCTGATAATCTGTGATGTTTTCAAGTGCACATCAAGAAGCTGGTGCTTGAAAGAGCCTTGGCAGCATGAAAGGTGCAAAGCCCAGAATCTGTCTAGAACAGGGTGTGTGAGGAAGGTCTGTAAGTTTAGGAACAAAAGCGATCCTTGGCTGAGCCCCGCTGTGCAAGCCCAGGGAACACCTCTGGCTGTGCCTGGGAGGGCAGGGGGCACCAGGGGCTGTCCCTGCCCCGTGCCCAGCTGTCCCTGGCAGTAACTGAGATGCCCAGCTGCTCTCTCCTGCCTTTCCTGCCCCTTTGGCTCTTTTCCCTGAGAATTCCCTGGGAGCCTGAGCTGGGATTCAGGGACATCCCCCAGCTCTGCTCGAGCCTCAGTTCCCTGCCTGAGGAGTGGGGTCAGTGATGTCTCTGCAGAGCAGAGAGGACACAGGTGAGGGGCCTGGGGACCAGGCGGTGCCACCAGCGTGCCCAGTGTCCTCCTGGCAATTAGTTACACTTGTGATGGCAGAGAGGGGATAACTGGTGAGCAGCACAATACCCTCAGTCTAAATTATTCCTCCTCCTCCTCCACAAATGTCATAGCAGAGATTAGCCATCATGTGTCCTTAAGTATCCCATTTATCCCAAATGACTCTGAGCATGTTAACTGCATTTAGATTAAAATGAGCCTTTATACCCACAGCATCTTCCCAGGCTGGCCCAGCCCCTGCCTGGCCCCTCATTACCCAGCTGAGGATGTGCAGATACCCGGGAGCACAGACTGTCACAGCAACTCCCCTTGCCCACACAAACATTGTTCCAGGACAACTCTAATCTCTACAAAATTTCCTAATTTTGATTTTCCAATTGTGGATTCCTTTTCAATTAACCTCCAACAGCATCAATTAAAGAGAATAGTGCCACGATCACGTAAGGATAGGCTATGCCAAACCCTCTAGAAGTGTTCTAGCACCAAAAATTAATGATGAAGGTCAAAAGCAGGTTGCAAGGCAGAGTCAGCTTTGAATGGGAAACCCCTGAATTAATGTAAGCACAAGCCCAGAAAGTCTGTGGAAAATTTGAGGTAGATTTAATTAAGCTCCTAATTATGCAGCCAAGTTTGTCTGTGCTAGAGAGTATTGGAGTCCCAGTTTGAAGGCAAAGCCTGCACCTTGAACCCCAACGTCTTCCTTGGCTTTGTGAGTCCCTCCAGGGGGCATTGCTGGTTCCCACTGGTCCCAGTCCAGCCCCACAGCCCAAACACCGGGCAGAGGGCAGAACAAACCCCAGCGGGAACATCCAGCTCCCAGGCTGGCCCAGAGATCAGCTGGAGACCACCCATGCTGGGGACCACCACAGGGCACAGGGTGGCTCCCAAAGGCCACCAGGGAGGTCTCATCCTATTCCCTGTCCCTTCCCTGCCACCCATCCCTTGACACCCGAGCTACAGCGAGCAGTGACACTGCTGCTGGAGGGGGCAGCTCAGCCCTGGGCACGTCCTGGTCCTGCTGCTGTGGTGTCACCAGCAGTGCAGCAGCAATGCAGAGAGGAGCAGGCTGCAGAACACAACTCAGAGGAGCCTGCACTGCCTCTCTCCTCTCGTTAACGTCCCCCGGGGCCCGCGGTCTCTTTAGTACTAACACAGTAACGAAGGCCACAGCCTATTAATTGCAGTGACAATGATAAAGGAAGAGTCAGAAGCAGCTATTTGTCTTTCATGTAACCTCGTGCATCATCACAAGATAAATGAAAACTCATTTTCTGCTTTGATTCAGTCTAATTTTTCAGGGCCCCCGAGGCAGGTTACAGGAACTGTGTCGCTTCATCCCCATAAAAGTGGCGGCCCCGGGGTCCAGGGGTCAGGGAAAGGGCAGTGCCAGGAGCTCCTGGCTCCCCCAGCTCCCAGGGGTGGCGTAAAGGCAGGAAAGGCTCTGCTGCTCATCATCATTAAAGCCCCATTGGAAGGTGTTGGCCGGGCCCTGATGGATGAGCCACGTGGCAAAGGCACTCCCTGTCCCCAGCACTCCTGGGCACCTTCCCGGGGCACCTCGGCCACCCCTGGGCTGTGCCCCACAAAGGGTCTGGGGAAAGATTCCAGGGAGAACCCCCATCCCAGCCATCTACCCCAAATTCCTGTTCCCAAGGACGTGGGGGTTGGGATGGAGAGCAGGATGAAGCTTTGAGGTCGTTGATACTTTGAAAGTCAAACACACTCAGGGTGCTCCATCTGTGCTGTGACCTGCTTAGCAAAGGGACTTGTCATTCCAGAAACTCCAGGATTGGTGTGGAGGGAGCAAAATGCCCCAGAATTGCACCAGCAGCTGTCCCCATCTCTGCCAGCAGCCTTGTCCAGCTTTCCTGCCGTTTCATGTCCCCTGTTCTCCCAGGACATCTCCTGTGGGAGCACAGAGCCTGGAACCTTCCTCTTGTTGGCCTTGGGGTTTGCTCCAGGCTCAAGCACCCTGTTCATCCTCAGCTTTGCTGGGTCTGGCTCTCACTTTCTACAAAGGCTGGACCAGGCTGGGAGGGAGTCTGAGTGTTGGGCAGGAAGGTCTGCCAGAAATACAGAGCAAAATACCTCATTGAGGCAGAGAAATTGAAAAAGAAAGAGGGGGAAAAGGCAATTTTGTAGGGAATCAGCCCATTCTAATCCAGAGGAATCAAACCCCCATCACACAGAGTGGTCATGCCCCTTCTGATAATTTTAGTGTTAACAGCATACAGTACATTAACTCGATTAATCAGAATATAACCTTGCCTATGTGCTGCACTGGTGTCTTCTCCAGCCATCCCCAAAACATCCTTCCCCTTTCACACTATGTAACACATTCCTGGTACCAAGAGGACTGAAAATAACCTCGGGCCTGGCCTGGCCGGGCTGGCAGTGGCACGGGCAGGGCTCCCATATGTGCAGGGCTCCCATATGTGCAGGTTTCCCAGGCTGGAAGCAGTGCCCAGTCAGGGCTGGCCCCGTGCCCCCTTTCCGGCCACCCGTCAGCTCCCGGCCCCAGCCGAGTGCTCAGGGCTGCACAGGGCTCCAGAGCAGCTCCCCTGGAGCCTGGGAGGGACAAATCCCAGCTGGAAAGGGGGAAGGCAGCTGAGGGGCAGGGGAAAGCAGCTGAGGGGCAGGGGAAAGCAGCTGAGGGGCAGGGGACAGGGCTGTGGGCACCCCCTGGCTCGGGGTGGGGGTGATCTCATGCCCCCTCTCCCAGTTTGGCCGGTTGAGTGTGGATAATAAACAGGGTGGGTACAGGGATAGCCCAGAGATGTATCAGACCATGGGCAGCATCCAGAGACCAGGAGTGGGGCTAACCTGGCATTTTGTAGGGTTTTACCTGGGGCACCTGTCCAATCCTGGTTACAGGACAGGGGCTTGACATTTTAAGTCTGAGGTCTTGAACCAACGGGGCTTAATTTTGTTTGAGTCTGTTAGAATCTTCCTGACATCCCTCCTCCTTCCCTCCATGTGGGAATCTGGGCTAGGCTTTGATCTGTCCCAGGTAATTCAGTTCCACAACCCAGCACCCCCAGCCAGGCCAGGCTGATGCTGCTCCCCCAGCCCTGCAGCCTGGCAGGGCCCTGCTGTGCACAGAACCCAATTTTAACTCATAATATCATTTACTTCCTAAATGCTGGATAGGAAAACATCACCAGGGCATTTCCCCAGTGCAGATTTACTGGTGCCTGCTCCAGCTGAGGCCAGCGAGGAGCCTAATCTGGGGGAGATTTGAATGTTATTGGCATTCATGAATTTTTACTTTGTTATTGTTTTGACTTTTTTTTTTTTAAGGCAAAACAAAACTTTGGAAAATTTTAAACTCAGCTGGGAGTATTTCATAGCCTGGGATTTGAGCAGCTGAGCAGTTGGGTTGGAGCTTTTCCTGTGGTGTGGGCACAGCCCTGGCCTGAGGGGATTGTGTTTCATTTGGAGGACTTTTGGCTTTGCTTTTCACCCTTTTGAAGTTAGTTATTATCAAGGTTCTGCGGTTCCTTAATTATTCTTCTCAGAAGCAAGGAGAAAGAGGCATTTTTCATCTGAAAATAAGGCAAGAGCTGCTGTTATTTGGCTTTTCTCTTTTGTAACTTTTATTTAAAGACACAGAGAGAGGAGTGGGACAGCAAAAAGGGTCTTAGGGAGCAAAATGAGAAATTAAGACCAAATAAACACAAATTCTTCAGCAGCAAGATAGGAAATGTGCATTTCTCTTCCATTTTCTCCTGCTCAGGAGGGAGGGGGGAAGGCTTTGCTAACACATTCAAATGAATTTGATATTCAATCAATGAAGATTAACTTGCCCAAGGTAAGATGGTTTTTACATTCATAAGGAAGTCAAATACGATTATGCATATGAGGAAATTATACAGAGATGAGTAGAGTATAATGTATGATAATTATTTGAAAGGATATACTTACACACTGATTAGCATATCTTGAAGACCAGACAGAGATGGAAGAATAGAAGGTAAAGAGATTCCTCAAGATGAACAAACTGTGTAAAACTCACTCCCCCAAAATCACAGAAGTTGGTTAGAAATAGCATTTTCTTACGGGTGGCAACCTTAAAAAAAATCCCTCACAAGTTCACCTCTTGATTAGAAATATTTAAAAAATTATTCAAATCAAGCATGTGGAACTTGGCTGAGAATATCCCTGTGCAGAGGAAGGATGGACACAAAGAGATGAAAGGGGAAGGCCAGCAGGACCCCCACGTGCCTTTCCCGGTGTCAGAGCACTCGTTGTGAGCCCTGGGAGCAGCAGGAATGCTCTTCCCAAGGGAGGGCAGCTCCAGCTGTGCCAGTCCAGCACCATTGGCTCCATCCCTGTCACTTTGGCTGAGAATGGCTGGGTCCTGCACTTTGGCATTGTTTGGTTTTTTTCTTCCTGGCTGGTGCGATGGGAAAATGGCATTCCCGTCTTTCCAGAGCCAAAAAAAAAAAAAAAAAGAGAGAGAGAGGGAGAGAAATCTGTCCTCTGTGTGGAGAGCAGCTGAGGTGGGGTTTGTGTGAAATACAGGGGAAATATTGGGGAAATATTTGAGTTGCTCCAGCCAGGGCAGAACAATGAGCACAGCCCCATCAGGGTGTGCCAAGAGCTCCCCTGGCATCGAGGATCCCAGGGCAGGAAGGATCCTCCAGGCTAAGGGCAAGGGGACCTTGGGCCCTTCCACCTCTCTAGGGCAGGAAAATGGGCCCTGGAATGAGAATGAGAATATTGCTGTATCTGGGGGTGCTGGGCAGAGGTGGGTGCTGTAACTGAGGCAGTCTGGGGTGGGCAGTGCCCCGGGAAGGGGATGATGCACTCCCTGTGGGGCTGGGGGAGATGCTCCCACAGCCTTTGGGGTCAGGGGGCTGGGGATGGTGACCTGCAGAACCCAGGCAGCGTTTGGGGAGCTGTGGGTGCTGTGGGAGCCGGGCTGAGGAGAGCCTGGCATGGCAGATTGCTCCAGTGCCCCAGGACTGCTCCAGTGCCACAGGATTGCTCCAGTGCCACAGGATTGCTCCAGTGCCACAGGATTGCTCCAGTGCCACAGGACTGCTCCAGTGCCACAGGACTGCTCCAGTGCCACAGGATTGCTCCAGTGCCACAGGACTGCTCCAGTGCCACAGGACTGCTCCAGTGCCACAGGATTGCTCCAGTGCCACAGGACTGCTCCAGTGCCACAGGATTGCTCCAGTGCCACGGCGGCTCAGCCTCCCTGAGAGGAATCCCAAGGACATGGAGGGGCTGCTCCCCTGCCAGCCTGCAGGACAGGCAGGACAGGCAGGACAGGCAGGACAGGCAGGACAGACAGGACAGGCAGTCCTCCTGCGGTGGGGCACACATCAGCCACTCAATCACAGGGGTCACCCATCCCCACAGAGCTGTGGGTCCCTCTGTGGCTGCTTCACAGAGGGTTTTGGCCACAGCAGCAGCAGGAGGCCCTGAGCATCCTTGGCCAGGGCTGTGCTCCTCCAGGGGCAAATCCATCCCTGCTGAAGCCAAGGGGTTCCTCTGGGGCTGGGATCCCACTCACCCATCTCCTGGGCATCCATCTCCTGCTTTTCTCCTGGAGCAGCCCCACCAAGAGGGGTGCAGAGAGATTTCCAGGAGGCTGCAGGTCTGGTCAGGATGAGGAGCAGAGTGAGAGCCTCGGTGGCTGAGGGGTTTGTGCCACAGCAGGAGCAGCAGGTCCTGAGCAATCCTGCCCAGGGCTGTGCTCCTCCCTCCAGGTGCTTGGGCTGCTGTGGTGGCAGCTGGAGCTTGAGGGAGAATCCCTGGCTGCCCCTGCCCGGCACCAAACTTGTCAGGGGAGCTTCCAAAATGTGCTTTCCTGCAGTTTGATCAGCGTGTGGTGGGATGGAGCGGGGATTTCAGGGCTGCGGGGCTGTGGCACCCTGACAAGAGAGGCAGAGCATGGTGACAGGCAGAGAATGGGGACAGCAGAGCATGGGGACAGGCAGCACATGGGGACAGGCAGTGAGTGGGGACAGGCAGAGCATGAGG
The DNA here is from genome assembly GCA_013400215.1 of Cisticola juncidis. Lineage (NCBI taxonomy): Eukaryota > Metazoa > Chordata > Aves > Passeriformes > Cisticolidae > Cisticola > Cisticola juncidis. The sequence continues at coordinate 28,120 of VXBR01003880.1, read as the reverse complement.
ACAGGCAGGGCATGGGGACAGGCAGGGCATGGGGACGGCAGCACATGGGGCCAGCAGTACATGGGGACAGGCAGTGAGTGGGGACAGGCAGAGCATGAGGACAGGCAGGGCATGGGGACAGGCAGCGCATGGGGACAGGTAGTACACGGGGACAGGCAGGGCATGGGGACGGCAGCACATGGGGACAGCAGTACATGGGGACAGGCAGTGAGTGGGGACAGGCAGGGCATGGGGACAGCAGTACACGGGGACAGGCAGCGCTGGCCCCGGCCCAGCCCGGCATCTGCCCCGGCGGCGGCGGAGCCACCACAAAGGGCGGGGGGGATGGCAGCCAAGGGCCG
>VXBR01003880.1:2730-27259 GCA_013400215.1 Cisticola juncidis | reverse complement strand
TACATGGGGACAGGCAGTGAGTGGGGACAGGCAGGGCATGGGGACAGCAGTACACGGGGACAGGCAGCGCTGGCCCCGGCCCAGCCCGGCATCTGCCCCGGCGGCGGCGGAGCCACCACAAAGGGCGGGAGGGATGGCAGCCAAGGCAGGGGGCGGGGAGGGAGGGAAAGGTGATTTTATAGAACTTGAATACATTTGTCTGGCAGACATTTCCTGGATCCTGCTTCGGCTCTTAAGAGCAGCACTGTAAATTCATCAACACCACATGATTTTGTCAATTCTGACAGCTAACTTCAATGTTACGACAAATCTGGCCCCAGAGGATATTAAGCAAAGACGCATGAGCCTATAATTTTCTGCTTCCACGTGTGAGATGCTATAATGATCAAAAGAAAATGACTTTCTAACTACCACATCTCTTTGTGCTGTTTTCTCCATGCCTGCTGCACTAATTGAATCACCCCAGAGCCACTGTATCAATTCTAACTTCTGTATTAGGATTTAATCAGGCATGGGGACAGACCAGCTTGGAGAGGTGAGGGGCCTTTGTGAGGTGCCCATCTGCCTCTGACATTAAAGCCTCTTCCATTCAATGCTGAGCAACTTCAGGGAAATCGGGGCCGGCCGGGGAAGCGCTGGGATTAGCTGGGACACGGCTGGGATGCTGCGGTCGGAGCCGGGGAGGGCGCACGGGTTTGTCTCGGCACCCAGCTCGCCCGGGGAGCGGTGCCGGGGCTGGCCGGAGCGCCGTGCCCCGGGCGGGCAGGGGCCGGGCAGGCTGTCAGTCACCCGAGAGGGCTGGGGGGAGCCAGACAATGTCCCCAATATCCCCAGTGTCCCCCGAGCGCCGGCAGACGGTGCCTCCGAAGGGCTGTCCCCAACTGCCGCGGCAGCTGCGGGGATGCTGCGGGCCGGGCCGGGATGGGCTGTGCCGTGCCAGGGCTCTGCCTGCCCTTCCAGCCAGCAGCAGGGCCGTGGTGCCATAGCAGGGTGTGGGTGAGAGCCGCGGGCACTCCCGGTGGGAAGGGGCAGGGCAGCACTGGGATGCTACGGTGAATTCCTCCTCATCCCACCCCTTGGTGGGCAGGCAGGGCCTGGCAGAGGAGGGGAAGCACATTAATGTCCCTTTTTTCACCAAAATAAAGAGGCAGGAGCGCGGTCCCTGCAGTTTGCCCTGCCTGGGGCTGTTCTGGCCGTGGCAGGAAGAGCTTTGCTCTTGAGGCCCCGTGGGTGGGATGGTGGGAGCCATGCAGGGGGCAGGGTTAGGTACCTGCAGGGAGGGATGGAGGCAGCCTCCCAAAATCACACACGGAACTGGGGCATGCAGCCCCTCAGCAGAGCCAGCTGTGGGGTGGGAATTGTGGAATGGGAACTTTGGGTGGGAATCCGGCCCATGCAGATTCCTATCAGTGTTCTGACTCTGGCTCTTCTCCCGTGTTGGTGGGATATGGGGTGGGATGGGATGGGATGGGATGGGATCACCTGGCACTGAGAAGGTGGCACAGGACACTGCACAGGTCACATCCCCTCACAAGGAGATGTGGCCTCTCCCAGCCATGGAATCAGGGTAGGGATAAGCACGAGTGCCAGAGCTTGGGGTGCTGGGGTCTGCAGGGGGACGTGGCCAGGGCTGTCCCCCTCCTCCCACCCTGCCCTGCTCAGCTTCCAAACCCCGTTGGAAGCCTCTCGTAAAACGGGGCTTAACTACCTGATTAGCTCTCCCCAGCCAAAGCGGGGCAGGCACTAATTTGAGGTTGGTTCCCAAACTGGGGATTGTGCTGTTACTTTATTTAAAATGCACCGATGAATAGAGGAAGGCAAGGAGGGGGGTGATTATATCTGCCTGCTCGGGATCGAGGAGAAAAGAGCGGAGAGTCCCAGACCCCAGAAACATCAAAGCAGGAACAAAAACTCTCTTTCTTTGAGAGCTGAAAACCTTCTGCTCCTGAAAGGGGCTTTAAGTGGTGGCTCTTTTACGCCGACAGCTTTTCTGCTTGTAAAAGGGCAGCTTTGAGGACAGGGACAAGCCCTGACTGAAGGGTGGGCTGCAGGGAGAGGAGGCACGTCCGTGAGCGGGGAGAGAGCTCCGGGAGCGGGGAGAGCGGCCCGGGAAGCGCAGCCGAGCACACAGGCACGGGTTTTTGGAAATAACCAGCATGAAATTGAGCCCAAACGCGCGTCCCTGAGACGACACGAGCACTTCATTCCCGGGGCCGTCGGGGAGCACGGGAGGAGGGGAGCGGGATAAAGGGAGAGCTGCACGCTCGGCTGGCCCGGGGTGCAGATGGAGCCGAGCCCCGGCGGCCCCGCTCCTCCTCCCGGGCCCTGCGCACCCCGGCGGGGACTGAAAAGCCATAAAGGGAGCTGAGAGAGCCATCACTCGCCGCTGCCCTGAATGACAGCCCCTTGAGTGAGGCACCATATGCCGGCTCATGCCTCCCGATCCCGAGTTTTGTCAGCGGGCGCTGCCTGCACAAATTGGCACAATTCAGCTCTCGAGCTNAAAGAGGCAGGAGCGCGGTCCCTGCAGTTTGCCCTGCCTGGGGCTGTTCTGGCCGTGGCAGGAAGAGCTTTGCTCTTGAGGCCCCGTGGGTGGGATGGTGGGAGCCATGCAGGGGGCAGGGTTAGGTACCTGCAGGGAGGGATGGAGGCAGCCTCCCAAAATCACACACGGAACTGGGGCATGCAGCCCCTCAGCAGAGCCAGCTGTGGGGTGGGAATTGTGGAATGGGAACTTTGGGTGGGAATCCGGCCCATGCAGATTCCTATCAGTGTTCTGACTCTGGCTCTTCTCCCGTGTTGGTGGGATATGGGGTGGGATGGGATGGGATGGGATGGGATCACCTGGCACTGAGAAGGTGGCACAGGACACTGCACAGGTCACATCCCCTCACAAGGAGATGTGGCCTCTCCCAGCCATGGAATCAGGGTAGGGATAAGCACGAGTGCCAGAGCTTGGGATGCTGGGGTCTGCAGGGGGACGTGGCCAGGGCTGTCCCCCTCCTCCCACCCTGCCCTGCTCAGCTTCCAAACCCCGTTGGAAGCCTCTCGTAAAACGGGGCTTAACTACCTGATTAGCTCTCCCCAGCCAAAGCGGGGCAGGCACTAATTTGAGGTTGGTTCCCAAACTGGGGATTGTGCTGTTACTTTATTTAAAATGCACCGATGAATAGAGGAAGGCAAGGAGGGGGGTGATTATATCTGCCTGCTCGGGATCGAGGAGAAAAGAGCGGAGAGTCCCAGACCCCAGAAACATCAAAGCAGGAACAAAAACTCTCTTTCTTTGAGAGCTGAAAACCTTCTGCTCCTGAAAGGGGCTTTAAGTGGTGGCTCTTTTACGCCGACAGCTTTTCTGCTTGTAAAAGGGCAGCTTTGAGGACAGGGACAAGCCCTGACTGAAGGGTGGGCTGCAGGGAGAGGAGGCACGTCCGTGAGCGGGGAGAGAGCTCCGGGAGCGGGGAGAGCGGCCCGGGAAGCGCAGCCGAGCACACAGGCACGGGTTTTTGGAAATAACCAGCATGAAATTGAGCCCAAACGCGCGTCCCTGAGACGACACGAGCACTTCATTCCCGGGGCCGTCGGGGAGCACGGGAGGAGGGGAGCGGGATAAAGGGAGAGCTGCACGCTCGGCTGGCCCGGGGTGCAGATGGAGCCGAGCCCCGGCGGCCCCGCTCCTCCTCCCGGGCCCTGCGCACCCCGGCGGGGACTGAAAAGCCATAAAGGGAGCTGAGAGAGCCATCACTCGCCGCTGCCCTGAATGACAGCCCCTTGAGTGAGGCACCATATGCCGGCTCATGCCTCCCGATCCCGAGTTTTGTCAGCGGGCGCTGCCTGCACAAATTGGCACAATTCAGCTCTCGAGCTCCTCAGCTGGTCTCCACACCCCACTTGACACGGCAGCGACCTCTCCTTTGTGGGCCCCGGGAGAGGGGCGGGGGACCCCGGCGTGGGCACGGATGAATCGCAGGCTGCTCCCCCTCGCATTCAGGCAGCCCTGGGAGCAGGCGGGGCGGGGGACGGGAGCAAAGGTGCCCAATTAAATGCACATTTATGGCCAATGCCGAGTAAACACTTGATTGCACATGGGGGAGGCAAATCGGGGTCTGGGCACTGGCACCAGCTCCATCCCCTGTGCCGGGCACACTAAAATGCCACCTTTGCCATGGAAAACAACATCACTGCTTTAATTCTTTTCTTTACCATCCCAGTCCGAGGGGCTGGTGGGGAAGGGGCTCTTTGCTCTTGTGTCTGGACTTCTTTGTGAAAGTACTCTGTAGAAAACAACCTTTTATTGAAAAACCCCAGTGTTTTGCGATAGGAAAACTTTCATCAGTAAAAACGTGACTTCTCTTTCTGGTCCAGCTTTGTTCAGCACAACACTGAGCCAGATTTATCATGGTCCTGGTGCATGAGGCCCTTGTCAGCCTGCACCTATGAGTGTGTAGCTGCTGTAGCATGAACTGGTGTCTAAAGCCTCCCCAGACTGAGAATGCAAGAGGTCTGTTGGTTTGTTGGTTTGCTGGTTTGTTGGTTTGCGGGTTTGCTGGTTTGTTGGTTTGCTGGTTTGTTGGTTTCTTGGTTTCTTGGTTTGTTGGTTTATTGGTTTGTTTGGGGGCTGAAGAGCAGAGCATTTTGACCCACTGACACCTCTCCCTTCCCTGATTCCCTCCCTGCTCGGCCCAGGCAGAGCTCCGGGCACAGGGATCTGGTGATGGCCAGGTGATGCTGCAGTGCTGGCAGGGAAGGATTTTCCATTCCAGCTGCTCCTGCCATCTGGGGAAATCAGACAGGGGGGGACTGGATCAGCTGGTTGCATTAAAAAACGTGAAACTTGTTTCAGTTGAGTTGTCTAATAGGTTCAGAGCAAGGTAGATCAGCCACTGTTTTTCCTTTGGAAAGGAAACAGTTTTTAATCTGTTGTACAATGGGAATGCCCCACGGGGGCTGATAAGTCTTGTCATTTAATTATCCTGTAGGCTCCTGTGTGCTAGGTAAAAGCTCTCTTCATTTGGTTCTTCCCCACATTGTCCGTACCTATCCAGAGTGGCAGGGTGATAACTCCAAGGAGTGTGGAGAGCAGGAAGGGGCCTGGCAGGGCTGGGTAGGTGCAGGGGCTGTTCCTGCCTCGGCTTCTCCATCTGCAGTGGGAGAGCAGGAGATGGAAGGAGAGGGGCTGTGGGTGCCAGGCTGGGTCAGCATCCCCAGACCAACAGAGAGAGCACTGTGGACAGTGGGTCTGCATTTCTGGCCTCCTCTTGGGATGATGTGCACTGCCCTGTGCAGAGCAGTCACCTCTCCCTCCCTGGGCAGCAGATACCCCAGGCAGGACAGGCTTTGCATGGAAACCCCCAGAAACGGGAGCAGAGCTGGCAGAGGGATGGGCCAGGGTGCCAGGATGTGCCAGGATGTGCCAGAGGCCAGGCTCTGTGCCCTGGGTGGGACAGGGAGAGCTGGAGCAGGGAAGAACCAGCACAGGGGAGCCTCCCCCATGCCCCTGCCTGCACAGGGGCTGCAGCAGCACCCTGGCAGCTGCAGGGGAGGCAAGCGGGGAAGGGGAGAAGAGCAGGGTGGGCTCAGCACCCAGCAAAGTGCAGGAGAGCCAGGCTGGGGAATGGCCCTGCCCCTGCTCCGGGTGGGATGAGCAGGATTCACTCTCCAGCCCGGCCAGCCCTGGAGCTGTGTCCTTCTGGGGAGGGAGAGGAGAGGGAGAGGAGCGAGGCTGCAGCTCAGCTCGGACCCATCCGGGGAGGGAAAGGCCTTGGCCCCGCTGCCTCTGCAGCGCTCGGTGTTTGGCTCAGACAAAGGCTGTTGCTACATTCGTGGCATCTGTTAACAGCCTAGTGCTGTCATTAGCTGCAAGCAGGCATCTGCTGCTCCAGCCCAGCACGGAACAGATGCCAGTTTGGAGCAGTGGGGGCAGGGAAACCCCCGAGCTCCAATATTTCACTTTTCTACCGACGGCCCTTCCCAGTTGGCAGCGGCTGCGCCTCGGCAGGCACAATGCTCAGACAGCTCTGCCCCTCCTGCAGCCCCCTCCCCATCCCCTGCTCCCCCCAGCCCATTCTCCCTGACATGGGCCCTTCAGTTCCAAATCCCTGAGAGATTTGGGCGTGTGGTGCTCGGTGCTGGCACAGTCTGAAAACCAGAGTTGGCATCACCCTGTGCCAGGCTGGGAGAAGGAGCAGATCTGGAGATGAGGGCAGCCCCAGGGACCAGTGTCCATCCAGCCCCTCAGCTTTTGGGTGATACTGAAATCTGAATAATAATAGTCATGGTAATAATAATGATAATATTGATAATGATGATATAAAAGGAATGGTACAAGGGCTTTTCACATTCCCATTTTCCAAGTGTGTTCTGGGACAGATGAGGAGAAAAGGGGGAAAGTGTGGGGTTTTCCCCCTAATGCCGTACAAATGGGAAGATGAGGACCCTGTGCTGATGGGTAATGAGACAATATCAATGTGATGTGTTGTTAGCACCGTACCAAATAGGCTTTTAATTTTCTGGGGAGGTGTGGTGCCTCTCTGCAGTGCCAGCATCAATCATCGTCACCAGGCCCAGGTCCCGGCTCTCCCGGGGGCCTTTCATTGTGAAGGAGTCCCTGTCCCTCTGACTGGGGGCTGTTCTCCCTCCCTGGCCCTGCCTCTCGCAGACTAATTGCTGATTTGTTCCTCTTATGATGATAGAACTCGTGTCACCACAAAACAGAACATTAGGATAAAGTCTTTAGAGGGGCCGTGCAGCTGGAAAACTCATTTAGGGAAAAGTCCCTTCTGGTAAAAAAAAAAAAAACCAAACCAAAAAAAAAATTAAAAAATAAAATAACAGTGGTGTAGGTAGCAAGGACATTGCTGCTGTCTTTGGGGCTGGGAATGAATATGGGTTTGGTCAGAAGCTGCTCAATGTCCACTTAGAGGCCACTTCCTCACAAATCTCTGCTCCTTTTCTCCCAGATCTTTCTGACTGACTTTCCTTTTGGTTTGTTCTGGCTCCTTGGAGAATTTCTTCTGCTGGGAGCAGAGATAGGAAAATCCTTTCCTGCCTTGCAATTCCTGATCCTTGAGTCCCCCAGCCCTGGCCCAGTACATGTCCCATGTACCAGGACATTTGTCCTGCTCCCTAGGTCAGGGACACAGGGACATTAGGGTCCCTTGCTGTCATGGTATTCCAAAGGGAATGACCCCAGTCTTGCACGGGACCATTGGAAATCAGGTCCTGATGCCTTTGGAGCCCATTTCCCAAAGCATTTCTGTGCATGAGAGCCAGTCCCACGGAAAAGGAGGGGATTTGGGCACACTCAGGGAGTTGGGAAGTGCAGGAATGCCCAAGGTGGAGCGATGGGCACTGATGTTTAAAGCAGCTCCCAGGCTACACCGATGTCACCTCAGCTGCTGCTCCCCAAAACAAGGAACACTTGGGGACAGTTTCCAAGCATGAGGGTGCTCAGGAGGGTTAAATCCCCTTTTCCCCATCACCCTCCCTGCTCATGGCTGGCACTGGGGACAGAGCAATGCAGGGGGAGGGCAGGATAAGGGACAAAATGTTTGAGAAGCTACCTGGGGAGAAAAGTGTTGTTAAAAAAGGAGGTGGCCGAGCGGCGGCTGCGGCCCCTTCCCCAGATGCAATCCCAGTGCTGTAATTTCTGGGGGAATTGGTTCATCTTGGGTGCAGATATATTTGTGTCAAGGTGCAGCTGCACAGATAGCCTGACTCTATGCATAGTAAGAGGCTTTCAGAGAGAGAGGTTATGCCCAGAGCAAGGCCTTATCAGAGCAAGCTGCCTGCCATTTATCTGCTTCCCTATCAAATATGAAAACAGGCCTCAATCTGCTGCTTCTATTTTCCTTGTGAAGGCTATGGCTGGAATAATAATTTGGGCCAGTTTTTTTGTTTCCAGCGCCAACCTTCTGCCAAACTCCGCTGCTCCCAACTTCCCCAGGCTGGCACTGGCACATTCATGGGAAACCAGGCGAGCCCAAACCTTCAGGGAACAGGACTCTGCTCCCTTGGGGGTTTTGTTATGTGCAGGGCTGGTGCAATATCTGCTGTTCAGCAGTCCAATATCACAGTAATTATTTAATATTTCCATCACAGTAGCCCCTGGAGGGCTCTCCTGGTGCCCTGTGGGGTGGCACGGGGTGGGTGCAGCCCTCACCCCATGGCACCCCAGCCTGACCCTGCACAGCTCCACCATGAGCCCCCCAGCCCCAGGAGGGCTCATCCTGCTTCTTTCCCGTGGGGTGACCCCAGGGTGGCACCCCCTGAGCCAGCCCTGGGCAGCCTGGGGCTGGAAGGGGCAGAGGAAAGTGCCAGGACAGAGCCCAGCCCTGGCCCTGCTCCTCCATCCCTCCCTCTGCCCATCCTGCAGGGCCTCCCTGCTGCCATAATGAGGCCTGAAAAGCTCTGCTTACATTTTTAATTCCATATCTGTGTCTAACTGCTGATGCTAAACTCCGATCCTGCAGCTTCTGAGGGCAATGCGATCCACATGTTAATATTTTAAGCCAGCCACTAATATTTTTATGTGGGAAATTGAGATTTTCTACGGTTGCTGGATGAGCAGGCCATTTCTCCACGCTGGAGTAGGAAAACTGTAGCTGGGGAAAACATTATTATCCATATTTGTATTTCTAGGGCTGGGAGGGATGGCCATGGCCCGGCCTGCCACTCGTCCTGCTGCCCCAGTGCCACTGGGATGGCATCAAAATGGGGCTTTATTTATTTATGTTCTAAGAAAGTGGCTGCTTCTCTTCAGAGCCACCTCTGAATGCTTTGTATTTTTAAATACCCAAGAGCAGAAACCTGTTTATAAAACTCAGGTTCCTTTTGACAGGCACAAACAGAGAGGATGCTTTGGCCAGGGCCACTACAAACCTAAAGTCAAAGTGGAAATAAGGGGGACTCCAAAGATATTTAGCCAAAATACACAGAGATGTTTTATTCTCAATCCCAATTTTCCAGCTTTTAAGGAATAAAAGCTGTGAGTGTTCTGTAAACTGGGACTTGGTGCTGGAGGAGCCAGGAGATGGAGCTGGCTCTCTTGGGGCTCCATGACAAAACATTTTAAGATAAGAACTTAAGGAAATTCTCCCATCAGAGTGGTCTCATTCTGGAAGTGTTTTTGGGCTTTGGGCACATTGGAGATGAAGGTGGCCAAACACAGAGGCAGGACCTTTGCAGCAGCTCAGTTTGTGTGTGTTTTGTGTGGGCCTGGAGGAGAGATGCTGCCCTGGTATGGATTACTGTGAGAGAACCTGCCAGGCCCACATCATTGCTGCAGACAAGTCCATGATGCAAATTGGCAGCCAAAGCCCTGAGCAGTCAATACAGATTAGAGTGAAGTCTCTGCTCCTGCCCACGAGCAGGGCCCTGCATTGATCCCATCCCAGCGCCAGGACCTGCGCCTGGCCCAAAGTGTGGGGAGGGAGCAGAGCCTGGTCCAGCCCTTCAGCCCCTCCTGGTGCTGTGCCCCAGCACCCCCAGGAGCTCTCCCAGCCAGGCAGGCACCGCTGGTGCTGCTCTGCAGAAAGAGGCACCTCAAAAACCTTAAAAAAGAGGCACCTTAAAAACCCCAGGCAGGGAGCACAGAGGGCCCAACCCTGAGCTTTACCTCAGGGTGAAGATTAAACTCACATCTAAACCTGTCCTGCCCCAGGGCCTCTCCCAGCCATGCCAGGGCTGGCAGAAACCCCCACCAGGATTTTCCTTTCCTCTCTCGGTGTTTTCCAAGGTGTCCCCACTCACACCCTGCTCTGCCTTTTCCCCCAGGGATCACATCCGTGGGATTTTTGCTCCACAGGACAGGGTTTGTTCCTGCAGAGCCCCAGGCAGACGTGCTTGGAGGGTGTCTGTGCACTGCTGCCAGCACAGGGAGGGTTTGCAGAAGTGAATTCACCTTTCTGAGGGACCAGCCCCTACGTGGGGAATGCCCATTCCAGGGGGTTCCATTCCCAGCCACCCCATTGTGCAACTCAGCATCACCAAAACCTGCTTGAAAGCGTAAGAATAACGAGCACATGGATAAAAATCACAGTTTGTGCCTCGTTGTTTGTCTCAGAGAATGAAGGTGATTTTTGTGGGGTGCCTCAGTTCCTGTGGGTGCTTTGCCTGGCTCTGATTTCAGCTGCAGTTCAGCGTTTACCTCTTCCCACACTGGCAGCAAACACAGCAGCAGGACCCCCTCCCTGCCCACCCTGTGCCCCCCAAAATGAGATCAGTGGGTGTTTGGTGTGTGTGGAAGCAGGGCTGGATGTGGCACCAGCCCTGTTTGTTTAGCAGGGAAGTGAAGGGATTGGGTTTAATGATTTCTGTGGAGGACGGGGTGTCCTGGCAGGCCGTGATAGCAGATTCCTGGTGCTGCAGAATTACCCCAGAAATGCAAATGTCTCTATCAGTCAGGATCCAGAGCAGCAAACCCACAGCCCCGAGTGACCCCCAGCCCTCCTGCTCACAATCTCGACCTCTGGGGCATTTTCTTCTCCAAATAATTTATTAGATAGAGGCTGCACGAAATAATCTGTCTTTGTTTTTTCCCGTTTGCCTTCTCATGCAAATGAATTCCCACGAACTTTTGGTTTCTTTATTTCCCAATTATCATGCAAAACTCATCTCTCTGAACTGTATCTCGTCTTCTCCACTTTTTTCCTTCTCCCTGAGGAAATTCCCTCTGTTATGGCCAAGGGCAGAGCTGTTTCTGCATGAGGCCACAAACCATTCTCACCACAGTGGGGTCTGTGGGGTGGGGAGCTGCCAGCCCCTGCTCACTGAGAAAATAGAGTTAAAAGATTCCACAATTGTCTACGAGGGCAGGGGGTCCACAGGAGCCAGGTCAGGTCCAGCCTAAAAGCCAGATTAAGCCAGCTGAGCTCAGTGAAACCTCTGGGTTTAAACCCAGACAGGGTACCTGGGGCTCTGGCAGAGCTGGGTTTAATTTACAGACTGAGGTCCTGGATACTCTGTGCTGTCCTTACTCTTCCCCACTCAGCATCAGCCTTGCAACTAAGCTGAAACTTGATTTTCTCAGGCCAAAATTGCAGCCAGAGAGCCTCATCCCCTTCCTAGGGATGTATGTGTGCTATGACTTGTGAGCATCACTGACTGTTTGGGGGTGAAAATGGAAAACACCAGATTCCTGTTTCTTTCCTGGTTCACTAAAGCTTTCCTGGTTCACTAAAGCAATCCGTACTGTGCTTTTAGCTGGGTATTTATGAGATATTCCTGTTGCTTGGGACTGGGAGCTCCTGGTTCCCAAAGAGCCACAGAATGGTTTGGGTTGGAACCCCAAAGATCCTCCCAGCCCAGCCCCTGCGTGCCTCTGATTATTCCATGCTGCAGCAGCAGCCGGGTTGCCCTCCCTGCCCTTCCCCTGGCCAGGTTTTCCTCTCTCACCCCTCTGGGGATAAACTACCTGGAATAGGGCAGGGAAAGGTGGGAGAAGCTCGCAAGCAGCAGAAGTGTGCATGTAGAGCTGAGCCCCCGGCAGCAGGGTGGCCTTTGTTCCTCTCCCCGGCCCCGCAGAGCCTCCCCTCTCCCCGCCAGCCTTTGAATTTTTATGCCGGTGCCTTTCTTTGCATTGACCAGAGTTTATCACATATCTCTGGTTGGGATCCTGCCTAGCTTAGCATAAGACAAAAATGGGGAGGGGAGGGGGGAAATCGGCTGAATAATAGGACGGATTTGTAGCAGCTGAGGATTTGCATTCAAATGTTCGCCAGCCTCCTCTGAGCTCAAGTTTTATCATGTCTTTACAGCCAACAGCTTGTTTATGAATAAAAAATGTGGCATGAAACCAGAGGAGTGAGTTGTCTTTGTTTTGTCAAGTGTGCTGAGACAAAATGCTGGCTCCTCAGAAGCCTTCACTGCACACAAGCCTGGCGGGACGGGGGCAGCTGGCCACGGGCTGCTACCTGCGCGTTGCCATGGCCGGGGGCACCCGGGCACCTCCATATGCATGAGCCCGGGTGGGACCCGCCGAGCACGCAGCCCTGCTTTGACAGGCAGCCACTTTATTAACTCATTAAGCTCATCTTGTTCCTTTAAACGCGGTATAATTACAAATAAAGCTGTCACACTTTGTTTGCAGTTATATAATTTAGCTAAGTGCCGCCGCGACCTGGGCTGCGGGCAGGGGAGGGGGGGAGAGCCGGGGCTGCCGCGGGGGAAGAGCTGGGAAAGTTTGGGGCTGTCCTGAGTGGGGCTTGGACAGGTCTGGGTGCCAGGGAAGGGTGGCACCATCAGCTCTGGTGTGTGGGCACAGGAGCACCCATCCCTCCATCCACCCCTCCATCCATCCATCCATCCCTCCATCCATCCATCCCTCCATCCATCCATCCCTCCATCCATCCATCCATCCAAACAGAGGGACCAGCTTTGGGAGAGATTCCAGCCACAAACACTTAGAAAATGCATTCCTGTGAGAGCATCCCTGACTCCTCTGCTCTGAGCAGACTCCCCAGGCCCTGGGGAAGGAGCAGAAATCCTCCTGTCTGCCCCTGGAGGTGGCAGGGAAGGTCTGGCCCAGCACTGAGGTGTCTCCTGGAGCTGCAGGATGAGGCTCTGCATCCACAAAACTCGGGCTGGTATCTCCCCACGGGCTGAGCACATCAGCACCTGATTAATGTCCCAAATGCCTTTGGGGCTGTGCATAATCCTGCTCTGATGGCATCACAGTGTGATGGGATAGTCCTGGTGGCTGATCTGTTCCTGGAAGGAAGGGCCCCTTTGGAGCTGGAGCGGGATCTGCATTCCCTGGGCGCCCATTTGGGATGGAGCCCCACAGGGAAGGGGGCACAGAGGGACAGGGAGGGTGGCACAGCCCTGGCGTGTCCCACTCACCTCCTCCTGGCACAGCTGCCCTTCCTTGGGCATGGCTGGGACAAACCTGCCCCCATCCCAGTGGGACCAGTGAGATCCTGCCCAAACTGGGATAAACCTGCCCTCATCCCAGTGGGACCAGCGAGGTCCTGCCCAAACTGGGACACATCCTGGGGACAGGGATGGCGTTTGTCACCCAGCACACGCTGCAGGAACGAGCAGCTCCTCCCAGAGCCCTCCCAGGGAAACAATGGGCTGCGAGTCATTTTCCTGCCTCCTGCAGAAACTCCTCCAAGGCTGTGTCCTAGATTTAGCTCAGGTTCTGATAAGGCTGAGAGAGATAAGTCCCAGATTGTACTGCTGTGCCCAACAGACTGGTGACATCGTGCTTGATGACACTTCAGCCCCGTTGTCATGACCCCATATAATCCGGCATCCTGGACCATCTGACACACATTTACACTTAACATTTTGCTAGAGACTCTATAAATGAGATCTCTTTGACCTTCAATCCTTGGCTAATTGCTAGTTTCATGTACAAGACCAGCCTAATTCTACGTGATAATTACCTGGAAGTGGCAATACATATGGCATTGCATGTTTGAAATGTCAGAACTGGAAAAATATCAAGTGGCTGGAGTCTTAGGCAAATGGGGGAGTGGAAGGGTCAGAACAATGTACTTTACTGCTCAGCTGATGGAGGAACCCCATAAATCACTGCACTCCCCAGGAAACAGGACCCATCCGTGATAAACCCGTGCATGATGTTTGTTGGAGGGCTTGCATGGGCACAGGGATGTGAGGCTGTCGTAAAACAAAAAGAGATGTGAACTGGCAAGCATTTAAGGAATTTCCTTGACTTGTTTCTTTTCACCAAGGAATCCCCACTCGGGATTATTGGCAGATATTCCTGAATTTCTCTCTGATCACTTCTGGTAAGGGGTCAGAGGCCACACTGAGCCAGAGCTGAGGTCACTTTTGGGGGGTGTTTAAGAGAAGTTTTTGACATTTTGGGCAATCCCAAAGGGAAAAAAAAGACTTTTTTGCTGACAGGGGGTTTACCTGGCTGGGCAGTGCCTGGTGAGGAGGGGATGGGGTGGGCAGCACCCCAAAAACCTCCAGTCCTTGGAAGGGCACCCCTGGAGCACAGCAGTGTCCCAGGCCCTCCCTGCTGCTGCTCTGCCTTGCTGGAAATGTGATTATTCCCCTTGTTTGCTTACTGGGGTGTAACCACCAAACAATGTCGTGTCCCTTATTTGGGTTTAATTAATTGCTTGATAAGATTATCATTAATGAAAATAAATTAAAATCACTTTGGTAATTATTTCACTGTAAACATTATTGACAACACTTCCTAAATACTGTAAACTCCAATTTAAAGCCCTGGTGAGGAGTCCTGGGTCGTGGGATCACTGTGATTAGAGGGGGAGCTGGGACTGGATTACTGAGAACATCCTCACAGAGGGGCAGCCTGTGTGTCCATAGATATAAATATATATGTGTGTATGTGTGTGTATTTTGGTGGCATTTGTAGCCTATCAGTTGTCTGATTCCTCTTTAAATGTCTCAGTGATGCTCCTCTTTAATTAAAATAATGAGAAATACATTTCCAGGTTCTCAGATGCCCCCCTGATTGCCGTGGTCTGAAATTTCACAGCCCATTTTTAAACATTCAGTCCTGGTTTTTCCCCAGGGGGCTCTGTGCTGGTCCTGCTCCATGTCCAGGCTGGGGACAGGGATTTTAACACTGCTGAATTCCAGAAAAGGTGAGGGGATGTGGCTCCATCAGCGCTTCCCCTCTGTGTCTGCCTCGGAAAATTTACAGCTCTTGGAGTTGTGGAAAAAGCACAGCCATAAATCCCTCTGTTCCTGCCATGGTGTGTGCTGGGGTGGCCTTTGGGGACAAAGGAAGGGGTTTGGGTCCTGAGCCTGGTCCCAAAGCTCTGCAGCTCCTGAATGGGTGTTGGACTCTTTGGGGCATCCCAAAAGAATGGGATTTGGGCTGCAGCATCTTTCTGTGATATAAAGAGTGAAAATGCTGGAAAGAGCCCTCAGACCCTGTGTTTTAATTGTAGCCCCCAAATTATGGGGTGGGTTTGCAATTAGAGGCAGAGCTAATTGGGTGTCCTCACCCTGTGCAGGGAATGTTTGTAGGAGCAGGAAATGGACAGGACATGGACACACAGCCCCTGTGCTTCCCCCTCTACCAACAAACCCTGTTTGAGACAAACAACAAAATCCAGGGAATTCACAGTGCATCTTCTCCCTGTGGTATCTCCACCACAGCCTCTTTTTTCCCCCAGTTTAGGAGTTAATCCTTTTAAAACATGTAAATTGGGAAACAGATCCAGTGCCAGCCCAGACCTCGTCTCCTCCCAGGTGTTGTTTAGGATTAAGCCCTGCACTTCTCCATCCTCCTCCACAAACTGATAAGGGGTTGTTTATCAGTGATAAAATGGTAAACAGCAGAGGAAACAGGCCAGTGATAATTTCAGAGCAAAAGGTTTAGGAGAACAAGAGGTGTTTGAACTTCAGCCTCCTGTGATCACCTCAGCCCTGTGTGGACACCCCCAGGTCGCCCATCTCGGCTGTCAGAGCAGACAAATCCCAAATTTCCATCACTCCCTGGGCTGGCAGGGCTTGGGGGCTGTCCTGGCAGATCCCTGGGTGGCAAAGGCAGGGCTGGGAAGGGCCTGCTCCTCAGGGAATGCCATTCTCGGGGCTGTCCTGGTTGTGTTTGCTTGTAAATTGCAAATATAAATGCATATATATTTACAATTTGCAGAGAGTGCCTTGTGAGGGAGGGGCCCTGTGCCCACCCTGCCCAGCAGCACCCCGGGGGTCTGGCAGGGGCTGTGACACCCCAGGGCCCTGCAGGGAGCTGGGGCTGCCTGGGGGAGGTTTTAGGAGGGTCCTTGCCATGAAGTGCTGCTGGCTCTGGTGCCCCTCCCTCGGAGCTTCACTCCCGGCTCCAGGCTGCCAGCTCACTTTGGGCTCATCTTCCAGCCTGGAAAAGATCAGCAAGTGCAGCCTTTACCAAACCCCACCCCAGACCCACACCGAGATCCCTGGGCAGCTCCAGGCTGCAGCTCTGTCCTGGCAGTGGGGTGGGAGCCCAGCACAGCTCCAGAGGGAGCTCCAGGTGCTGCCTCCTGGGTTCTCCTTCAAACCCGCATCATTTTTTGTGCTGACTGAATACAACGTGGATAGTTGTACTTTCCAAGTAGCTGGCAACCCTTAATCAATGTTAATTGGCTCTAATTAGCATATGTTAATTAATGATATTTACTACAAATTAAAGGTATGAGTGCTCCCAGAGGGTTTCCTGTTCATCCAATTAGTGCCAATTAGTTGCAATTAACACGTGTAAATGAGATGCCATTGAACCCAAAACAAACAGCACAGAGTCTGCTGTACTGCTGGCAGTGAACTTGAGCGAGGGCTGGGGAGAGGGGCTGCAAGGGCTCCCAGGTACCTGCAAGGTCCCTAACATCTATTTAAGCTCCCTCATTAGGGCTCATTTTGTCTCCCACTTTGGGGACAGTGAGTTGGAGGGGAGATCTGGATAAAGCCTTGGCAGGGTACCCAGGCTTTGGGATAGTGTCCTGTGGGGACACGGAGTTTGGGAGAATCCCAGCTGTGTTTGCACCTTGCACTGGCCAGGGGGATGGAGGGGCTGGAGGGGCTGCACAGAAGCTCCAGTGCAGCTGTGGCTGCCCCCAGGTCCCCCAGGATCCCCAAACTCCCCTTGTTGGTGTTTCCTGACAATCTGAACCCATCACCCACAGTGGCACTTTCAGCCCTGCTCTGCTGGGGTTTTTGGCCTGGAGGGAAACACATCCACAAAAGTTTCCTGCCCTGGGCCTCCATTGCACAGGCAGCCTGGCAGGAGGCAGAACAAATTGTCATAATTGTGTTTAATTACAAAGCGTAAATGGATTATCTTCAGGTAAGGATGATTTATTTAACTAATCAGTCTGATCACGGGGAATGTGCAGTCTGGAGATGGAAATCATTGGGGGGAAATGGGGAATTCCTGTTCCCATCAGTCCCAGAGTGTGGCAGGGTTTCAGCACCAAATCCATCCTGGAGAGAGGGGCCCAGCTGGGAACTGCATCCCCAGGGACGTTTCTGAGCACCCAGGGACGTTTCTGAACACCCAGGGACGCTTCTGAGCATCCTCCCACGCAGGGCTCCTGCACTGCAGTTATTATTTTCCTTTAATTTTGTGTTTTTGGATGAGAACAGCTGCCTGGGCCCCTTTTTGCACAGTTTGTGCCACATTCCATGGCCTTGGGAGGGGTCTGTGGACACACAGCCCCTAGATCTGGGGGCTGGGCAGGGTAACCCTGGCTGGGACAGAGCTGGCAGTGCCACTCCAGCCGTCCCTGCAGTGTGGGGGACACAGTTGGGACACCGAGCCCAGGGCCAGGCACCATCAGCACCAAACGAGCATAATTAATTGACCATCTGCTTGGAGAGCCGAGGCTGAGCGGCGCTGGGATGTGCCTGCCTCGTCGGGAGCCTCCGGAATATCCCTGCAAGTGGGAGAGAATATCCCTGCGAGCTTTGGGCACCGGTGTCTGACTGGGACACCCTGGGCTGCTCCCTGGGGGCTCTGTGCTGCTCCCTGGGTTGGGAGGGGGGGATGCAGAGCCTGGAGCTGGGGTTTGGCAGGGATTAAACCCCCAGGGAAGGAGCCCTGCAGCCCCTGCTCATCCACAGAGGGGTCTCTGCACCCCCAGTCCCACCCGAGCACAGAACAGCTCCCTTGTTGTGCCTGCGTGTTTGGGGAATTATTTGAAGCCATCACAACGTGAGCTGGGAAATAAGGCACCTGTGGTGTTTTCTGTTATTCCTGAGAAAATTCTCCTTGTGTTTAATAGGTGATGTTTAATAAAAATGAAAATGAGCTTATCCTGAGCAGGCATGCACGCCAAAAGCTGGCATTTAAATTAGAAATTATGATTTAATAACTTGTCAAGAAACTCACCAATGTAACAGCGTGATAATTATTGAAAAGAGGCTTCATAAATACTGGAATGCCATGATCCAGGGTGAGAACCGAGCTGGGAAAAGCTGGGTGGGCTCTGCCTGGGACTGGGGTCAGGCTGCAGCCCCTGGCCCTCACCAGGACAAGGCTCTGGGTGAAGTCCTGATAAGAAAAAATATAAAAAATTAAATTTTGGGATAGCCTTGTGAGGTCAGGATCGCTCCCTTGCACCCCCAGAGCCTCCTCTGCAGCCTGGACTGATTTGCTGGGGAAATTCTCTTTGGTGAGGCCTTATTGCTTGAATCATGGCCCATCTCCTAATTTAAGCAAAATGTTCACTTAAGGACTTCTTAATATATATTTTAAATTACAGTCCTGACTTCCTGTTGGTCGATTGTGGCTCTCAGTTGGAAGGCCATTATTTCTGCAGTGATTTACAAAGCAGTTCAGGAGAAATCTGTGCCATAAATATTGAGGTATTGTAATAGATAATTCCATGGATTTGGATGTGACAGACCCCGTGGCACAGGCTGGGTTGGCAGGAAGGAGAGAAAAACCCCAATAAAAGCAACTGGAAGCTCAGGTTTGGGATTCTGGTTCAGCCCCACACCCCAGTGGTTCCCAATTCCTTGCTCACCCCTCTCCTTTTTTCCTTAAAATTCCCATCCTGGAGGAAACTCTTGGGAATGAGTAGAAAGAGGGAAGGAAAAATAATGAACTATGAGAGTGATGGGGAAAGATTGCTCTCCTGTTTCCTCTAAACCAATAAAATGTCAAGGAAAAGCTTTCACACAGATTTTTCCAGCATTTTTCAGTGGCAAATAGGTTTCCTTGGAGAAATTTCAGGTCATTCTGTGACTAAATAGTGAGTCTGCTTATTATTCTGTCTGCTGCTCCAGGACTTCTGTTTTTTATTATTTTTTTAAGTGAAAACAACTTGAGAGAAAAAGAGAGAAAATCTCTTTGACGCTAAAATCAAATGGCTGCATTTGGGAGAAATTGGAACGGCCTGGGGTGNCCGGCCCCGGCCGGGCTGCCGCAGTTTGTCTCACCCCCGGGCTCGGGGAGGTTAAACCCGGGTCAGCCCCGAGCGGTCCAGGTGAGAGGGGCGGGCTCGGGGCTGGTCCGGGAGCGTTCCCGGATCCCGCCGAGCTTCCCGCGCCGGCCCCTCGGCCCCGACAGAGCCCCCGGGAGAGATGGATGGGGAACAACTGCGCCTTTGAAGGGTGACAATGGAATCGATCACCGCTGTCGGGACAGCGCCGATATCCCGAGAGCTCTCCCGCCGTGCCGGACAGGGCCGGGGCAGCGCTGGGCACGGGGCTGTGCTGGTGTGACACCGTGTGTGACACCGTGTCTGACACCCCCAAAATCCTCCTTGGCTCCCGGAGCCCCCAGTGCAGGGACACCGTGGGCAGCTTTCCCTGGAGTTCAGGAAATCTGGGATTTCCGAGGGGTTATTCCAGGAGTGAGGGATTTCTCCTCCCGGCCTTGCCCCTCTCCGCTGGGCCTTGGGTCCTTCCCCAGCCCCAAAGTTCCAGCGNCTTCTGTTTTTTATTATTTTTTTAAGTGAAAACAACTTGAGAGAAAAAGAGAGAAAATCTCTTTGACGCTAAAATCAAATGGCTGCATTTGGGAGAAATTGGAACGGCCTGGGGTGGGGGGAAAAACAAAAAAAAAACTCTTAGTTGGTAATTTGGAATTGTAAAATGATTGATGCCAACTTGCTTGGTTAAAAAGCGTCGCTGTGGGNCGGACAGGGCCGGGGCAGCGCTGGGCACGGGGCTGTGCTGGTGTGACACCGTGTGTGACACCGTGTCTGACACCCCCAAAATCCTCCTTGGCTCCCGGAGCCCCCAGTGCAGGGACACCGTGGGCAGCTTTCCCTGGAGTTCAGGAAATCTGGGATTTCCGAGGGGTTATTCCAGGAGTGAGGGATTTCTCCTCCCGGCCTTGCCCCTCTCCGCTGGGCCTTGGGTCCTTCCCCAGCCCCAAAGTTCCAGCGGATTCCAGGCTCTTGTTCAGCACATCCCGAGCTGGGGGGATCCACGGGAATAATCAAATCCAGCTCCCAATATTCGCTGCAGAACGGTGGCGTTGGGTGGGTTTGCCCCTGGAATTTCACACCCAGGGCTGAGCTGTTTTCAGCTGGGAACGGGCACAGCCCTTCGTTTTCACCAAACCCAGAAAATGGGGCTGCCCTCGCTGCTGCTCCGGGTGTGGGATTCCCAACTTTTCCCTGGACAGGAGGATGGAGAGGGACCCGAGGAGGGAGAGGCCCCTTCCCCGTGGGGCACAGGTTTCACTGTGGCTTCAGGAGATCTTCCCAGCCCCTGGGCACTGAGCTCAGAGGGTGCCCAAGGGCCTGGTCCTGGGCCACAGAAACTGGATATTTTCCCACTGACCTGAAAAACAGGGATGTGGCCATGGATCCCTACGGGTTTGGGGCCAGAGGGCTCCGTGCCTTGCACGGTGTTTCCCATCACAAAGGAGCAAGCAAAGAAAAGGGAAGGAAGGGAGAAAATTATGTGGGGGAAAAAATGAGGAACGGTGAAATGAAGTTGTGCTCATTCAGCTCTCTCGGATGCCCAGACCTCCGTCATTAATATTAAGCAATGCCTGACAATAGCACTCTGCATTTTCCAAAAGAATAACTATCAGCCTGGTAAACAAACCTGGGGACGCACAAAATTCCGCAGGATGTCTCATCTATAGAGGCTTAATGATAAATGTAACAAGGCAACAGCCAGGGGAAAAAAAATTATTAAAAAAAAAAAAATTAAAACGTAGAGAATTGACATTTGGAATTGAGCTGGGATGTGCTGGGAACGCCGGAGTCTTATCAGCAAGGGGGGGCACCTGCAGCCCTTTCCTAAACCCCAACCATCCAGGCTCATTTATATGCAGTTATTCACGTGTGCAGTAAATTCCAATTATGTTTACAGATGTCTGCTTAACATTTATGGAAAAGGAACCTCAGCATGGCTGAAATATCCTTATAAGGGTTTGGACCAGGCTCTCTTTTTTCTTTTTTTTTTTTTTTCTTTCTTTATTTTATTTTTTTACCATCACCAATTTAATTATATTTTGCAGATTTATGAAAAAAAAAAAATTCCAGCTGAGCTCTCTGATAGAAGGTTTAAAATCTAATGCATATATTTGGTTGTATGGCCACTTCAGAGTTGTTTTAACTGTAATTTTTATGTTTCCTTGTTAAGTCAGGAGTTTTGTTAATTTTTTTAAATGCACAGAAAAGCACCAATGTATCAGGGCAGTGAAAGAGGAGCAGGTTTCATGTGGCTTCCTGCTGGAGGTTATTTTTATTCTTCATCTTGGAATTTCTTCCCTGCCCAGGGATCCCTTCACCTGGGCAGACCCCACACTGAGCACTCCCCTCCAAAAGTGCATTTCCCAGTTCTAGCGGTAATGTGGATTTCCTGATCCTCCCAGGAATATGAAAAATGTGAATTTTCAAATTACAAGGGATGTCCCCTTTCCTCCCCTGGGTCTGGGCTCTGGGAGGAGCTGCCTGGCCCAGCCTCACCCCTTCCCTGGCAGGAGCTGGCCCTCCCAGGGGATCCCCCAGGAAAAGGATCTGTTCTGTTAATTCTAGAGCTATAAAACCACTCTTTTCAAACATTTCCTCCTCTTTCTCCCTAAATTCTGGACACTCGTGGATTATTACAGCTTGTGAGCAGCAGCCCCACAGATGTGCCCCTGTGGGGACAGTGTGTGTTCAGATGGGCACCGAGCACTGGCACAGCCCTGGCGTGCCCCAAACAGGAGTTCCCACAAAAACCTGAAGGCTCTGGGTGCTTTGTTGGTGCCCAGCTGCAGCTGCTTTCCCCCTGGGCAGTCTCCTGCAGGGGCAGGAAAGGTTTGTGTGGGAATTACTGATTTTGGGAGGGAGGAGCAGGGACTGGCAGAGCCCAGAGCTGCTCCTGCTGTGCCTCCCCCTGTGCAGGCACCACGGGCACGGAGCTGGGGGAGGCACGGAAGGGAGGAAACCCCTCCCTGTCTGAGCTCTGAGCTCTGAGCTGCTCCTCTGCTCCACAGGAGAGGTGACACCAGGGAATGACCCCTGCCTGCCCTGTGCTTGGGGTCCCTGGGGAGGTGATCCAGGGCCTGGAGATCCACCAGGGGCTCCACAAACCCAGGCTGGGATGGGGACAAATCCTGTCACAACGGTAAGGGACCCTTGGGGGTGTCCCAAAGGATGTCAGGCATGGGATGGGGACAAACCCCCTCACCGAGGGTAGGGGACCCTTGGGGATGCCAGGCCACGTGCAAGGGCAGCAGGTTCTGTTTGGGCAGGGCTGTGTGCCCCTGATCTCGGCACAGCAGGGGTTAATGAGGGATTGCAGAGAGGGAGAGCAGGGAGATGATGCTGCGGGGAGAGAAACTTATTTGATCTGAGGGTGTATGTGGAATAAACACAGCAGATTCTAAAAACCAGTTTTGTTTATTAGCACACCCTTAAGGAAATAAATTGTACATCATTAGGAGCGACGTCTCCTCAGCAGCCCCGCCGTTGTTATTAATGCTTTTATCTAATAACCATGCGAATTTCTCTCAGCCATTCTGCAATCTTAGAGGCTTTACAAATATTGACTAATGACAGCCATGTAGATTTTATTTCAACAACTGAAAAAGCCACATTGGTAGGGAATTCTGCAGACTCACAGCTCCTGAGCCTGAAGTTTCCATTCTCATTTGTTGGCAACATCCCCAGCACAGACATCCCAGCTCCTGCAGGGGTTTGTTCTCAGTGAAAACGGTGACATTTCACAGGCAGGAGGAAGGGCTGGGTGAATCTGCTCACCAGGGCTTGGGAAACAAGGTTTACTTGTGTGTGAGGGAAAATCCCCAGTGCCTTCGTGGGGATGCTGGTCTGGGGATGGATAGCTTGGACAGGAGCACCCTGGGGCTGGGCTGGCACCGAGCTCCTGGGCCCCGGAGCTCAGTGACATGCTGTGAAGTGCCACAAAATGCCAAGGATGGATTTTTTTAGAATAATATTTGGTTTTTAAAGTGCTTCTGGGCATGGAGGGTTGACCCTTGGTAGTGCCAGTGTGTGACTCTGTCCTGTGTGGGGGCTTGCCCTGGGGCACAGGGTGCACATCCATGGAGATAATGCTCAACTCCTAGAAAAATTAGCTGGAACTAGTAGATTTTCACATTCTGGGACAAAATTATTTGGTTTTTTCATCCTGAGCACAGCACAGCAATGCATCTCGAGGCAATGGGGTTGTGGCTGAGCATGTTGGGATGAGCTGTGAGCCCGTCAGCCCTGCCTGGAGCATCACTGAGGGTGAGGGAAGGAAACAGCTCCAGTGCTGTGGGGGCACCCAGGGCTGCACTAGCCCAGCTGTGGATTGGTGTGTGGGGAGAGGGGAGTGCTGGCCAGAGCCCCCACGGCCTCTCAGATCCTTTAAAACAGAACATCAGAGAAACAGGATATGATCCAGCACTCTAACAAGTGACAGAATCCACAGACAGGAGATCAGTCAGGATTGAGCTGACAGACCAAACACAGCCAGGAGCTCCGGCTGCACTGTCACCTCCGAGGGGACTCTGCTCTGTGGTACCTGCCCAGGTGATGCTGAACCGGGCTCTGGCACAGTCCTGTTTGTTTGGATTTCAGTTTTTCCCAAACCTTCTGCGTGACAGTGATGTCAGCGCCAAACCCTGACATTCTGCTGGTGACAAAATCCCCTCTGCATTGAGAATCCTGCTCTGCAGCTCCTGAGCAGGACGTGCTAGCGCAGCAGCCCTTCCTCCTCAGGGCAGGCAGTGCCAGGGTGGGCAGAGGAGCCCGAGTGGCTGCTCCTGGCGGGGAGGGAGGCACTGCCCACTCTCAGAGAGAGCAGGAACGAGGAATTTGGCCGGGGTCACGCCGCAGGTCAGCGACAGGAGCGGAGGGAAAGCTCTGGGCTCCCGCTCCTCTCCAACGCTGCCTCCGCGCAGGATCAGCCCGCGTGTCAGAGATTGACTCTCACTCCCAGGGAAGTTCAGCCACTGTGAAATTAGTAAATTACACAGGCCCACAGAACTTACAAAAACAATATAATCCTGGGGGTACCGAAATAATTAATTTCCTAATGAAGTACACCTTGCTTNATAGCGCTCTGGTCTGATTCCCCATTTCAGCCACCCCAAGGCAGGAAGGAATATCTCCGGCAGCAGAGCCAGAGGGGCCCGAGGGAGGGGTGAGTCCCCCCTGTCACCCCCGGGGCTGCGGGGACCCCAGCCGGGGCTGGGCGATGCTCTCGGGGGAGGCTTTGCTGTGCTCTGATCCAGCCCGGGAGGGAAGAGCCGGAGCCGCAGGGCCCCCGCAGGGGTTTTGTGCTGGGGTTGTCTCCTGCTCTCGCTGCACCCTTGTTTGCTTTAAATCACTTCAAATGCGGAGGCTGTCAGACAAGACAATTAACATGGGGAAGGGGGAAAGTATTACCATCCATTATTTGCCATAACATGAATTTAAGCCGGGAAGTCAAATGATAAAATATGTGGTGAAAAGTGTTGGTGGTGGGAGTGCCTAAATGAGTAATAGCCCTGGGCTTCTGAGCCTTGAACTTAACGTGCTAAGTAAATCCCCGAGGTCAAAAAGTATGAAAATTGTTGCAGCTTGGGGAGATATATTTTAACTTTGGAAAAGGTCCGTGTAGATCCGCTGCCGGGGTCGGGGAGGCAGATGCTGAGCAGCCGCAGCTCCGGAGG
>VXBR01003878.1:1042809-1172120 GCA_013400215.1 Cisticola juncidis | reverse complement strand
CTCTCACTGTGGCTCTGCACTGACACCTGCAGCCCAGCGGTGTGCACGCTGCAGGCACTCCAGGCTCTTCATGTGTGACACACCAGTTTGGAAATTACCCGATTTACTGCACACTGGTTCTCCCTGAAAAATGATGTCAGAGCACACAGCGAGCACTGGGTTTTGCTGAAACTAAAGGAAGAAGTTAGTTACAACATCATACTGACCCAGGCACCCAGGGCTGCTCAGGGCTCAGGTCTCTAGTCCTGGGCAGATCTTCCTTGGACAAGTATGTTGCACCTCTTGGCTTCTCAGCCCTGACTGTTTTACACAGATCTTCTTTAACTGTGCTTATGTGGCTTCAGTGTAGACAGCTGCAGGCATCTCAAAGTATTTTGGTTGGGAGAGTGGAGGGGTCTATGCTCAGACCTGCCCTCTAAAATACTTCCCTCAATTGTCACAAAAACCTACAGGTGACTGAACTCCAGAATAATGCCCTGATCTAAGTGGGGTTTTTTTGCAAAGCTGCTAGTGTGCATTTGCCTCAATAACAGCAGGATTCACCTACAGATAAGGGCTCTAAGTCATGGCCCTGCCCATGGTGGGGGTTGGATCTAGATGATTTTTGAGGCCACTTCTGACCCGAGCCATTCTGTAATTCTGTGTCTAGTTCTGGAACTGAAGCACCACACATCCTTGTCTTCTGCAGTGCTTTCAGTTGCTAGGCAGTCTCAGAAAGTGTCTCACACTGTCCAAGGATGTGAGGGCAGTATTGGCTGCCTTATCTTAAATTCCAGAGGAAACTTTTTACATAACATTGCTACCTCCCAAAGATGTGAAAGTTTTAAAGTTCTTCCATCTCCAGGGGCCCTTCAGAAAGCAATGAACTATGCACTGCCTTTCAGAATAGACACATCTCTACTGCTCTGCTGATCACAAAAAGCTACAAAGGTCATCCTCTTGGCCCACCCCCATGTGAGGAGCACTTGCCAGATTTAGGCACTTGCTTCATTCCTGAGCCTGCAACTGCCTGTGAAAGCTTCCTGACAGTCACACCATGCACTGCTCGTGGACTTGACTGCCTCAGCTGTGGGACTAGGAGTACTGTGCAGAAAGAAATACAATTGGGACAGCAACACACTGCTTAGGCTGCACACTTTGAGATATGACAGATTTTGGCCTCTTTTACTTGGTTTTGTTTCATATTTGGTGGATGTTTCTGAGAGAGCAAAGATCAGAGCTCATTGTTGTCTGTACCTCTTGCCTGCAGAGAATGGGTGTCCTTTATACTTTCTGTACTCCACACTCCTGTAAGAGGCCTGTAAAAAAGGCTCCCACATAGTTCAGAGGGTAGGGCACTGTTTAGCTGATAGTTTAGATGACTGAGTGCTGTCCTAGAAGAAGGGAAGTAAGTAAGAAGTGACAACTTTCAAACTAGTTAGATGCTTTCTTCCATTTCCTGAATGAGTACTTCAAGCTCTCAGATAAGGAGGAAGGACAAGTGGGGTGAATCAATGGACCACCCTGTTGCATCATTCCCTTCTCTATCTCTGCCCCAGCATTGGGAGAGGAAGCACCTTGCTTGGTTCTTTCAAAGAGCTGTACTTTCAAAGAATGTAGGGCACATTGTTGGTGCTGGATAATTCCCTGCACAAAGATCCAAGGGGTGGTTGTGTGGGACCTTGCTTCAATTTGCCTTTGTCCTTCAAGTCCTCCCAAACTTGCTGGCTCAGCCTGCTCTGCACCCTGCTTTGAGATACATCCTGTGCTTGCTGGGTGTTTTCAGGGCACACTTCTCTCAGGGCTCTACCTGACATTGCAGGGACTGCTTTTGGAACACTTGGATTCATCCACTTCCCTGATCTCTGCAAGCATCCCCTGTAACTTCATGTCTGCAGGAACATCAGAGTCCCAGGACTATGTAAAAGAAAGAAGAGTTGAAGAAGCACAGATTCAGAGGCTGAGTTTAGGTGTGAAAGTTGTCTTATTCACAAGCCATTGAACAAACACAGAGTTCATATAAGAGGGAGTTTACCTTGAAAGCTAAATTCTTTTTCATGCTGCCTCTTGTACAAGGAGACACAAGTCCTGACTAGGGATCTGTGGTTCACTCTTGGTAAGAGCTGCATGTCCTGCAGTGCTTTGCTGTCCCAGGGAGAGCTGTGCAGGGAGGAGAGACAGCAGCAAAGCAAGGCATGGCTCCATGAAACATTGCATTACTTCTGGGAACTGCTGGTTGTGCAGCTCGGTGCACGGAGTTCAAGGAAGAAAGGACCGGATGAATTCGGAATAAAAAAATTAAAATCACAGCATGACTTAAAAAAATATACATTACTCACATCCTCAGGAATAATTTATACCTAACAGAATGTTGTATGTTGTTACCTGTTGCTTTTAATGTGGATGGATTCTTAAAACTGAAACTGTTAACATATTTTTGAAATAAAACTTGTTCAGCAGGAAAACTGGATCATGTGGACTTCTCTGAAGCAGGTAAAGTGAAACACTTTTTATTTCAAGAAATATTGCTTCTAGACTTTCCCGAAGCCAGAATTGTACTATAAAAGTATCACAGAAATATTATACAAGATTTAAAAACACAGTTTGTATCCTAGTAACTTAAAACCTATGTACAAATAGCATCATTCATGACCATAAATACGTTTTTCTATCAATCAGCCCATGACACATACATCAGATAAAGAACTAGTAATTTTAACATATTTACAGAGTCCATCAAAAAGACTGCATCTTAAAATTATTAAAATCTTACTAAAAGAATCTCCGTTTTAAAAAGTTTCAACTTAAAATACAATGTAATGAATGTAAGTTTAACCTGCAGTGCTTGCAATAGCCAAAAAGTATTCACTACACTAAATAACAAATAACAGGAAACACACCCGTGAGTTGGACACTGTGGAATTACATCTGTTTGAGGTAATTCTCTTTTGTTGCTGTTGTGATAATTATTTAGAAATTTATAAAAAAGCAAGGGAAAATACTAAGTTTTGAGTAATACAGATTTTTGAAGTCATTTTTGTATTATACTTCATATGATTTAATGTTCGGTAAAGTTAAAGAAAAAATTTAGAATACAACAACAAAAATTATTACTAAACTACTATTTTTTACTCTCATGTGCCTTTTGTGTCTAAAATAATGGAAACCTACCATGATTTTATCGTTCCCTTTAATGCCTGTTCAAAACAAAAAAAGAATTTGAGACTCAAAATTGTAATAATTCTTTCAAGATATTGCTCAGAATAATAAGAATCAGGTGGAGTGACAAAACATTTATGTACTGATGTAAACCTTTCTATCAGTATCAGAAAAAAAAAGTCAGAAAAATTAAAGGAATTTTAATACTGACAACATATAGGGAAGCAATCCAATTTAAACAAATTCTTTGACAGTTAACAATCATTAGCCATATCTTTCTGAGAGTAAATTTAATAAAGCAACAAAAACATGCAATATTTTTGCTAAAATAATATTTGAAGAGTCTGTTTCCACAATCCATGGTGTTTACCTCTTTCAGGTCAGTCTGTTGATTTGTTTCACAATTTCATAAGACAACAAGAAAACTTAAGAACCTGTAAGGTATTAAATGCATAAATGGTATGGCATACAGATTTAAAAGTGCATTTTACTTGAAAGCATGGCATTAAGAATTGCCAGTGGTTAAAATAATTGATGGAAAAGACATTATGCAGGCATACTGAGTGAACTGAAACACTCAGCCATAGTAGGATCATTTGGAAACAGAGAAAGTGACTTGGACATCCTTTTCAAAGAAATAATTTTTCACTTTCAAAGAATGTGGTGCTGCATTTGAAAGTTAACACTGTTTCTTTTAAGGGAAGACTGGAAATCTTGTTTCCCAGTGTGGAGAATTACAGTGAGAGCATGTGCATGTGAATTAAAAAAATGCACAGAGACAAATACTGAACTGGGCTCAATTTAGCTGCAAAATGTATCTACAACAAACATGGAATGTCAGTTGTCTTGATTACCTTTATTAGTTTGCTAATAAGAAAAAGGAGAACTTATTTAACAGTTCACAACTTGATCTAATCCAAGGAGAGTGGAGCTGAGGCACTGCCTTCTGCATTTAGGATTTGTGAACTTCCTCCTGTGCGACTCTGTTTGGTTTTTTTTAAGAAAGTTCCTTCTTCCTGGGTACTGACAGGTGAATCCCTAATGGATATATTTACAGTCTGATGAACGAAGGGTTCATCAGACCTCATGGGAAGATACATTTGGTCTTCAAATATATCTTCCACAGTGTCACTGTCCTGATGAGTGTCTTTTTGAGGAATGCTGATGGGCTGTAGCATGAAGCTGTGCCGGGACTCCAACTCCATCAAACCGTTTCCACTGAAATCCATATCCAGACGGTCTGATTCTTCATCCTCCATCCATTTTTCGGCTGGATGACTATTTCTCCAGTGTGCGTCATTCAAACTACTTTTCTCAGGAATATCATTGTTTAATTCAAGTTTCCTCTCCTGACTTGAATTCACTGTGCTCAAAGCAAGGGCTGCAAAGTCTGTTGGCACAATAAGCTGCAACTCGTCCCCAGTCAGGCCGCTGGACTCCTCAGCAGAAGCCATTTCCACCAAGGTCAACGGCATGGATGATTCGTCCCCGTTGCTTCGAGCAGTGTTATCCTTGTCTGGTTCATTTTGCTGGTAGTAACTGTTCAGCAGTGCAAACATTCTATCTACATCCTTCAAGTAATTAGTCCAGTCAGCCAGACTAAGTCTAAAGTTGTGTCTGTGTTCATATACACTTTCATTCACACTGTACAAGTCTTCCAGTCCTTGCCAGTCAATGTCGCCAGTGAAACTGGGCAGCTTAGCCTTCCCATCCATCCCATAATTGTCCTCTGTTGAAAGAAAGAATAAAGTCTACTGGTGAACACTATTAGAGGCGCAAGCAAAGCTTGAATGTGTGTTTCTGCTTCAATTGGCTTGAAAGCACCACTGTTCATAGAGTAGGTAGCTCAAAGTGTAAGACACTCCACCTCTTCTGTCATCTTGTGAATGGTTCTGGCCTTGGATATGCTCACACCCCTGCTAAACACACAGCAAGAACTCCCTGGCTCCTGCTACATCCCTGGATGAGTCAAAAAAGAACAGAGGCTGGTCTAATGGGGCTTTGTCATGGCATTCAGAGATAAGTCCTTCCTCTGATATTTCAAGGCAGGAAAATGTTTCAATACACAAATAATCCATTTGCCTTCCTTGAGCAATCCAGCAAAATATACAATAACCAAACAATGGCTAAGTGTAAAAGAGGGGGCTACGTCTGGAAGCCATTGGTGATCTGAACTTCAATGCCCAGATGAATTTTGATCCTGGGTAGCTTAAAAAATATGGTCTACAAACTAACCAGACACCTTTTATTTAGTAAATGATAGCCAAAGGGGGTTTTAATCTATTTTGTAAACATTCATTTTAGTTTGCATGGAACAATTAGGGGGAATGAAAGCTGTAAAAAATTGGTGTGAATTAATTTATAGGACTGCACCACTTTGTAAAATAGTGTTAAAATATACACAGAGAATCTTTTTATGGTTTTGTTTTTTAAAAAAAGCTTTCAAAGAAAATATCTAGCAGCCTTTTCAAATAATTAGTCTGAATAAAGGGCATAGATATGGGTTTATAAGTCACAACAGAGCTACATTTTTTATTGATCACAGCCAGAAAATGCGAAGACACAAAAGAAACCCATTTCCAAAATATTTTAAAAATTCACTGCAGTGACAATAGTGACTCAGATGACCTGGGATGTGAAGCCCATTTTATACTGAAAGGTAACACTGAACAGCACTGTTTTATTTAATTCACTGGGCAGACTGAGTTCACTGGAAAGATATCAACAAGGTGGTCTACAAGGAAAGATGAATCAAGCAATTCAAATGTTTGTCAGGGAAAGTGACAATTTTGTCCTTACAAATGATACTGCAGGCAATTTTTAGTAATTAATTCAATTGATAACAATTTATTCTCTTTGTGAAAACTGTACAGGCAGGCAGGCTAGTATCAATTATTTTAGAAGTTCAAGTGGCTCCAGTCCAACCATATGAACTGAGCTCAAATCCTCATCTATACTGAGCCCTGCATCCCCACAGATGGTTCTTGGCATCTCCATTAATTTGTTTTTATTTTAAGTTGCCCTTTCTCGTTATTCAAGTGGTACAGAAGATGCAACTTCTGTCTATCGTAGATTACATTCTTTGCTTCTTACTCACTTGGGATTTCACAGTAAAAGAATTTCTCCAATATTTAGCCCATTATATGGAAAGTCAGAAAAATACCATTACAGTCAGAAAAAAACCTTGAGATTTTATTACAGTGTGGGGCCTTACTCTGCTCCCAACACTTTCCTTATTTGAAAACACTTGAATATTTGTTCTTAATTGGAAATATTTTACAACATAAAATTTAAGTGATTTATTTTTTTAATATCAAATTTTAGAAATACTTTTTTTTGCAAACATTTGATAATCTTCCTGTTCCAGGAAGAAACAAAAGCTTTTTGGATTTGGTAGAACAGCTATAACAGAGCATCTTCTTTCTTTCCTGAAGCAGACAAGAGAAATTAAATCATGGCATGGCCACAAGAGAGCCATTTTTGTAAGTCAAATTATGCATAATTTGTATCCTGAAACAAAAGATAATTAAATAGCACAGAGATTTCAAGAAAGAAGATTTATTATTCCGGTGCTTAGAGGCATAAAGGGCCCAAGAAATATCACGGTGGGGGTCTGCTTTTGCAAGGAATTTAGTCACTAAACCTTCTGAGATATTAACCACACTGCAAATGCAACAATATTTAATTTTTTTCTGTAATTTTTATTGGTAGGTTT
The DNA here is from genome assembly GCA_013400215.1 of Cisticola juncidis. Lineage (NCBI taxonomy): Eukaryota > Metazoa > Chordata > Aves > Passeriformes > Cisticolidae > Cisticola > Cisticola juncidis. The sequence goes on along the minus strand of VXBR01003878.1, from coordinate 1,165,267 downwards.
TTTTTTTTCTTTGCCAAGTCAGAGCCTGTATAAGAAAACAAACTGTTGTAGGACAGTCAGGTGGGTTGGTATGGCATGGCAGAAACTTCTGAAACAGAAGTGATTCTGTTTGACTGGTAACAGGTTTGGGGACAAACCAGGGGATTGGGGGACAAAGCAGGAGCCATAAAAGTGCCTTTTGGCCCAGGAGGGCCCATCCCCAGCACTGGGAGGGAGGCTTGAGCTGGGTGGCAGGTTGGGCAGTGGGGAAGTCTGGGGACCAGTGGAGAAGAACAGGGTTTCTGAGGAGGCTCAGCAACAGGGCAGTGGGGCTGTGCTGCACAGGAGTAAGATCAGCAAGGAGTTTGCAGTCTTCCCACAAAAGAGCTGAAAATCTGAGTCAGAGCTACATGGACCTTCACTCTGGATCTGTTTTTTGCTCTCTAAATATGGCACTGTTTCTACAGTCTCAGAGAAGTTTCACAGCTGGGAAGGCACTGGGAAATGTTCCATGATCTTTGTGTCACACAGAGGAAAATGGCTTGTTTGAAGACAGAGATAACTTGTATTCATACATATTAAACAAACAGGGAAGAAAAGTCTTAAGACTAGAGCTATTTTGGTTGACTGAGCAAATTATTTCACAGTTTAATTCCACAACTTGCAGTAAGCATGAAAAGTTTCCCACTGAAATGAAAGCAGACAGAGGGAAGAGGAGAGGAAAGAAGAGGTTTTTTCCCCTGTAAGAAATGTTGTTACAAATAAGTATGAAATGGGAAAGTGCAGATGCATTTGAGAAACAGCATGGCAGTGGTTTCCTTGATCAACATTTTGGAATTTCTCAGCTATGACATAGATCCAAAAGAGAAAAATATTTTTGCTAGCTGTTCAAAGCAAAACTTACTTTTTTTTTTTGTTGTTGTGTGATTGTTTGTTTGTTCATTTTTAGATCAAGCTTTAGTTAAGGTTTACTCTCCATTTATCCTACCCTGACATCCTCTATAATGCCATCTATGCCTGTTTTATCTCAAAACTAGTAAGAGATTTGAATATGTCTCCTTTGAGACTAAAGACAGGTGGGTAAGATCATATCCTTGGTGGCTTTGAAAAACCTCAGACAAGTAGGAGAGGAGAGAGGAAGGTGTGCAGTTCACACCTCCTGTTGTCAACCACATCTGCAGAGCCACACTCTGTCTGTCACAGGGCAGAGGTGACACCAGTTCTTCCCTGCTGAAGCTCTCAGCCTCTGTGCAAAGCAAGCAGCATCATGCTGGCTATTTCCACATGGGCCTGCTCTCCTGGGTTTTACTGCAACACAGGCAGTGCTTTACTAGCTCAGAGCATTTTGAACTGGAAGGTGTGAGGGGAGGATCTACATGATCTGAAGAAAGCCTAAAGAGGAGTTCAGATGACTTTCCACTGTTATTCCATTTGTTCTCTGCAGGCAGCAACAAAAGGATCCTCTAATAGATCCTCTAATAGATCTAATAGAGCCTCTAATTGTTGTAATGATTTCTGATAAATGGGGGGGGTTTTTTTGTTTGTTTGTTTGGTTGGTTGGTTTTAGTTGAGAAAAGAAAAACATTCTACCAAGATGGGGCTTGAACCAAAATGTTGTACCCAGGCATCTATGTAAATTGAGAAACTGGGTGTCTGGAATATCACAGCACAGAACAATATTGCTTGTGTTATACCTGCTATTTATCAAAGTAGCAAAACATTTATTGTATGTCCTTTGGTATCAGAAGTTAAAATGTTTTTGTTGCCAAACAGTGTAGGAAGATATAATTTAAAGATTAATCCTGTTTGCTCTACTATTTCATATAATCCTCCAATTCAAAAATGCCATTTCTGTTAGATGTGTAGTTAAAATGAGGAATGCTTACTTACAAGAACTCCTTCCAATGAAAGACTTACAAGCATAATTACAGGGATTACTTTCTATCATTGAGGCAACTGGTTCCCACCAGGCTGTAATGAGCAAGGCAGACAGGTGGATACAAACCAAAAGAAAGCTTCTCATTTTGCTAGATCCCAAAACTACTCAGTGGGAAAATACAAAATTGACTGCAAAAGAAAATTTAGCTGCTTAAATTGGAGATCTATACATAGAAATACGTTAGCTCAATTGTTCAGTGACTGCTGGAAACTAATGACAATGTTCTTTTCAGGAGACTCTGTGAAAAAGGTTTTACGTAGGCTTGTATACCCCTTGGACTCCCTTGTTTACTTTTCAAGTAAGCAATGTATATCAGCAGCTACTCCTCCAAAGTGTATAGAGATGAAAATGTATAAAACTGATAAACTGTGAAAAGGAGTCCAGTCTAAATATGACACTCCACAGATGTTAATCTGTTTTTCACCCTGAGAACAATGAACAGCAAGTGCAGTATTGTTAAGACCTGCAGTTTTTTCAGTCTCTTCAGGTTTTTGCTTTATTTTTGTCTGGTTTCTCCACCAGGAGACATAGGGCTCTGCATGATAAACATGTAGGTACAATAAGTATACTTTTAAAAAGAAAAATATTCAAACAAAACTTTCAAAGAGCTGTCTGTCTTGCATTCCTCCGGTTCAAGTGTTAGGTTTAAAAAACCTCACCCGGTGCCTTTCCTCAGTTCAAATAATACAACCTTTTCAGGAAATTTCATTTCATGCTTGTCTGATCTGGTCCCAGCCCAAAGGAGCTTCATCTTTCTGCCACACTTAAATTGGACTCTCTCCTGCTGGCTTCTGAGCACAGGCTGCTCATATCGAGCACTGCTTTTGCTTAAAGCGGTATCTGCCAACATTTCCAAAACCAGTGAGAAGACTTTGCTTTGCTTCCATGGGTCTGACTAGGTTCTTTGTACCTCAGAACGCCTTTTAAGCATACTTATTTTACATTTAAAAAGGCAGCTGTGAAGACTTACTAAATAAAACCAGAAAAACACCTCCAACCCATCCAAAGTCAACACGATAACATGAGAGCAACCCAAAAGAGGTGATTCTTTCTGTGTAATTTTCCTTGGGCAAACATTTAAAGGAGTACAGGCATGAAATATGAGCTGTATGAAGTCTTGCTATGACAATGAGCTACGTTAAATGCAGAATGGTGGATCTAAAAAACAATGGCCATGTTCAGTGTAGGGTAGTTAGAAAGTGCATGCATCAAAAGCTATGCTGTGTGCAACACGGCAGGATACAGACATTAGTTGAAATGGACTGGAGTCATGCAATTATTTGGAAAGAAGCTGCTGAAGAGAATAAAAAAGTGTGGATACCTGTGTGGATCATAGCTTCCTCCATCTTTATTTCCTGATATAGGAAAATACAAGAGTAACTTTTGTTAGTGTTTAGAACTTGTAAAACCATTCAAAATGTAGTTTTCCATGCACAGCATCTAATTCCTAAAAAGAAATGTACTGTGTTAAATAAAGACAGAGCTGCAGTCCAACAAAGATTTCCTGGAAGTTTTACATAAAAGAACTGAAAACCCACAGGTTTTCAAAAATAATAAAACCCCAAAACAATTAGATATTGCAAAAAAGAGAAACATTTGTAGGTGTAGAAAGAGATACAAAGAGGCAACACCACAAATTATGTAGAATGGAGCATTCCTGTGAAAAAAATAATAAATCACAATGTTCAATCAACCAAAGTTAAGTGCAACGAATTCCAGAGACTTGAAGTAAAAATACCAGCTTTGTTTTACTCAGAGGTTCTTGTAAAGAAATGTTGCTTTCTTCAAAAATGAAGGAGACTACTGGTGATTAGAAGTTTGCAAGGTTAAGTCTTGGTTGTGGTAAGGAACCTGAAGTTGTTCACAAAGGCAGACAGCATTTGAAATAAACACAGGATTTCATACCTCACCTGATACTGGGAGGCAAAAACTAATGAAATAAACCCTGCAAGAGAGAAAAGAGTTATGGCTGTGAAGATCTGCATGCAGCTGTAATTGACCAGCTCCAATAACGATATCCCTTCTGCAGCATTTCTGTCAAATGATGGGGTTTGCATCAAAATCTGTCAAGAATAACCAGTGCAGACTTGCAAAGCGGCCTCCTGGTTATGCGGATGTGCAGGATTGGTGTATATGGATAATTCCAAATTGTTCGGAGAAACAGTTAGGGGAGTGACACTTCATGGATACAATTAGAACTTAAGTAGATGAAAACAATGATAATAAAATGGAAATAAACATTATTATTTCTCCTGTACCTGTTTCAAGTCCCTTGGGCCTTGGATTGCACTGCTTGTAACCTTGACAACTTCGCAGTTCCATAAGCTGGATGTGCAATTGGTTCAAAACTCCTCGTTCCACTGTGTGAACTGTATTGGTCAGCTGAGAAAGAGAAGAAGGAAGGGAAATGATACTTGTTAGCAAAAAATTAAGGAAACCCTGGAGGAGTCTGGTGAATGACATTTTGTAATAGGGAAAGGGGTTTACCTGATAGGGATCAGTGTTCATATCAAAATATTCCAAGAAGCCAGTTGCAAACTCACAGAAGAGAAAATTGTGGGTGTCATTAACTGTTCTCAAACACCAGTAAGTGTTGTTATTGGAGCTTGTGCAAGCACAGAAAGATCCCACTGTAATTAAACAAACAAGTTATTAGTTTTCAGTCAAAAATAATATGCTTGTTTCTTCTACCAGTACCTTTAATCACAGTAATAAAACACTAGTATTACATTAGGTTTTTATTTAGATTTATTTAGATTCGGGTACTGTGACTAGCTGTGAACAGTGTTAATGTTTTGAACAGACAATAAAATGGTAACGGTATTATAACACATTAGCTCTTCTTTAAATGGTCAACTGTGTCAAAAAGGACATCTTTTTTACACCATGACTGTTGCTGGAGCATTGCCAGAATGCACAGCAACATGAGAATTCTTTTAATAACTTTTTATTATTTCACACTTAAAGATAAATTAACCAATGTAATTGTTGTCTTTAAAACAAAAAACATGCATATGACTACTTTGGGAATATTTTAAAATGTAAAGTATATATTAGCAGAAGTTCTAGTACAATCAGAACAGCTTATCACTAGGACACAATTTCTTCCTCCAAATGAAAAGTTGTTCTTAGAAAATTTTCAGCTAGGAGTCAAATATGTTGTAACTTCATTATCACCTGATCTTGAAATTTCTGAAACTAAAGTTTTCAATCACTTTTCTTTCTCCATCATCACAAGTGAGAAAAATACTCTTTGTTAATGCTGGATACTGAGAAATATTTATGTCTCCATAGGATAGTAATTGATATACCCTGAAGTTTAAAGAGACTTAAAATATCCTTTACCTCTAATATTTTGTTCATATGCAAAAGTGCTATGAAGTGAACTGCATAGTGCTATGCAGTGATTTTGAAAATATTTTAGCATATAAAAATGGAATAATGGGAAGAATTCATAAGGGATAGTATCTGCATTTTGTTCACAGTAAGTTGTTTATCATGTATTTTGAAACAGAAATGTTAAAATTAAAGTAGACCTTTTATGTGCTGAAGGTTTTGACAGCATTAAAGGTGAGACTAATGCTCTGATTGCATGAATTGGAAAACCAGTAAGAGCACTGAGGATAACACAGATCACATGTGCATTTTGACAGGAGACTCACGGTTCCAGAATGGTGCTGTTTGCCAGTGGTTGTTGTCGTGGGTAAAGCACGTCAGCCCAGGCAGGCTGCACTCGTCTCCCTTCTTCTGCCGCCTTTTCGCCTTCCGCTCCTTCTTCCTTCTCCGCGTCTCCTTGAACAGCTGCAGTTTGCCATCCACCTCCTGTGCTGCTTCTCTGCTCAGAGAGGAAGTGGGGCATGGCTGACTAAGAACAGTCTCTGTTTGGCTAACACCAGCACTAGCAGTTTTTTACATCTTTCTGGATTTTGTAAAGATGGAAGGATGAGAACAGGACCTTCTGGCTCAGCTTCCCCAGTTGTTAAGATAGGGTGTTCCCTTCAGCAAGCATGAGAGAAAGGATGCTGTGCTGCATTTAGGTTTTACTGGATCTTTTTAATAAAATATTGTTCCGTTTCTGAAAATGCTATTTTCATCCTTTTTATATCAATAGGTGGAAGAAATATTGTCTATCATCTTTCACAAGCTGGCCCAAAACTACTGAATTTTTCTTGTGATCACCAGCTACATATGACCTTTTCTACCCCTCACCTCTCTCCACAAAAAATGCAACAAAACCCAAACCAAAAAAACCTCCCCAAAACCACATTTATCCAGTCACCAAGAAGTCAACTGTGAGAATGAGAAGTTAATAACAGCCTTACTTGAAAGGATGAAGGTGGCTCTTGAGTTTGTCTTGGGCCTTCACCCCCTTCTCTTTGTTGTAATAGCTACAGGGAAAATTTTTAGGGATTAGTAAGTCATGAAACTGTTTTCAATACAAAACCAAACCAGAAATATACTGTCACTGACATTTTCTTAAGGAACTATACAGACTTAAAATCTTCACTTAATTTAAGGAAGTTGTATCTGTGTGATCCTATGCTAGGTTATAACAGAACTGTAGCTGGACTCAAACATGTTAGTAGCATACAAACACAGTCTTAAAATGTTAAAATTTATCTTGTGGTTTACAGTAGCTTCTTGAGTAGAAGCTCATCTAACTAAAATAGGGGCTATATAGGCCTATAACAATGTTTATAAATATCAATAAGTCTTTGTTTTTTTTATTTTCAATCTCAAAATCACTGGAAAATGTATAAGCCTTAGAAATCAGAGTAGTATTCGGTATTTAGTGCCACCTCTCTTACCTCTGTTTACTACAATCACATTCATCTGGTTTTCTCCTTTTTAAGTGTCCTCTAACTTCCCTCAAATTCTTAATTTTGTCTTGGAGAGCTTCGATCTGCAGAGAATATTTCTGAGTCAGAATTATTCTTTGAAAAGGTATTGCTGTAAAGACTTCAGAGATTTTAAAATACCTCTTACCTCCTTATCAATGTAAGCCTTGTGATCCTTCCAGGCTCTGGCAGATTGGTACAGCTCCCTCTCACAGTGAATAGTGTCATTTGGAAGAATGAAACACCTGTAGATGTGAGTTTAAGGAAAATGAAGGTCAGTTGTTTTCCAGTTACCCAATCCATTTTTTCTCTTTCTTCCAACATTCATAATGGATTATTTTTTATATGTTAGTAAATTAAAAAAAACCCAAAAAAACCCCAAAACCCAACCAACCAACCAAAACCCACAAAAAAAACCACAAACAAACAACCAAAAAAAAAAAAAAAAACACCCAACAAAAAAAACCCCAAACCAAACCAAATCAAAACAAAACAAAACAACTGGACAAGGTCTTCCTCTTTTGACTTAATAGTAACAATTCTTTTTATCTGTTTTGTCTGGAAAACTCATCATCCATGACAGATGGTCTGTGCCTGCTAAGCAAAAAATGCAACACATTCTTAATCGATCAGAAATTAAATTGAAACTGAAGTAAAAATCTGTTCAGAATTTAAAGCCTCTTGTTAATCAAATGTGGCATTGTTTGTTTAATCACCAGCTGCTGAGAAATACATTCTTCTTGCCACATGAATGTGGCTCATCTTCCCAGCATACAGAACACTCAAGAAAAGAACATAGAGTCACAGGGCTAAAGATCAATATAATCAAAGACCAGGAAGAACCGAAGTCAGAGGAAAAAGTTCAAACACGTGGTTTAACAAAAAATCTACAGAGCACTCGGGTTAAAAAACAGTGAAATGATAAAAACATTCACAACTCTGTTTGAAAAAACAGCTCTACCAAGAGGAAAGAAAAAAAACCACAAGAAAGCCCAAGGCTGTGGACTGAGATAGAAAATCCAGCAGAGTGCAGGCTGGGCTTTCAAAGCCACGGTGCAGACAAACAGAAATTCCTTAGTTAGAGAAATCTAACTTTATAGACAGAACTTTTCTTGGGTTCTCCTTCATCAGAACCCTTGTTTTAATTTCTGAGAAGAATGACAGAAAAAAGATGTAGATGCTTATCTCTTCCAATAGTATCCTATTCTGTTTTTTTCTTCACTCAAATATTTCTGAAAGCAATACTGTTCTGTAAAGGTCAAAACGCTTTACGGAGAAATAATAATTTTTCTGGAAAACTATTTAAAGTCTCAATAATTCCATAGTTGGAAATTATCAGTGCAAGAAAGGATAATTTTTACTATTCAAAATTAACCTTTGTGCTCTCCAAAAAAAAAAAAAAAGAAAAAATAAGAAAATAGATAAACTCTATCTACATTTTACATGTTTGCCTTTTAATTCAGATTTATTCAGATTTGAATAAACAGGTTTAATATATCTTAGCTAGTGCTAGTGGCTGCAAACAACTAAGCATTTAGAAACATGATGTAGCTGACCTAATCTCCTCATGTGGAGTGGGACTTCAGTCATCTCAGATTTAGACCTCTATGCTAAACTGGTAATCTAGGCTTTATAATAAACAGCAGAAACACCAGTTTAACAGGGTGATTAATCCATCATAAGATGCATATTTTGATACAAGGGGATTCCCTCTGGAGTTGCCTACCTCTCCCTAGAAATAAAACCTAAACTAGAGGCCTCCATTTAAAATACCCATACTAAATATAAATTATTCCAGTTCCTAAAAAATACAACTCAGGTGTATCTAAAACCGATGATGTCAGTTTTCAGGTTCCTAAATATTGTCCAGAGGGGGAAAGAGTACAGTTAGGAAATGAAGCTTTAGTTTTAAGAACCAAAAATGCCACGTAGAGAAAGCAATCATACTTGTGTGTCACTCTGACAGAGCTGGGTTGTCCTATGGCATCAGTGCCATCAGCGACCATTCTGCCACCAGCAGCGTGAGCAGGGTCCCCTCCTTCCTCCTCCTTCTCAGCGTTGTGGCGCTTGGTGATACTCCTGGTCTTCAGCACCTGCAGTTCTTCCTCTTCCAGATTTATGTCATATATCTCACCTTCAAATTCCACAGACAAGGACCGGGTTTGGCGAGTGTGAACAAATCGAGGTTTGTACTCTGAAGCAGAAGAAACATTCACAGCCAAATATATATATATGTATATATATACATGATCCCTGCCATGAACACAAAACTTATTCCAAAGGAAAGAATCCTGTTCAATAAAACCAGTTTATTTTTTCTGTGACTTTACAGAAACTTATCTAAAGTTTGGGGGTTTTTTTGATGCATTTGGTGCCCACACTTCCATGAGTAGCATGAAATTTCAATTGCTTTGAGGTTAGCATTTCATGTTCCTCTGACCTTACTCCATAGTTAGCATCTATATCTTCAAAGGAAAAACAGTATCTCAGAAATCAGATATTTAGAAAGAGACATTAAAAAAAAATCAGAGAACACAGGATTATAAACTACTTTAGAAAAGGAAATAATTCAGTACTGTGAAACAAGGTCACCACCTGTAAGTTGGCATGTGATATATTTAATGTATTACTTTAGAGTAAAAAATTAATTTTTAAAAGGTTAAGACCTTTTCCTTTTTAAAGGTAAGAATTTAGAGGGTAAGAATCCATCACATATCAGTATCTGTATCTATATCTACATATACTTTGACGTATATGCAATCTGTATTTATGTGTGCAAGGCATAGACCATCAGAAAGTTGCTGCATTGCAGAGCTACAGTGGGATTTATGTCACTTTTACCCCTTGAAAGCTCTGAGCTTAGTAGGGTTACAGCTCTTTTAGTTACTGTGTATATGAGTAAAACTAAGGCAATTAACTCTTTCGAGGGGTGTTTAATTTCATGTACAAGAGAACCTTTGTTTGGTCTCAGTCTGAAAGCCCTTACTTACACTTTCCATTTCTTTTGCGAAATGCACTTGAGCCAAACCAAGCTGATAAAACTGACAGACAATACCACACCAAAGCATATTCTGTCTAGCAAAGCCACACACACACAGCTCTAGACATACAAAATTGAGCTTCGAAAGTCAGTTGTAGGGCATTTCCACTTGTTGCATCTATGCTGAGCACACCCATGTCACCTAACAATAATTTATCCAGCAGAAAACAGCAGCTGTAAAAAAGGCAGCATCAGTTTTAGTGACGTTTTTATGTTAGTGTCTTTGAGAGACTCAGGCTGAATATTTCCTGCAGGAATCTTTTAAAGGAGAAGATAGTGAGCCTCATTGAACTTTTCATTCAAACCACCCTGTCATAAACATTTTCAGCAATCATCTGCTGTCAGGTGAAAAAAGTCTCAGTCAAGGCAATGAGGATATTCATCTTCATGAACAGAAAAACTAGTTTCAAAGCATCTTTCTGGTCTGTAACTGTATTACTCTTTAATAAAATTATGTAGAATGATTCACAGGGGCAAATGGGACAGTTTCTTGCATTTAACAGCCTCTGATGATACTGCTTAGTAAACCAATGGGTGACAGATTAGAATATATAGGCACTCGTGCATGTGTCATCTAAAGACAAGCCTGAATTAGTAATTTCCTTACAAATATTTCATCATTAGGAGTATTTCTTGCTCTCAGAGGAGCATTAAGGCTGATTTGGAGGCAGAGAAGGGGTGTAAGAATATTGTAAAGAATTAAAGCACAACAAAGCAACTTTTTTGGTGCCTCCTTCAGACTTTTTCCATCCTTTCCCTGCTTTCTCTCCCCAGGTAACTTGCTCCAGTCACAATACCCTTTCAGCCCTTGCTGGTGAATGGGCAGCACCTCTTTCCAAGGTACACAGAAGGTATCTCCCTACAAAAAAACACTTGAGGGAACATTCCCCAGTTTGAGAATCACCCTGGCAGACTGTGGCATGCACACTTTTTAGCAGAGCTCTGCCTGTACACACTGTGAGGTTCCTTAGATCATCCTAAACAAATGGAAGAAATTAGATCAAGACAGTATTTAGGCCAAACAATGAGACAGCTTAAGACAGACAATATTGTGGTTGAATGTACAAAGAATACCAGGGATTCTTGTTCATATTGACAGTGTCGGGGGCTATAAATCAGGAAATATTTTAAATGATACTGGCTTTATTTTCTTAGTTCATAGACATCTGTGCAGCACCTTCTAACTTTTGTGTTTCTCGTACAACTTCACTAACATCTTGCTTTGAAGACCCATCTTTATTTCATTCCCCAGTTGTATACTCTCATTAGAGAGCAGGAGAATGCAGTCTGCTCTTCAACAAATTATAAAATCTACTTCTATTGCTACAGCTACAGAAATTCACTTGCTTTGCTGGGCAGAGAGAGGAAAAATCGTGCTCTATTTAGAGTAATAGCTTCTTCAAATAGGCTTCTTTGTAGAAATCATTAGGAGAAAGTAACCCAAGTGCTTAGAGTCCAGAAACGCTGTTGCACGGTCCCTTCAGCCCACGCACCACTAGAGGACACTGCGGTCTCGCTCGTGTCCCCGCGGGCATCCCGCGGGATGCAGGGCAAGAGGAGGGAGGCCCGAGCAGAGCAATGTTCCAGGTCGAAAGCAACTTCAGGGAGCAGATGTGAGCGGGCATCACCGAACAGTGAATCCTTCCTTAACCTTGCAACAAAACCCTGGCACGGGCCAGCTCGGCGAGCAGCGGCCCCGAATCAGCGCGGAGGCCACCGGGCTGTCGTGTCTGAGCCGCGCGGGAGGTGGCAGCAGAGCATCACCGCCACCGCCACCGCTCCCAAAGGCTGCTCCCGCCAGCATCCCAAGGACGAATGTTGTGATTGATGCTACCAGAATCACAGAACGGTTTGCGATGGAAAGGGCCTAAATGAATACCCAGTTTCAGCACCCCTGCATGGGAAGGAACACTTGCCACTAGAACAGGTTGGTCAAAGCTCCACCTAACCTGACCTTGAACACATCCAGGGATGGGGCATCCACAACTTCTCTGGACAACTCTCACAGTACTGAATTTCTTCCTAATATCTAACCCAAACCTACCCTGTCCAAGTTTAAAGCAATTTCCCCTTGTCCTATCACTAAATGCCCATGTAAAAAGCCCCTCTCCAGCTTTAGGCCCACTTCAGACACTTATTACAGAGGCAATTGTAGAACCTCCCTACCAATTACAGACATCTTCATCAGACACGAAGGTGAAAGCAAGAGCATACTGCTAGGAAAATGCTCTGCTAGCCATTCCCCCCTGCTCTCTGCCTCGGAGTCCAAGAGATCAAGTAACACTCACTTTGCACATTGGTGTTTCTGAGGAACTGCCTTTGATGTTTCCTTTGGGCCCTGCTGTTGCGGTAATCAGTGTCCCCGCAGTGGCAGTCCTTGTCTTTGCCGCCGTACCCGCGGGAGTGCAGGCTGCGCGCTCTCTTCCTGATGGCCAGGAGGTCGCTGGGCACCTTGCACTTGTGAATTCGAAGTTTGCCAGAAGCATCCTCTGTGCACTGCCACTTCTGCGGGAGAGAGACAGGAGGATGATTTCCCAGCAGCCTTCCAAACCCCTGCTGCTTTCAGGTAGACAGTAAAAAGAGACAGGTACATTTCTTTCAAAATTTAAGCAGTCCGTTAAATAGAAAACTGAGTAGGGAAATATTTTAGGGCACAAATTCAGTCACATTCTTCACAACATCTTTCTCATGCTAGGGAAACATAAGCTTGAATGAAATTATTTCAAATCTGCATTAAAGAAATATCCAGACAAACACCAATTTTTATATATTATATATATACACACATACATATATATATACACATATATATATAAATGAAGAATATCTAGACTATACATACCCCTGAAAAGAACAAGTAAAAAGGGCTTAATTTACTGAGTCAAGGAGTACTGGCAGGGCAATTTTCACCAACTCTTTGTTTTCTTTGAAACAGTATTTTTTCTTTCTTTCTTTGTTCTGTGACTTGGATTTTCTAGCATGATTCAGAGAAAAATTAAAAAAAAAAAATCCCCAATCCACGGATAAAGAAGAACTGCTTCAGTTGTAGGGTTTTTTGGAAAGGAAAGGACAAATTGTGGATGTAGTCTATAGAAAAATACACAAACCATTCCCTATAGCCAGCAGGTGCAAGCAAGAAGAACCTTAGGGACAGAAAACAAGAAATTAACTTGGATAAACTCCTTTGGTTTTATAAATCATGAGATTTGTATGAGACTTGGGAGGAAAAGCTCTGGAAGGAGTACCTGTAAAAAGCATTGTATGTGTGCTGAATATCAGAGCAAGTGTGAGAGAATGAAAGGAAACAGATTTTTTTCCCAGTTTGTCTGTACAATATCTGTCTGACTTAATTATCAACATCACCCAACCAGATGGTAGATTCCAGGTGGATTTTTTCAGTGGATCCCATCACCTTCACATTTCAAATCAAAAAGCCACTGGGACTTTAATTTCCTTTCCACATCACACTGTCTTAAAAAACCTAAACTTTACTGTAAAAAAAGAAAAAAAAAGAAAGGATAGGTGCTGAGGGATCAGAGCTCCTTTGTCCATACGCAAAGCTTGCCATACATGGCACTCACAATACACTACATAAAATAAGAAGCATATGAAGATTTTAAGTCAGTGGCAGTGTGAATAATAGTAGGGAGAACTAGAAATAGCTATGTTTATTTATCATTTTAATAAATTACTAATCCTCAGTGAGTTTTGTTCACTTTCTCGTCTTAAGCCCCAATGACCAGAGTTTGCTTTCAAAGCACCAAGCCTGTCCGGATACTGCAAAGAAAAAAACTGGGTAATGCTATTGTAACTGGGATGTTTTAGCTGCAGTTTCAGCAAAGTTTCTCTGTAATGTGTCCCTTTTTTGGTTCCCATGACTGAATAGCATAAGTAGCTTTCTCTTGCCTCATTAATAGTAAGACAGATGGATGCTGGTCCTAATGGAGTTGCCAACCTAATTCTTGGAATGGACACTAATATCAGAGCATACACATTTCGGTAAGTTCCATTAACTAATGGCTGCTCTGGACTGTTTTGGGGCTGCTGTCATGCTGACTGAAGAATGGTGAAAGAAAACAGAGCCTCAGGTAGATTTTCTAGCCTGATAACCTGAGGAATGAGCTGATGTGGGTCTGAACCACAGCACCATGAGTGCACTCTCTGGCCTAACATGTGGACTGAATTAAAGATGGATTCCATGCTGAGATCCTCCTGTGGATTGGCATGACTCTGAGCAGCAAGCCATCTGTAAAAGGACATTAATTTGAACAAGTCTAATAGCTGGCAGGGAAATTACACTTGTGCCCAGACTTTCAATGCGAAGGTACAAGTGACAATGTAACTTTCTACCAGAAAAAGTGTCCAAGAGCTGTAAAGATTTTATTCTGCAACAGCATGTGCTCTCCTCCTTCTGCAGCAAGAGATGATTGTTACAGGATAAGAGCTGACTACACCACTATATTTCCTGTGTTTATTGGGTACGTGTTACAGTTATGAACATATGGCACTAGTTTTTAAGGAGTCTCAAAAGCAGCATTTTAAAGTAGAATAAGTATTCTCTTTGTCTAGCATTAATCATAGCAAGAGGTTGTAGGAGTGGCTTCAGTAACCTTTTAGATCATTTTAACAGTATTATGACTAACACTGAAACAAGACGCTCTGTGTCTAGTACAAGCCAATAATAGTTCCCTATTTAAAACAGGGATTACATATGATTCGTTTACTTTTTTCTTTTTCTTTTTTTAATTTTGCTTCAAAAAGTGTCAGTATAAAGATGCTTCAGAGTTCTAAGATGGAATTTTCAGTCTAACTTTCCTGAATCCCTGCCCATGCCAGCGCAATCAGGCACTGAGCATGCCTTATCCAGTTAAGACATAATGGCCCTTCTGCTCATTTTTAGATCTTCAAAATGCATTAATGCACATAAAAGAACATTCTCACTGAATGCACTGCCCCTTCCCCTGTTTTCTACCTTCTTTCCCACTTTGAATACCAAACTATATTTGGAAGTTCAAGACTATTAATTTTGGTTTCTGGAACGATTTCTCCATCAATTAAATTAACCCATTAGGATATATACAAACTAAATATGTCTTCATTAAATTGTAATTAGTATGTTTTCTTGTTTTCACCATGTTTATCTTCTTTCTTAGAGTGATATTTCACAAGCCACCTAAGACAATCTAACAATTCACTGTTGCCATAGGAATATAGGATAGTCCTTGCTTCTGGCTGCATGCTGATTTAGGGACCCCTGCACTGATATATTCTCACCTCAGTAGGTGAAAAGAGAACTAACTCAGAATTAAAAACTCTAAACTAACAGCAGAGAAAAAAAAAAAAAAAAACAAGCCTCTGACATTTGGCTGCAAGAAGCTGTTATATTGTTTCTGTCATGTTGTGAAACTTTATCTGTGTCAGCCTTTTTCCTTGACATTGACTCATCTTTTCCTTCTTTCATCTCATTTCATCACCTACCCTCCAGCAACTATTTCCCTCTCACCTCAGCTTCCCATCTTCAGTTCACATTCCTCCTCAATTTAGGTTCAGAGGGAAAGGAAAGGTGAAAAAGGATCTTTAATGCTTCCACCAGTGGAGCCCTGAAACCCCACACCTGAAAGCTGAGGGAGCTTACCCCACTGGGAGTTTTGCTAATTTACAGTCTCCCTGAGCCAAACAGGGTTTGTTCTGCATATGCACTTGGATCCTTGGCTGGGTTTGTGAGTGCTGGCTGCCAGCTCTTCCCAGTGCCTTCCCTGCCCCCATCAGCAAATTACAAAGGAGCTTGGGAGAGGTAAACTTGTAAAAGGCCTGAGCAGCTAAGGACTTTGGGCTTGTCTTGTTTGAAAGAACCAGGCTGAGGGCTGCTCTTCACAGCTCTTTGAGGAGGGAAAGCAGAGAGGGCAATGTGGATCCAGTGAGAGGACATGTGGAAATGGTTCAAAGTTGTGCCAGGAGAGGTTCAGATTGGACATTAGGACGCATTTCTTTACCAAGAGAGTGGTCAAACACTGCACAGGCTTCTGGAGATGGGGTTATAGCCCCAAGCCTGTCAATGACGAAAAGGCATTTGGAAAGTACTGTTAATGACATACCATGGAAGTGCCCAGGCAGGTGGGCTCAATGATCATTGTCCCTTCCAACAGAAATAATTCTATCCTACCCTATTGTGCTAATTTAGGCTGAGGTAGAGTTAATTAGAGTTAGAAGGGATAGTTTGTACTTGGTGGTTTTGCTTTGCCTTGCTACTGGCATGGCACCAGTTTTGACTTGCAGCTATGTAAGGAAAAAAACACCAATTGATGACTTCATAACTACCTGGGGTCTCAATTTCCTGGTGTTAATCAGTTGTGCCACAGCCTTAAAATTAAGTTTGTTTCATTACTGATTATAATTAAGGCATAAAACGATACATTCAGCATGAACCATTGTGATGTGCTCCACACACATAAATAGCTACTTAGGCAGGACTTCCAATCAGCTTTGTGCACTTAATAGACTGATGGATTTGAGACAGTTGCTGCTCCCTTACAGAGAGGGGAAAGGAGTTAAACAAGTCATGAAAAGTGTCTCAACAGTAGGCAAGCTAAAGGTTTCTGTGAAATGTAAACGCCTAGTATTTGCAGTAGACACGTCAGTGTTAAATATCTTGTCAGATTTTATCACAAAGTTATGAAACCCCGAGAAACATGCAACCGGAAATATAACATAGCAGCAATATTTTTACAGGTGCTTTTCCAGTTTTGTAATGTATGATTGACTTTGAGTATTATTGCTCTGCCTAGGGAATGTTAAGATAAGGCCTGAAAAATGAAGACTTCATGAATTTAAACATGTCCTCAAGATCTCATTTCCCTTTTTTCCTGTTTCGAAAGGCACGCTCTAAATTTGAAAACAGTTTAGATGGAAATACCATCACATGCTGAATATGTGTGTACTGTTATCCTTCATTAGCACTAACCAGATCTGGGGAGTGCCAGAGGACTCAATGTGATAATGCTGGAAAAGGAGTTTGGTTCAGGGCTGTGCTACTGCAATCAGGGCTGTCTTGCCTTTCCTTTCTCTGGGCCATTAGAAGAGGCCATGTCACACAACATATTGAAAAGTGCCCTGTAATTAGTTGTCTACAGCAAACAGTACAGAGTAGCAGCAGTTCATGCCTGCTGAACTGGACCTGAATACTGAGAAATGTTTGCTGGCTGAGGTCATGTCCTCTACACATTCCCATTGAGCAGAACTGAACCCTGCTCCTGACCAAGGCTCCTAAATGCCCCTGGAAATACTAATCTGTGCTGTTTCATCTCAGCAGTACTTCAAAGCATTGCACACGAGTGCAGCTGTTTAGCAGGGATGGTTTGCCAGGTTCACTCGGGGAATTTGGAATTGCTGCATTTTTGTGGAAAAGAAATCTCAGAGTTGATACTGCCTGTAATGGCAGATCTCAAGTTTTGTACCACTCATAACAGAGCCACTTTCTATTGGACCATGCTCCAGAGTCTGGCAACATGAATATATTCAAAGGCAATTATTTATATACAGCCTTAGCCCCTGAGAAGTGTTCCTGAAAAAGGCAGTTGTCAGTGGTTCAACAGAAGGGTAGAAGGTTGTCCTGTAAGAACTGATGTAATATGGGCAGAAATGTATGACAGGCTTTAGAAATACTTTCAGAAAATGCACAGCAACAGAACTAGAGGAAAAAAAGGAATGAAGGAATTAATCACTGGGTAACAGAAATAACAATATATAAATTGGCAATTTTGAGCTACTTCACAAGCTTATGAAAAGAAAGAGACATAAAATTTCCCAGGAATTCCACAGACTACAAAATTTTGCATTCTTGCTGCATAGACAAGATTGATTTTAAGTGCCACAGTTATAGCAGTTCTCTAGTTATAAAAAACGCATGAACTGCATTGTCAGCTCTAGAAATGTAGGCACCTAGGTCAAGGCAGCAAATATCTCACCTGCATAGCATTCTCTACCAAAGCTTGCCTGTAGTTACAACTTAACTTCAAGAGACTTCTGTTGTTATCCATAAACATCCACTCTCAGGTACAAACAAATAGGAGCCAAAGAAAAGGATAAATGTAATCCTTTAGCTATACATAGTAACACAAATAATCTGCTCCTATTATGTTATATTCATTTAACTTGCAGAGGACTTAGCTTATACTCGATTTCACTGGATACTTTAAAATGGAAACTCTGCCAAAAGAGAACTTCAAAGGAATACTATAGAAAGTGTTAAAAATAATTCTTGCATAAACTATGTTTTCTGTCTTGACATTTTTGGTACATAGAATTACTTTTAAAAAGATTTAAAGAATTTTCTTTGTTAAAAAAGGTGCCACTCTACCAGAAAGGCCTTTCTGTTAGAGAACACCATTAAGATGGTAGTGAAAATGCTGAACATAGTCGTGCATTGAACGAGATAAAACCAGTGAATGCAGTGATCTTCCTGGAATATCTCTGGATTTTATCCACAACAGACTTCACACATCCAATTAAGAATTGCTTGAATTTAAAGAATTGTCAAATCTGGGAAGAGCTGCTCTCTGTTTGATAAAAACTTAAATATTTAGGCTGAAATGTGAACTATTTAGGCTGAAATATGAAATAACATGCCTTGAAAGATTATTTTTAGAGATAAAGGAGCTTATCTTCATATTCGGTTTCAACTCATAAACAGAGTGGTATTTTAACTAGAGGTATCATAATTTCTGGCAATTCCTACGAATTCTTGAGCAACTAAATTGCAGGCATGTTTCTGTCAGCTATGAGGGATGACTCTGCAGGGTCTAAAGTGAGGAATAGCTACAAGAGCTGTTCACAAAAGCACTGAAGTATGCACTTAGTTTTAAGCACATAACTGTGCTTACAACTGTCTCAAACACATGTGCTTCCAGTTAAGCCCATGCATAGATGCTCCACTGAATTATTGCTAAGATGGTATCAATGGGCAGATGGCAAAGAAGAGACAGCTCTGAATCAATGCTCTGGTAAAAGAGGTTGATCACCAAGTACTTTCTGACTCCTGCAAGTATCAGGAGTTTGTTCTGGAATCTGGAGAATCCATGAGTGATGTTAATGTGCCATGGCATAATTTCAGCTGGGTTTTAGAGGGTGCTCAGGGTCTGGCCATCAGTGGCTGGCCAGCCATCTGACACTTCTGGCCAGCTCTTACCAGCGTATGTGTTTTTATTCATACTCTGCAGCTGGTCATAAAGCTGACCTATACAAATGTATGGTCTGTGATATTTGTTTTATGAGAACATAGATACTAGAGCCAAACCAGACTACACCTAATAAGCCCCATTCTAATTTCCTTTACAATATTATCTGTGAGCTGATTGATGGCAAGTGTTCTTTCAGTATGACAAATAGACATGCTTTCGACTGAATGCTGATATGATAATTTGATAAATACGAATACCAATTAAAAAATTAAATTCTTATGCTAGGTTTTTAGAGGGTGAAGACTATGTGAGAAATAGAATACAGGCTAGAAAACATGCTTTTGGATCAGAGCCAGAATAATCTTGCACATTTACCACAAAGATGATGTTTGGATTCTGCGACACGTCTCCAGTGACTACCCATAAAGCCTTAATCACTGTAAAATACACTGGGACCTAATCTAACTAAAATCTCAGTGTACAGTCTTCAGGTACATTGTTTCCTCAGGGTAGTTATGGGATACACTTCCTCAGAAGGAAATACATCATTATGCATGTCTAAAGTTGAGATGTATAAAAAGAGAGCACAGGGAAGGTGCAGCTACAACGTTATACCTGTCTAGCACAGTCTGAGTCCATGTGATTGCATGTCATACCCACACGGGCAGGATGATGCATTTTCCTGTCCTGCCCACTCTCCTGCTCACTGGAGCTGGCAGAAGGCCATGGATCTTTACAAGTTTCAGGCCTTTGCTGTTCACAAACTGGCAGGTAGTGTTGAGCAGATGGTAGGAGATGTATGCCCACAAAATAAACAGACCTATGTCTGGGTTTCACTGCTGAGTCATCCAATCTAAGAGCCGAAATTATAAACACTGTGCTTCACAGTCCTGATTTTGGGAGGGAGGTACTTTTTTTCTACCCTATTGGGAATTTTTTTTAAAAAGATTGCAGTTTGTGTAATTTTTCTAAGAGGACAAATATGCATATTTGGCTATGGATTTGATACTGATTATAAATAATGTATTGAGCAGTACACTGGAGACATTCAGCCTATCAGTCACCATAAGGTAACTGTGATCTGGGAAAGAGTGTTAGGTCCCAGAAGTCAAAATTGTGCCTTAGGAAAATTCCTATGATTCAGACTGGAGAGAAAAAGAATAAATACTTATGAATTAACTCAACTCCTTAATTACACATTTAGGTAAGGGAAGAGAGAAAGAAAAAGTATAAATGAAAACACAGTTAACATGGTTTTATTTGATATTTGCTAAGTATCCAGAAGAATTTCATGAGTGAGAAGATGGAATGAGTTCAAGAAAAATAACCTGCTGGAGGATTTAAGAGCAGCTTGCCTCTAAACCTCCTGAACTAACATATATTCTTGTCTCAGGTTATTCCAGTGGAAAGCTGAGAAGAGATTTGTGTCATGATAAGGTTGTATTAATCCAGAGAAACATTTGTTCACATGTTATTTTTTCTGCTCTGCTGGAAAATTAACAAAGCTTTATTACAAGCTGACACCAACTGTTTCCCATTTTGAAACAAAAGCAGGGTTATGCTGCAGATGAATCAATATTTCTGTATGGCATAGCTTATTACTGAGAGAGTAAATAGATGTCAATGAAATATAAAAATACCCTGCCAACCATTTAAGTGTTAAAACCCATCAGGATCCACTTCTAAACCAACTGGGCTTAATCAGGTGACCTAAGTAAGTTACACCATGTAAACTGGTGACAGATTTGTCATATGAATTATGAAAAAAAACTCCTGTTCTCTTCATAATTTCTTGAGCATAATCTCTCATGTGGAGATGTGGAGGAGCTGTAAAGGAAATGTCCTTCTCTAAGCCCCAAAGCTGAGCAGGGACACCATCAGCTCCTGCTCTCTTTGCCAGGGGAGTGAACCTGGCCTGGTGTGATGGGGCTGCCTGTGCTTCGGGTGAGCGCAGATCAAGAGCTGGGGCAGGGCAGGAGCTGAAATCTGGTCTACATCCAAATATGACATGGGCAGGTGACCCATAACTCACTTACAAGTTCATAAAATTAACTGCACTTCCCAAGTTGTGAAGTTGAGGAGGAAGAAGAAAACATGAAATCCTCAAGGCCAGGTACTAAGCAAGCAAAAAATTAAGAGCATGTACTGGAAGGAACATCTGGAGGTCATTTAGTTCATCCTCCTCCTCAAAGCAGCAACATTATTAGGTTTGGATGTATCCTGAGGTGGACTTTCCACAGCCTCTTTGGGCTCCAGTTCTTAATCATATTTATGGTAACACTTTTTTCCATGCATCTATTTGGAATTTCCTTTGCTGCAAGTTGTCTCCAACTGATAGTCCTTTTGCTGTGCACCTCCAAGACATACCTGGGTCTGTCTTCTCTCTAACTAGCCATTGGTTAATCAAAGGAAACAATTAGATTCTTCCTTTGCCTTCTGTTCCCCTGGCTAAACAAACCTCTGCCCCTTCTCAGTACTCCCACCCCTCCCCTGGACTGGCTCCAGCGCACCAAAGTCCCGCTGCTGGTGGAGATCCCAACCCGGATTCGGCATTCCAGGTGCAGCCCAGAGGCACCAGGGAGAGGTGAGCACTCCCTTCCCATGACCTGCCAGCAGTGCTCTCGCTAACACAGCTCAGCAGGAGCGCTCCTCTCCTCGGCACGGGCTCACTGCTGACCCACGCCAGCCACTGCTGGAGCACAACTCAGGAGTGAGCACATCCTGTCACATCCCAGTTCTGAGATGTTCTCAGGGAGGTGGGCGAACACTTGGAAACTTGTCCTCCCCTTTCATAAAGGGGGTTATGAAAAAACAGCAAGGGGACAGTGATCTACAAAGTGATCCGTAATGAAAATGATGCAATCTGTCAATGGTGTTAGAAAATTTAAATACATTAAAAAATAAGAGTGAAAGTATTTTATATTTATATTTAACAGGCTAGGTTCCTTTATTTTCCTTTCTTTTAAAGAGAAAATAAGCTGAAGCAAGTATTAACCTGATTACCACATCCTTGGAGATTATGGAACTAGCAGATCTCAGGATCTCACCTCATTTCAATACAGGATTTTTTTTTTCTTTTTCAGCTTCCTTATGTTTTCCTTTTCAAATAAACTACATATTGACTAGAGCAAATTTAAATTAAGAGCAAGCTTTTAGTGCTGTATTAATTCCCCAAATGCCTATTCTTAGTTTCAGACGTTTAGCAGCAGCTTCCCACAGACCAGTAATTTCACTATTTTAGAATCTGTCAGCAATTACTCATTCTGTGAAAGTAATTTTAATTTTAACTGATGTTAACTGCAACTGATTAGAGTAAACATAGGAAGTATTATAAGCCACCATAATTTAAATGAAGATTTTATTTCTATATATGCACCTACGTAATTGAAATCAAATATACAAATTTCAAAAGATAAAACAAAGTTAATTCATGCACAACAATATTTTCTCTTTTCTAAGAGGTGCAAAATGACTAGAGCAAATCTGCTGCAGGAGCCTCATATTAAACTATGATGGCTCAGAAGTGCACATTGGAACACATTTGGACTAAAGTATATTTATTTGACCTATTAACTTTATTTTTTTAACAACTTCTCTTCGTGGAAAAAATCCTGCAGAAACCTATTTCACATTGCAATGCCTCACTGAAGTTCATATTAGTCCAGAGTTGGTCTTTAAATTCACACCTTACCTATTCTATGCTGGCTTTCCTGTGAGCACCACAGGTAGTCTGTCCTTGAGAGAGACTAGCCTTGTTTCCCAGGGCTGGCATGAGGGGATAGGAGGAATGGGTCTGTGCCCCACAGGCTGAATGAGCCCAGAGGATGCTCCACCCCTCATGATGCTCTGCCTAACAGTTTTCCACAGGCACATTTAACTCCAGCATCCCTGCAGGAAGATTTCAGGATGCTGGAATAGTCAGGGACAGCCTTGATCCACTTTTTAAAGAAAATAATGTGTACACATCAATGGCTGTGTCTGAAAATTGGCCTTAAATGGGTCAGTCCAGCCCTGTCCTTCATCCAGCTGTGAGGGATGGCTGCTGGGCTCTGTGCAGCCAATGTATCCTCAGCATTGAAAAGACCTCGATGGGAGTGTGTAGGTGGGAGGCCCTATGAAACACTATTGCTCCTGTGGCCTCCTTGCTGACTGAACCCCTCTTCCTTCACCCTTTGATCAAACTGCATTCACCAGTATGGGATAGTCTACGGCCCTGGGCTGAGGACAAGGCTGTGAGTAGGGTTTCCTGCTGCTTCAGGTGTGCTATCTGCTCAGGACTCTTCACCTTTTCTATTCATATGTGGAAAAGTAGTTATTCCAAACCTGGATTTTGGCATAAGAGGTAATAAATATAAGGAATAATTGCAAAGAAAATATTATGTTACTTTAAAATGAAACCATCTTAGCATCTCAGAGTAAAAATTACTTCATTGATCTCCTTTAGTTTTTATAAAGCATTCAGGTTTTCAAATTTCATCTCTGTTTACAATAGCAGTGCTCGAACTCCTGAAAGCTTTGCCCTTGGGTGAGACTGCGATGTTGTGTATATCCCTTCAAAAGTGGCTGCGTTTGAGGAGCAAGTGTGAGGTGAGAGCCGTGACAGAGGACCCGACCGAGGCTGTGACAGCCAAAACATGGATCCAGTCCAGTCTGTGATTAACCAAGGAGCGCTGTAACCCTGCCCAGGACGCGATGGGGAAGGCAGGGTGGGCGCGTTTCTGCAGGCGATCTCCAGCCCGGCGCTGGGCACGGCGGGCGGCGGAGCGCGGCACAGAGCGCGCTTTGTGCCCCAGGGCCCAGCGAGAGCCCAGCCCAGCCCACGGCTGCCTGCAAACATCTGAGAGAAAAGCACAGCGGCTGCCTGGGAGAAATCACCTCACACTTGTGCGGGGAGGTGTGTGGGGATGGGGACGGACTAGAGGGACGGCAAGGCGGGCACAAGGCACTGCCTGGGGCCCCCGGCACGGACCCCGGCGGGCTGGAGATGGTGTCAATGAGAAGGCGTACGGCTCGCTTACACACCTCCCCAGAAAATCCATCTTCGTGTGTTACCATAGGTACAGCATTAATTCAGGATGGATTGAAGAGAATTTGGAGTCACAATCACTTTTCTTAATTTAGCTGTCTTCCTGTGCGTGCACTGCAGAGATGCAGGTGTAAGCACAGTAGTCAGGGGTGCAGTAATTTCTGGGTTTAGGAGCAGGCAAATAGACCTTTGTATCAACCAGGCACTACACTGAAATGATTAAGGCTGCAAGAAGTAAAAGTAATGCTTGGGTATGGGTATCACTGCCTGAATCCTTAAATCCTTACGGTGATCGCAAATAGGGTGTTTCTGGGCAAGAGGACCCTTCTGTTTAAAGTGTTTCAGTCAATAATAGAGGATGATGATTACTAAGCGTGCTGTTCAGCTGTTCGTCCCAGCAAATGAAACAATATGTAGACTTAGGACTAACCAGCTTGCTTTGGTAATTCTGAACTAGCCCAGTGAGTACAAGCTTTCACTGCTCAAAAAGAATCTCTCCCTTATTAACAATTATCATTGAACTATCTTATATATTAATACACATGATCAAAGAAAAAGGAATCATTTCATGTTATGTCTGAGCACAGGGGTTTTACAATAACCTCTGTACTAAGCAAATGAAGGACCAGGTCTTTAATACTTCAAGTCAGACCACTGCTTAGAGAAATTTGTCTGCCTTTCTTTTGCTCTGAAGATATTAACAACAAAAAGATCACAAAAGTGATCTTTTACTAATCTTCCAACAGCCATATTCTTCAAATTCTTTTGATTCATAGCGTAAAATGTGTATTCCCTGATGACACCCAGAAAACTGCAGTTGCTTGTGGCTTACCTGTCCTGGTTGTTCACAGGCTGTCTGGTATCTTGCTTGTTGGCATAATTCTTTTACTCTCTCATATTTTGGTAGTTGATTAGACTGCTGAGTGTTTTTGTTGGGTTCCTCCTTCTTGCGTAGAAATTTGCTTATTAAAAAAATAAAGTGGAATGTTTTAGATGCATTGTTCTAAGCCCTAAGGATAAATGTAACTTGCACAATGAAGCAACTTGAAGGTTTAATGTCTTCTCAGGGAAAAAAAAAATCCTCACATTTCTGTTACTGACATTTGATGTAGGCCGCATACTGAAAAAAAGGCTCAGATGGCTGGCTGAAAATTGCCAGAAGATAAATAAGTGTTGCTAAAATATGTCTAACTGGTACAGTTCAGCACCATTCACATATAAATGTAGGTTCTTTCACAAAGCAAAACTCTTTGAAGCAATACTTTCTTGGCTGGAAAATACAGCTGAAGACACAACAGGACTTTCATACTCAGCACAGGCTTGGCTGTATCTTACATATTCCAATGTGTCTTTTATGCACTGCTTTGCAATATATCAGACAAGATTTTCATAATCTGTAAAGTCATGAAGTGCCAAAAGGAAATTGCTGCAAAATTTTTACCCAGAGAAAATTTTCACAGCAACAACTGGCAAGGTAAGAGGGTATAAGGAGTTATCAGCAGAGAGAGGAGCAGTTATTCTCATGAATCTCAACTACACATCAATCTTAGCTGGAATAAAAATGAAGAATGCTTCTAATATGTGATGGAAAATA
This sequence comes from Cisticola juncidis, assembly GCA_013400215.1. Taxonomy (NCBI): domain Eukaryota; kingdom Metazoa; phylum Chordata; class Aves; order Passeriformes; family Cisticolidae; genus Cisticola; species Cisticola juncidis. The sequence continues at coordinate 1,139,675 of VXBR01003878.1, read as the reverse complement.
CAAAATCAGATGATAAGAGGATTCTACGCACCTGGATTTGAAACAGGGATTTGGGAAGAAAATTGTTCGGATAATGACAAAACAGGGCACAAGCACAATGTTAGGGAAAGAGACTAGGAGGATCACCAGAAAAGCATGCTTTCAAATTCCTTCAGAGAAAAGGATATGGGAGCACAGTAGATTGCAAAGGCAGTGGTGGGAAACTGGGAAAAAAGTCATGCCTGTCAGTTTGCTTGCAAAATTTACTGCTTCTCTGGCCATAAAAAGGAAGAGGAGGAAGCAGAAAGGAAAGCATGTACAAGGGAGTGTTCCCAGCAGGCAGGCTCTCCCAAAACTTTCTCACCCCTAATAATTACCCTCTTTCCACTAGAAATGTGTCACGCCAAATTTTGGTCTTCTTGTTTGTTCGAAACCTGAAAGTACAATAATAACATTACTGCTGGCCCAGAAGTATACCACTGTAAGTGTTAACAAATCATTTTTGAAAAAACAACTCTCCACTTACAAATACATGCAATTTTATAGATCCATTAAAGAGACTCTTGAAATAGGAAAGCTGTGGTCGTTGCTATGACACAGCTCATTTTCACAGAATCTGTTTTTCCACTCACTTGTTGATTTACTAAGATGTTTTTTTCTGAAATGGCTAAAAAAGGGATCTTGACACCCACCTGTTTCCTGGTCTCTCCAAGTCCAGAAGCTTTAGGACAGATTTGCCATCCATATCTGGAGGTGTGTCAAGGCCTGCTATATCCAGAATTGTTGGAGCAAGATCAATATTCAGAACTATCTGAGGCACTCTGCAAATCAACAGGAAAGGTCATAGTTGCCATGTGTTCAATGTGTAAGTCTTCACATTCTCTTGGAAATAGAATGATAATTAATGTTTATCAGGACTTTGAAGATGTAAAGCTCTACAGAAGTGCTAAGTTTAGAAAACCCCCTTTGAAGTCTACAACTCAGAACGATAGGCCATTACTGCAGACTGACATCACAAAGAAAAAGTTAAGCACAATAAAACAAGGAGGTGCAGCAGCAACACTGCTCTTATCTCATTGATAATGAGGGCATGATGCTAAATGACAGAGTGAGCAGTAAAGATGAGCACATCGTTTTTAAAAGCAAAACCCAAGTCTAACCCTACAGGACTATGCATTACACAGTTTTCTCATCTGCATTGTAACTTATTCATAATATGCAAAGTAAAAAAACTGCCTCTTTATGAGACTCATTGCTCTGCAATAATAGGGCATCCTTCACGAAATGAAACTAGACAGAGTGATAATTACATGCTCTCAGAAACATTTTACATTAGGCTCAACAGCTGTGCTAGAGACATAAGGGAACATACACTGATCCTGGCTCCACACTTGGACCACGAATAAAGAAAGGAACTCGAATATCAAAGTCATATGGCATTGACTTCCCCTTGACCAGTCCAAACTGCCCAATATGGTATCCATGGTCTGCAGTGTAAATAATGTAGGTATTCTCCAGTTCTCCCATCTCTGCAAGCATTTGGTGTAACTGCAACCCAGCACAGAAAGAACTCAGAGTTAAGTGTAGCAAAACAAGTTTTGTGCAGAATCATGTATAACTATCATTTATAACCATTAAATACACAGGACCAAACATGGCATCGATGACATTGACACAGATTCTGGGGACTGGCATTTGTACATCTTGCCTTTACCATGCTGTGAAAAAACTCAACCTACCAGTTCAATTTCACACTTGACAGAGAGGAAAATTAAACAGCCCCAGAAAATTACAATAGAAAAAATACGGTAGTAATGGGGTAGTTGCCTTAGTATGTCCAAAATTCATTGTGTACTCAAACACAGCTTGTGAAAAAACGTCTGCTACAACTTAGGGGAAAAGGTACTCAGATTTGATTTACTGTGCTAGTCTACAACTTTCTCATTCCTTACAGTTGTGGGCTTGGGAAAAAGCTGTAAATTTTTATTAAAGTTTAAAGAAATCTCTCTAGGGGAAGATCTTTGGTCATGGTGCCTGATTTTGGAACAAAAAGTCATACAAAGTAAACCTAATAGTTCATGTATCATGTTACCTATAATTAGCAGTACACTGCATTGCCTAACTTCTGCAAACACTTGTAGACTGACACCTGAGTTGCTGTGATTTGCCAGGTCCCAGATTTCAACTGAAGAACAAGCTGTGAGGGGAGTGTGTGAAATGAATAGAAGTTGTCATGTGTGCACCTGTGTCCATCCATGTGTACACACAGGTGATGCATCTTCTGCTAGTACCAGGCTTTATGCTAGGCCCAGTGACTTTCCCTTTAAAAAGCCCACTATTTTTTTGACCCAGCAATTGAAAGAAGAAAGCCAGGAGCTTGGCCTCATGTTGCAGAGAACCAGAATTCAATTCCACTGGGAAAAAGTGGAATAATTCCTCACACTACAATAGCTTTCCCCAGAATGTGGTCGGTGAAGGTAAAGAAAGAATTATTTAATTTTTTTACCAACTAATAAGATTGTATTCACAGCAGTTTCTTGCACTCACTCTTTCCATAGAGTCGTCAACTGACATCAGGGTCTGGAGTCTTTTGCGCTGCAAGACGTTGGTGAACTCCATGTGGATTGGCAGCATGGGCCCCGTGTACTGCATAATCCAGTGCTTATCCATGTTGGGTGCGTAGTTATAGCTGGGGGTGCTGGAGGAAAAGAACGCATCTGAAAATTGTGTGGCATGACAGACATCGGAGGGAGGTGGGAACTCCTCCAACACAGAAACGGCCAACAGTTAAATCACAAATTCCGTGTGCTATCTGACAAATACCACCAAGCATCACATCAGTGCCTTCCAAGATTCACTGGGTCATGTATCACCTCCTCAAAATATTTTAACCACTTGCTTTCCAAGCTTTCTTTCAGACTCAAAAACTACTACAAGTTTCATGTTAATATTTGGGATTTGCCAAAATCCATTTCTCAAACAAACCCGTAATCATTAAAAAGGCTTATCTGACTGTGGCATCCCATATAGATAAGAAAAATTAAGGAAGTCAGAGATCAAAAATGACTGCTTACTTAATATTAAGGCATAATTGACACTAGTACTAAGAAGAAGTATTGCACAGAGTCCTACCTAAAGCAAAGAATGATGCTTTAGGAGTTGGCACAAACATCAGAAGAAATATTTAAGACCGGTGTTCTGTCCATAGCCAGTGTATTTTTGAAAGATGTCCTATGAGAAACAAGAATATTTTCCCAGAGATAACACCTTGTGAGAAAATGTGTGGCGAAAAATGTGTCAAGTAAATTTTCTCTACAGGGAAGCATGTTACAAAAGCTCTCCATCAGTCTTGTTTTTATGCTTAGCATACACAACAACCACAAGGTGAAGAGAAACCAAGTAAAACCTATGTCCCATAATGGTTTCACCTACATATGAGCAGTTTCCCTCTCTAGAAAGAAGGAACCTAGGCTTTGTCATTCTCATTATGTTCTTTGGGTTTTATTTTCCCCCTGTTTCTGGTACACTGCAGTACATGAGTAGCAGCATTATGTTTGAAAATTAGACATAAAGAGAAAGTGAAAATACTGTTGGGTGATTAGACTAATGTGATTATTTTTATTCTCTCTTCAGTTTACAATAAAAATGCAATTCAATATTAATTTGCTGTTTAGGTACTGAAAATTATAACATTTGCGTTGACAAAAGGTATATTTTTCCCAATGAAATATGTATGTTCAGTTGTCTTTTCTTAAAATGAACAATATCAAAATACTGTGTAACTTAGAATCATACCTTTAACCAGTCCTTCACTAAGGTTTCATTTTTCTTGACATGGTTGTATGTGATCTCAGAATGGTGGAAGCAGTTGATTTTTATATCTGATATCATGTGTATAACCTTTAGCTACATATTCTGAAGACAAAAATCCGCTGAAAGGGTAATGTAGTAAACTGATAGTCAACTTCAATAAATTAGTGGAGTCCATATTTTAACTGGAAAGCATTATTTGAGAAGTTAGATAAAATTTGAGAGGTATGTCTTTAATACACACAGCAAGTTTTGATTAACCTACTTAATCATTAGTCTCAAGGGAAAAGAGAAGTGATGCAACAGTATCACAGGACTCTGATAGAGATTACGAAGTATGAAAAGGTTAGCTCCCTACTGAGCCAAGACAAACATAAACTAGAATTCCTTTTCTGTTGAAAAATCTTTCATTTCATGTTGAAAAGTCAAACTTTCTGTAATTTCCCATGGCTGAAGTCTGATTTTTAAAATGAGTACTGTCATAATACCAGTAAGATTTATCCCAGGAGCACAGCCCTGTGTGTTGCTGGCTGGCCAGCAGTCCCAGCAGAGGGAGACCCTTGAAGAAGCAAGTCTTAGGAATTTTGTCACCTACCACTTATCAGCTATCAGACAGAAAAGAAGGATACTTTCAGTGCAAATTTTTCTCTGTTTCCTTGGAATTTTGTCAGACGAGATGTTTTCCCATGAAAGAGCTCATTTTTGATTAATCAGCATTTCCTAGTGAAAGCCTGGGTTTTTTTTTCCATAGGGTCCTGAGTGCCCCGGGCACAGAGGGATGAGGTGCTGTGACCTGCGCTCAGCCGGCAGCGCGGTGACAGCCCTCTGCTGTGCCAGGAAGGAGAGCCAGCTGCTGAGAGAGCCTCAGGTCTTATGTTCCCAGGCTATTGTGAGCAGCCTCCTCCACATAATGGATAGTTTTTAAAAGCAGCACTCAAGGGTTTGGCGGGGCAGTTAAAACCTTTCACAGACACTTTCCAAATGCATTTTGAATTTTCTGGGTGAGAAATGCAGCAGGGGAGAGGGAGTAAAATTTTCCTCCCAGACAATTCAGGGAACAGGAACCTTCTGTGAAATATCTAGTGTCACCGCCTGATGGATAAATGTGAAACAGGGGTCCCTAATGTCAGAGAAGAGTACTAAGGAAGAGACAGAAAGGAACTCCAAAACCCTGCAGCTTGTGTGTGATCTCTGCGTACTCCTGTTTGTTAGGCCTTTCAGAAATCCACCAGGATGGCACTGGTTGCCAGGCACAAGATCTGACACTGCCCTCAAATCTATCTACCTTGATTTAAATTTAACCGATCAACCAATTAACCAACTAACCCTCCAACCAACCACTGCAGACGTAAATCTTAGGGAGTGTATTGCTGACTTCTGAAAGCTTTTCCATGTAGACAGACCTTGTCCTGGTCAGCGGTAATTTTTTATCACAACATTTTTCTTCAAACACCTGGAGATATCAGTTAAATGTTCAGCTGTTATGAGTCCTTGAAAGTCATGATGGCATGGTCTGTCACTGCTTCTATTCCTCCATTTTTGGGAACAACTTTGCAGTGTATTGACAAGTACTGCTGTAAAGTAACACTGACATATAGATCTCCTTGATTCCTCTTTGCACTGGAAGTCTGAGGTTGAAGATGTGTGCCGTGTCTTCCACAGCCTCCTCTCAGTCATGGAGTCCATCTTGTGTTGAGTGCATTAATTGATCCATGGTCAGCAGACAGTGCCAGGTAGCTCATTATTTTCAGGTTGTCCATGTCCTCTAAGTCTGACAAGTTGCTACTGTAATACTTGTCATTCTTGCAGAATATGCTAACTTGGGCAAATCTAGATTGCTCTGTTGCTCACTTCTATTAGTCCAACACATACCTGGAAGAACTTGATACACAGAGACCCCTTGGCACTCCCTAACAGATCTGTTCTGGCACTGGAAGGCACTAGATTCATAAAAGTTTGAATTTTAACCCTCAGTTAAACTAACGAGAAAATTCCGAATACTTAACAATAACAAATGCTGAGCATAGGCACTGCCCTATAAAAGCATACTCATAATGAGGACATTACACTCTGAGATTTTGTAATCAGTCACCTACGTGAATAATTTTACAGAGAAACTTACAGTGATAATCAAGTGATCTATAGACTGTGGAAGGAATGAATGTTTGTAAGCAGTAGTGCATTGTTAAAGAAAGATTCTCCACAAAATCTATAATTTATTTGTCTGTAAACATCAGTTCAAATAGATACTTATGTTGAGAGAAAAGGAGTAGTATTAGCAGTTACTGCTGCAATCAAAATGCCTCAGAAACTCTTTCTGACAACATATTTACTATATTCATATATTTAAATTTGATCTTCAAAATTAAGAATGGATCTTCTTTGGCATTTAAGGTACCACAATAACTTTCAGTTAGGCAAGAAACAATAAAAATACCAAACAACCCAAAAAATGGAAGCTTGTACTTGAGGATCTATTAAAATGGGGTCCCCAAACAAATTATTCAGAAATGAATTTCACTAGCTTCTACCAGTAACTAAACTGAATTGTCATATTCAATGAAACAAATGGAATACAACCCTTTTGCAAGTCATCACTACAAAAAGATATTTTACAGTTGAGAAAGGATTGGGAGAGTACAGCATGTTTTAAGACCTTCAAGAATTTAGTACTACTTGAAATTAACATTTGCTTTCTAAAAATTTAATCTAAATATATACATGTCTCTAACAGATGGGATAAAGTGGAGAGAAATAAGTATGTTTCCAAACATTTGTTCAGTTGCTCATAGTAAAAATCTGTGTTTGCCCCTATTTACAATCTCCTAATTACCTCCTGCTTCTACTCAACAAAAGAAATCATGTTCACAAAAACACTGCCTAAAAATGTTGTGTTTGAATAATTCCATAAAGTTCTCAGGGAGGTTTATCCCAAAAGTGTTTGACTAATATTCTGTTTGGATTGGGAATCCTCCAGTTAGTGAAAATAATACAGTACTTAGATGCCCCAAGAACATTTTCATTTCATAAAAATGAAAGTCAACAACATTTTAAAATAATACCTCTGGTAAAACTGATTGAGAAAAATGAATAGTTTCTGTACAGAATTAGCACCTCTATTATTCTTTGAAATATGATTAGCAAACATGGCATATGTGGTCATGTTTCTTCAAGTGAAAATAAACAAAGGAAGCAAATTCTTTGTTTCCAGGGAAAGTAGACTTCCAGGTTTAGACACTGTTCTTGGAAAGCAGGAAGCCTAGGTTCTGGGCAAAATTAAAAGTTAAAAAAAAAAAACAACAACCCATAACCCACAACCATAGTCAGTATTAATATGAAGTTGAATTTCACCACTCTGGGACTGCTTTTGCTGCCTTTTAAAAGGGGACTCTTTTAAACTCAGTGATATTTATAGATCTGGGTATGTGGGGTAGGAAAGTTTCACTCCCAAAGTGTAACACAACTGCTATATTTTAGGATAAAGAAGTGAAACACTTGTTGCCTGTTAAATACAACACCTTTTTAATTTACTAAACATTATTTTGTTGCTCCTGCAGAAGTTAATTGTGCAACTAGAATATTACTTACACTTTTATTTCTCACCATTTCTTCTTGTCTTGTTTAAAATCACACTCAGTGACACATGTGATGATTTTGATCATTTATCTCTAAGTAAGGAGTCCAAGCAGGCCTCAGGCCAGTAGTGACACTACTCACTGACATGTCAAGATTTATTACTGATGCAAATGCGTGATCCCACTCTGACGGCCCCGTGGCCACATTACAAGAAGCACCATTGTCACTCACAGACGTTTGAGAGTCGGCCTCAGTGGCTCCAAATGCAGCCACCTCACACCCCAAACTCACACTGAAGACTGCTCTGGGGATCCAGAGCTACAGCATTTCTTTTGATGCTTCACTACTGCAGACACTCTGCTACCTACACACCTGGTATGTCAGCACCTTTCATATGATCTTTAAATAGAAATATAAACTTCTGCCTTTCATATCACCTGCCTTTTCTTAGCTTGTGAAGGCTTCTGATCTATTCCAAGACAGATCAGATTCCATTCCTATCTGCTCCTCCTAATGTTTCTAGCTTGGCAATAGAATTGCTTCCAGGTAGTCATAAAATCTTACTGTGAGTCCTCCTGCCAGCCTAAGTATTTTAACTCAGCACAGCCAGCAGTGCTTCAGATTTCCATTTCTTACGTTTTTCAGTGAACCTGCCTCCTGCAGATTTTTGCTTCTAGTGTTTGTTTACTTCACAGCTTATAAACAGCTTAGATCTCGTTCACAGTTCCCCTAAGACTGGTTTACACTGGAAGGTAAAGGGAAGTTAAAGTGCCAGAGGCCCTGAGCATAACAGATAATTCAGGCTTTCATCAGAGCATCCTTTGAGTCAGAGCTTTACTGCTCAGCTGTCTGATGAAACAAGATTGTCCTGTAACATAACTTCATATTTAACAACAATGTTTCCAAAGGTCTAACAACCCTGCTCCCTAACAGATGATGTTCATTACCACAGCAAAAATCCATGCATTGCTTTCATCTAGTATATCTTCTCTATTCTCATTTTCTTTCACAGAAATAATGTCTGGGGATAGTTAGAGTACATGCATTAGTATGATTTATTTTCAGAAAATATATCACTCATTATGGTGATAGCAGCCAGGATAAACCTTCAGAAATATTTTTAGATGTCAGAAATAGGACATACTTTATGGAGAGAAGAAGTGGGAGGGGAGAACAGATGCTTAAAAACAATAAGGAGTATGCTGCTTCCAGTATGATACAGTTTGTGTTTCATTTTAAACTGGTGTTAATAAGAATTAACAGGAATCACTTAATAACAGTGTACATATCATTACTGTTCTTGCCTTTGTAAGACTTCCCTTGCCACTTGAGAGCCTGTTTGTGCTGAGAAGGGCAGGGCTGTAACATAATAATGGTAGGTAATTCTTCAATTTCTTTTTTGTCTTTGAAGTATTTTTCATAAATCTTAAGGACTTTGCTGCTGCATTCATTTGATTTTATTCTTGCCATGTTGATAAGTGAGGAAATGAGACCAACAAACGCCCACACTTGAGGGCAGAGCTCTCCCTGAACTGGAGCGTTTCCTGCCATAGCCACTCCCTTCTTTATATGTGCCAGTGGAAAACTTCTTCTAAACAAACTTCTGGGTTATTTTTCTGATGTTTTGTTTTAATTTATAGAGGCAGCATTTCAATCTTTAGCAGGCAATTTACCAGCAAAGAGACATCATCTAATTTAAGGGTCTGCTTCAGTACTGTTCTTTTAAGCAAAACTTCTCACATGTGGTTGACAGGCTATCTTAATCCTTGGTTTGTAGGTATAACCTTCCATCTCAGTTTGTTAATCCAGCAAGCAGCTTTTGACCTGGTTTCCCTTCTTTGTTGGAGGTAGGTGTTACAGTAACATGATACAGCAACTACATTTTTAAAAACAAAATCCAAGGTCAGATGGCTGTCACCCAAGGTCAGAATGAGAGAGATTCAAATGGTGCTTGACCACCAAGGAAGAAAACCTAAGGGTTAAATATTCAAATTACACAAACCTTGGCAGGAGGGATTTTATTGTTCTTGTTCTGTTTTCATAGGGAACACTGAATATTTCTGTGAGAACTGAACTTCTCATATCTTTTAGAACACATTTCTTATATTTTTGATAGGGAAATCAGTTGGACTCTTCAGCCACCCAAACCCAAATTAGCAGTTTATCTTCAATTTGTCTCATTTCTCAGTCTGCAGGCTGAACTTTAACACATGAAGTCAGTCAGTGCAATAAGAAACACAAAGCAAGCCAGCAAGGATCTCCTGAGGTCATTGGAGAAAAAAACTCCTTGCAAGAGGCTTGCCAAGAAATCAACACCAGAAGAAAAGAAGAAGCACAGCTGAGTGCTCTCACAAGTAGCCTAGCAGAGCAAGGTATTTAGACCCCAGGAGTCCACACAAATATAAATTAATTTTAGCTAGGATTTTGCTTAATCTTTGCAGGTAACATGTAACCTGTATACAAGGTGGAGAGGCAGTTAAAAATTTGAAGTCTAACTGAAGGCTTTTGTTCTACCAGCACAAGCTAGAAAACAAGGAGGCTGAAAACACCAAGCAGTAGAAAGTGTCAAGAGCATGATAAACCAAAGCAAGTTCCTACAAGCACTCGTCAGAAGACAGGGAGCAAGGAGCCTAAAATGAGCTGCTTTGGCCTGGGGAGAGGTAGGTGAGATACAGTGATTCAGTGCTTTTCTTCCAGACACCTTCCCCACAGCTCAGCAGATGCAGTTTGGATCCTGCCCTCCTGAATGATGGATAGTCCCCCAGCAGGCAGGATGGCTTGCCTGAGGCCAGGCAGTCTGTGCCACTAAATGGGAGGCAATCTGCTGAATGGGGTGAGAACAAATAGATATAACTGTCTTGCAATGAAAAGCTGCAATTGAAAGGAGACATGGGAGAAATCCATTCAATTTGATATAGTGACTATTCATTATTCTTCACAGAATGGGAAGTGGCACACAGGTGGCATAACCAAGCTCCAGGTTCAGAAGGAAATAAAAAGTAGCCCTTTGTCCCCAGTGCACGGAGTAGCACTGTAGAACTTGCTGCCACAGGATGGTGGGGCTGCCACCAGAGTTCAAAAAGATCAAACCAGTGCAAAGGGAATGGGGCACACTGACCTGGATGCTTCACCTAAAGTGGTGATTTTCAGGAGCTAGAAAAATAGGGGAAAATGTTTGTGGTTTTACTTTCCCCCTTGTTCCACCATCATTCCCTGCTACTTTCTCCTGGAGCACATAATTAATAATTAGTTATTAGGTATTTATCTGTTTTTAGGCATTTATTATTATTAATTGTTTACTATTGTTAGTTATTTACCTGTTATTGAATATCTATTATTAGTGGATATTTAGGATAGAGACTCAATCAGGAAAAGGCCTTGTCAAGCCTCTAGAGGGGGGAAATGATGCCGTAAGTTTTAGCTTTCATGTTTTTCAGATTCTGTGCTGTCTAGGGGTGAAGTTCTGAGCCTTCTATTAGTGTTAGTAAGCTCTCTTCAGAGTAGGTAGACAAAACAAATCCCTTTTTTGCTAGGACAATGGTTACAAGGTTTCAGGCCCAAAAGCAGGAACAACAGTGGACTGAAGAGAGAAACAAGAAGGATGGGATTTCATAATCTGAAGCTGTAATTGGACAATTAAATCCCAATATGCAAATGGACCAAAACTTATAAAAGTATAAGGACTCATCCATTTTTGTGATCATTTTTAGACAACCTTGGGTGTAGCCCTGGCCAGGCTCTTGTACTGCCCAAGGTGTACCCTTAAAGGCCTTCTAATAAATATCTACTTTATTCTCTAGCTCTGTCCAGTCTCTGTTTCTGGTCAGCCTTCCTATGGCATCATGAGAACATTCTTTCATGCAACCCAGTATAACAGGTTTCATGTATTCATATCTACCTTTTTTACCAATTAAAATCTCAACTTCATTTGTGCCCTGTTCGGGTAGAAACTACCCCAAATATCTGAATAACTATAAAATGTTGCTGACTGGTTTGCATTACTTGCAAAATCTGGTCTCGGGAATGTGGGATCACAGAGACTATAAGATTATAAGGTCATGGAAACTGGCATATCTAGAAAGTAGCAGCCAGTAAGAGGATAAAAAGATGCAAAACAACAAATATGTAACCATATGCCATGAATAGCAAATCTCTTTTTGTCCCCCATTAGTGATCAGTTTATGCATGCAGTTTACGCAGTATCTGCTACTCCTAGAAATTTTAAAGTATTTGATGTAAATTGAAAAGCAATTGTGGTATGTGAACTACTGCAGAGTGTACAAAATACAATATTTAGACCAAGGACCTTTCTTTCCCCTTGTCTAGTGAAATTGATTTATCCTCATTTTGAGAGGACAAATAAATGTACAATCCAGCTGAAATACATTATAAAGTTTTTTTTTGTGATTGTGCTGTTGTTGTTCTGTTGTTTTTTAAAGGTGTGCAAAGACATTTTTTCAGAACAAATGCAAAGACTGGTCTACAAACCCATGGGAGTCACAAGTGCAATGGACTTCTCCCTATAATGAAAAGGATTCAGAATATTCAAGGTGAGCAATCCACAGATGTGGACTACCCACAGATTTTTACCTGAAGTTGCTTTTTCTCCTAGAAACAAAATGAAGAGTTGGAACCTTTTGTTATAGTTCTATCACCAGAAAAGATTAAGCATGTTTTTGAGAAGTGCAGTCTGATAGGCTATTTTGGGAATCTGCCAGTATCTTCTCTATAAACAAATCTGGTGTGCTCAAAAGCTTCAAAAGGGTGTTTCTTCTCTCAATACATTCAGTTAGTTAGAGCCCAGGAAGCGCATATTTTAGGGGAAAACGAAGGAAGTAATATCTTTCCAACAGATCCTGACCTGTGTCTACATATTTTCAGGGTATTGTAAGAAGCTGCCCTTACAAAGCCAAATACTGACCTTTTAATCTCCCACGACTTCCCAGGAGGAAAAGAGCTTCTCTCTGCTTTAATAATGGTCAGAGCTGTCACTCTCCCCCACCAAAGCAACAAGCACAGCAAAAGAAACAAGCAAACATTCTCTGCTTACAGGAGTGTCTTATATTTGAGTTCCCTGCTCCTGGATGTCTCCATGAACAATTCCCTGGCAGAGGCAGGCACAGGGAGCGGTCCTGCAGTGTGTGGCTGTGACTTACATGTGCTGGGAAGCGTTGGGGTAGAGCTCCGAGAACTGCGGCGCGGAGTCCTCGGGGCCGTGGGGAGCAGCGTGGCTGATGACCATCATTATGGGCCTATGGGGATATATCCTCTTAGACATTCTGAAGTAATTAATGCTCTCATTAGTGATTAGGTCTGTGAAGTAGTCCTGGAACATACGATTGACACAAAGCAAAAGTTACAAAGTGCATGGTTAATTAGATCACATACTATCATGTTATTATGTTATTTTTCAAGTCCTCATTAAGGCTCAGATCAGGAAGTAAAAACATACCATCAAAGAGATGTATGATTCGAGGGAGCATAGGAGACACTGAGCAGTAATTACTTTCTTAAGCAGGCAATGCCACGCAAAATGAGACAGTATTTTGCAAACCAGATACAACAGAAAGTATTAAGTAAATTTGATTATCAGATTTGGTAATATAATGCTAAGTAACATTTAAAATGACAGACTGTACTGACAAAGATGTGTTTCTTAAATTTCATTGATAAAACACTTCACAAGGTAATGGCTCCCAAATAACATTGAATCTTAGTCTGGTTTTATGTTTACATAAACCTTTGTTGCACACTCTTTGTTCAGACTACACTTTTGCATATGTACAAATTGGAAGACAGCTACAACAGGCAACAGATTGCAAAAAATCTTAATCAAAGAAATTGCAAATGAGAATGCAGAGAGCAGTTGAATTCCTGTGGGCTCTGTTCATTTAATTGTGCAACTTTAAGCAGTGCAGCTGCTGAGATTAAGGTTGTGACTTGCTAATAAACTGGCTTAACCCACAGCTAAGGTGGCAAATGGAAGCCTGCAAGGAAAAGGGAGGAAATGGAACTAAGAAAAAAAGATGGAAACTTAAATTAAACCACCTGCCACCTTGGAGTATTCACTGTTGGCCTGGAGGTCTAGCTGGAGCTTCATTGAGAAAGTGCTGAGACAATGTTTGTAATTTCAAGCACTTCCAGGCATGACTAATCTTATGTTGTGGATTCGAGGCCCCGAACAGCTGCACAAGCAGAGCCTGAGGGACAGGGTCTGTGTCGCATGTCAGTGCTGGGACAGGCCAGCCAGCTGTGACCCCCTGGCTCACCCGCTCCCTGTGCCCTGCCCCTTCCCTCTCCTGCTGCACACTTGGAGCACACACAGTAGCCCTGGCTGCTGCAACCCCTGCAAGCCAAGGGATGAGACAGCGAGTGATCCTTTAGTTTCCAAAATGGATATTGAGTGTGAGGCTCCAGGGTTGTGATAATTTCTGGGTTTGTGGCCTGTTTGAGAGAAATGCCTGTATGACTGCTCTCCCAAAGCATCTACTCCCCTCCTGTTTCCCTGTTTATTCTAGCTACATATACAGGGTGTGTAAAGAATGTATAACTAACCAGTGTTCTATATTTTCTTTTTTTTTACTCTGTATAAATATGTAATCAGTATAATGTAATTTCCATGGATGGGAAAATCAAAAACAGGCATCACTAGCTTCCAATAAAAACTCATTACATGGGTCAGAAACCACAGCTGCAACATCTGTATCATCTTCCTTGAGCTACAATTTGAGGAAATTCCAGATTGCTTTCTGGAGGCTGGACTGTCTGCGATCTGCCCTCCTAAGCCTTTCCAAGAAACTTCATGGCAGTGGGCAGGTCACCTTGGCATACTTTCTACACTTTGTCCAGAGCACAAACAAGCTCTGAATTTTTCCAGAGCCCTCTGGCCCTCTTCTCACTCTTATCATCTCTCACACTCATATCCTGTACCTGACACCACAGGCACACAGCCTTTCTTTGGTGTGCACTCTATAATGGAAAACAACATTAATCAAGGCTCTTCTGTGGGTGATAACTGACAAAACTCAGCAAACTTTAGAGTTCAGTAGTGCAAGGGGCAGGATTCTTTTCAAGAAAGGCTTTTCAAGAAAGGCTGTTTGCTTCTGCCACCAAAATATCACATTCTCTCAGGGAAAATGAAGGAGGGGAGGAATCACCAGGCTCCATTGAAGAGCCTTAGGAATATTCTTCTGTTGAGTGATTAATATTCTCAGATGGCAATTGATCTGTAATGCCCTGGAGAGAAAAGGACATTTCAATTTCGTGGTAGTAGTTGGTTAATGAATTAATTAATTATCTGGTTAATTAATTATCCGAAAGCTATTTTTACATGGATTAATCATGTGGCATTTATGTGTCTGGAAAATACCTTTGCATAATCAAATCCGTGCTTCTCTTTGTTACCATTGCGAGAAATGGTGTAATTATAGAAGCGAGAGTTCTTCACTAATCCAACCCACTCTCTCCACCCAGGAGGGATGTAGCTGCCATTGTATTCATTGAGGTATTTCCCAAAAAAAGCTGTGAAGTAAAAAAAAAAAAAGAACACACGAACGCATGAGGCTTTGCAATCCAAGTCTTTTAGTCTGAGTCAAAAAACGTATGAATGAAAAGAAAATGTGTTAGAATGAGTCAGAGTTGTTTTACCAAAAATCTTCCTTTTATAGCTTAGAGGGTTTTGAAATTAAAGTAAGTTATTTCCAGAGTTTTATGAGAGTTGAAAGCCTTTGTGACTCTGTATTTTATTCTTAATCTTTTGGAATCTACTGTTCATGTGAAATATTTTCAGGGTTTTTTTTAGAAAGAATATGTTCCTCCTGGTTTCCACTTGAATATGAAATAAAAACTCAGTGCCCAGAGGAAACATCTGAGAAACACCTTCTGGTTTTAAGCAAGTCCTGTGATGTTTTGGAGCTTGGCTTCTGACTTTTGAAAGTTCAGGCTTGCTATCCTGGCTGCATTTGCTGGTTTGATAAAAGTTCTGGGAAGTACAGATCCGCATCCCATTGGGACATGTTTGGGTAGAGCAAGAAGGAATCCCCATCCTACTTTGCTGCCACATCATCTCTAAGGCAAAACTTTAGAGGAGGCAAAGGCTTGGAGGTCAATCTCAATCCTCTACCTGGCCTGCCAAACTCCATGTATGTTTTTCCATTAGCTCAAGGTTACAAGTCAGAACCCACTCAGACTGAAAATTTCAGCCTTTGACGTAGGTTTATAGGAGCTCCTGCCAATTTCTCTGGAAGGAAGTGGGAAGAAAAGCAGTCTCACAAGGTCCCAGCTATCTGGGAGTTGTGGATTGCCTATGGCAAAGATTCACAGACATCAAAAGCCAGCCAGCTGCCCTTGGAACGGAGCATTAATGCTGGCATGGGACCCTGGCAAATGCAGCCACACTGCTTCTAGGGAGAGAGAAGTATGGGAGATCTCTGGCTGCTTGTGTATGGTCTGTGACCTGGATAGAACAGTCAGTCTGGATGGGTCCATCCTGCTTTTCCACTGCCTGGGAACTGCAGTGACAAAACACCTAATCAGGTCTGCAATGTGGGTATTTTTGGGATTTATTATCTCCAGTTCAGTCCCAGGAAGCTACTACGGTGTCTCAGTATCTTCACTGTTCCCCCTTTTACTTTGCTTGAGATTTACAAGCCCCTGGAGGGTCACTTATGCCAGCAGTGCTGCTGCCTGTGTCCCCAGCAGTTTGCTCACAGGTGCTCACAAATTCTGATACTACAGAGGAGGAGGGAATGACAGAGTTGTATCCCTTTCCAGGAACAGAGCTCTTCTGGGTGATAGTTGTCCCCCTCCCTGCCCTCCTCACAGTGTCCAGCCCTGTCCTTGCTGCCAGCCCCAACCAGCAGTCAGGCCTGTCTGCAAAGAGCTGCTGCCCAGAGATGCTGTCCCTCAGTTGGGCAGTGGGACATACCTTGAATCCCTGTACTTGTTTCCTACTAGGAAATGAAGTCACATTGGAAAACCTCACATCTAACCTAGACACATTCAATCTAACCAAAAAAAGTACATTTGTGGAAAGGCTCAAATAATTCAGATCTGATTGATGTGGGCATAGTGAACTTGGAAAACTGGTGGAAAAATCAAAATCTTCATAATTAAGACTTGTCTGAGGCAACATAAATATGATGCAATTCAATCAGGGAACTGCCAAATGCCAAATGTAACCAGAGATTACAGTAATATATAACGTTACTTTCCTATACCACATGGAATGGGACATTTAAACAAGTCCTACAGACAGTAAACCAGGCTTCCAGCTCTTCTTCCCACAGCCACCAAGAAAGCAATCTAACTTGTCTCCTTTTTTATCCGGAGGCCTACCAGAAATCAAGAACTGTGAGGTGAAGAGGGCAGGGAATACGTGCCCGTCACTGTCTTCTGGAATGGAAACCATACCTCTCATCTAAGGCAGCCAAACTGGTTTAAACTCTCAGTCAGATGCCATGGGAAAGTATATGGGTAAAGACTGAAATGCTGTGAGAAGGGTAACCAAGAAAAGAGGAGAAGGGGAAGACAAGTCAGAGAGAGACAACAGTGAAGAAAAGTATGGGAGAGTGATGTAACTGAGAGAAAGGTAGCATTGCTGAGCCAAGCAAAATGAAGGACATTCTGTGGTTACAGAGGAAATCTGAGGTCAGCCCTTCTGAGTGCCATCCCAGGTCTCCCAGCAGCTGCTGTAGGATTCTGGGCAACCTCTGTGTGCTGTGCTCATCAGTAAAGGGCTCTACTGCCAACCTGTCTCTCACAAACATAGGAGGCTTTCAAACTCCAAAATGGAAGTTATGAAAATTTATCATACAGGATGGTTTGATTGCCCCATTTATTATAAGATTGAATCACTCAGAGACCTGGACTCTGCTATTTACAGTCTTGCCAAACTTTAATCATTAGTGGTGATAGTTTCCATGCTATCTGACTCAGGCTGTATTTTGCTCTGTGGAACCTTTTAGCCAAACAGTTCAGTAATTTCCAAGAAAAAGACCAGGGAATAAGAAATGGGTTCACTCATTTAAAAATAATTGTCAAAATTTTCTCTAAGAAGTTCTGTAGTCTGTAGGTTTTGATGTAGGGCCTTTGTAAATAACAGAGCTGGCTATGAAAATCTGTCTCAAAATGACCTGGCTCAGAAAAACTGTAACACCCAGATGATTACTCCACCTTCTTTAACATCACAACAACACAATCGAGTGCTCCTTTATGGATTTGAGAGTGTTCCCAGAATTTAATTTTTGGCTTTGAACCAAAAAGCCATCAGCTTCTCTCACTCCTTCTTGTTCTCTTTTGGTTTACACTACCTGAGAGATAGTCACTAGCATAAAATGGACAGATGAAATTACCCGTGGCATGAGGACGAGAATATATAAACTGAATTTGGGAAAGAATCGATGGCTTGGATCTGGGAGGGTTAATTAATTATGGAATTTCCTTGCTTTAGATTACTTAATTTTCTAACTTCAATAATGTTTTGTTAGATACCTTTTGCTCCCCCCCAACCCCATATTTCAATGTATGTTATGAGACTTCATATTGACAGCCTGAACCATTCACCTTTGTGTTGGTAATGATTTAGTATTTTATCATAAAAATAATCTCAGTGCTGTCAAGGCTTAAGCAGCTCCCTGAGTCTCTGACAGTTTGCAGAAATAGATATTTGCCTCTGTTGCTGTGTAAAGCAGTTCCCATGTCAAACATGTGGCAAAGCCCTGAATACAAGAAGAAGCAGTGGCTGTGATAATGGATCATATTTGCCAAAATTCTTTAACCAAAAATGGTTTATTGGTCATAAGCTCAAGAGGATCTGAGTAATCAGACAGATGAAGGGCAAAGCCAGGCTTTTACTAAAATACAAGCATTCAGTCCTTGCACCATGTGGTCTTTTGAGTATTACTGAGAATAGAACAGGGCAAGTGAGTCAGAACTGGGGCCCAGCACCATCAGTTAGTGTCTGGCCCTTCAGACTCTGAATGAAGACAAGTGCCAGAGTAAAAGGAAAGCACAGGAGTGTCCATGGGACCAAATAACCTAGCTGATTTTTGCTTAACCAGAGGATTATTAACAAGTGAAGCACTATGGAATATGTCACAGAACTGCCCAGAAACTGTCACTGTGATGTGCAGCTGTCTTTGCTGGGTCTTTGCAAGCTTGACTTCTAGAGTCAACCCTCTCTTTAACTTAGCTATAGCCCAACACTTGGTGAATTGCCCAAGTCTGAGAACCAACTGGGAAGCCACAGCTTCAGAAGTCACTTGTACTCAGCAGTTTGGGTTTAGGAAGCCAATTCTGCTTGTAATTAGTAAAATGGAGATTATGACACAGTGGGTAAAAGCCTCATTAAAAAGTAATGCCATTTCAAGGGACATCTTTTCATTATTATGTAAAATGGCCCCCATAGGGATAACAGGAAAGATAAATGCTTACTTTTGCATTTTAATAAGACAATTTTTATCTGCATTCTGGCACTTTTGCTAACTGTTCCCAGGACACATTGTTATTTTCTAATCACATGTAGTGTAGCTTAGTATATCAGAATAATTGTATTCTGTATTAGTATGTTCAATTACGTTTATGCAAACAACAACACATGGTGTGGTGAACAGTTTTACAGACATCTACGTATCTCTGGAGGGGCTGCAGAATATACATGTCTGGTACCTGACATGAACAGATGCCCAAATACAGGGTTTTGTTTTCACTTTTACAATTAGCTAATGATTTCTGTACTGGACTGAGAGATCCAGGAGGTTGCAAAGGGTGCAAGAAAAATATAATTTCATCCAGGGGATCGCTAATACTTACAGCTGAGCATGATTCAAATTCTCAGTAATTCCCAGGACTTCTTTTTCCAGCACTTTTTACAAGCAATTATGACTAATGTTTACAGTATTACTCAACAGAGTTACTCATCTAACTCCTGTCAGCATTGGTGGATTAGTGCACAGGTGAACTGGGCTACATCTACTAGTGAGACATCTCTGCACTTCCACGGATCAAAGGACATAGATTATGTCCTACACCCTTGTTATTTGTTGAGGCTTATGGGAACATTTCCGAGTCAAAACAAATGCAAACCTTTAAAAAGCCACACTGCAGAAAGGTTTAGTCACCGTGACCCAGACAAGAGCTTTAAGTAGACAGCCCACTTCCTTTGACAAAGTCAGGAAACCATTTACAGGAGTTGTGAGGCACTGTTTATACGACATTTCAGGACACAAACACAGTGATTCTATGCTTCTGTGGACAGAACCCAACTTCCAAATCATTCCAATAAATTCCAGATTGCTTTCTCCCCATTGTGCAAGCCATAGATTCAAGCCCTAGAAGTTTGATTTTTCCCTTCTGTTGAAAAATTGCAGAGGATTAATGTTTCACGTCACTGAAGCACAGAAAGCCAGCTCAGTGTGCCAGCACCGCCTAGGAAATGAAATAAGCATTGTCCCAAAAAATATGGTGAGGAAACTGAGGCACCAAGAGGTTAACCTTCAGCTAGACCTAAGTCACGCAGGAAGCCTATGGCATTGCCAAGAGTATAATTCAGATTTCACGGTTCCCAGTCTTGTAACTTAACGCGGTAGAAAACCTCAGGTTTTCTACTTTTTCTCCAGCTTTGTGGGTTTTTCCCAGTTGCTGCCAGGTTTACCATTGCAACCAAAAAGATCATTAAGGATTTTATAACTCAGCAGTTGCAAAAGGCATTAGCCTATAACTTGATATAGCAATTGTTAGCCTGGGTGATGTCTTTAACAAAGCCTGTATTATGGGCCAAGCTGGTAGCGCTTTCCAATATTGATGTTGTCTGACACTTCTCATTATAAGACCCTGTTTTCAGCTGCTTATAACTCTCTTATACTTGGATTTAAATTTTCCACAGTGGATGTCTGCCTCAGGCTGAATTTTTTGAAACTTTTTAGCCCAAACAGTAGCCATCTTTGAGAACCGCAGTAATGGAAAAGGAATTACGCTTAACATCTGAAAAAAATTACGTGAGATTTCACTTGATAGCACTTGCATGCTCTGCACTGAGAGCAGGAGTTCTGTGGAAGGCATGATGGACTGACTCTCTGTCAAGGAGGCATCTATTAGAATCCTTTAAATCAAACCCTGCAATTTGCATGTGCTGGAGATCTGGATACCTCAGGACATTTATTCCTTGCCCACCTGTGAGTGGTGTCAGTAGGTGGGAGAAAGTCGACAGAAATACAGAGGGCAGGAGGTGACCTGATAAGAACAAGCAGTCTGGGGAATGGCAGGAAATCCACCAAAGGAGCTGAGGCGGGGGAAGAAGCAGTGGGGGCTTGGGAGCCCAGGACTGGCAATGTCAACCAAGAAAAGGGACAATGAGTGCAGAAAGGAGAAAGAAGCTGATTGACAAGGCAGACGGGAGAAGCAGATTTGCTGATCAGGCTGGAAAAGGAGATCGTTAATGGTAAGCAGAGAGAACAGGACGTGTCTGTCAAGAACTGACTGGACCTGAGAGAGGATGGAGGGAGAGAGGGAGGGAGGGAGGGAGGGAATGACTTGAGGACAGACAAGCAGAGGGACAAAGGTCAAAGCAGAGGCCAAGGTGATGTCTTCAGGGCCAGAAAACTGAGGAGTGGGCATTGCACTGCCTAGTGGGGTAGGATGGAGGGAGTCAGAAGTGCTTTTGGTCAGAGTGGAGGACCCAACAATGTCTGAAAGGGCTCCTGAGTCTCACTCTTTCCAGCCTTTCATAAGACATCTGAAAACCTATAGCAGCCAGCCAGCCCAGCCCCATGTATGTGATAAAATCCCACTTTGCTCAGTTTCTCAGCAAGTGAGCAGTGGAATGTGGCAGATGGGATATGAGACCCCTCATCCTCACTGATGTGGATGCCAGCACTGTGTCTTTTGATAGAACTAGTCTATCTTTTCAAAGCGAGGGGATATCACCCTCTATAAAGTGGTATGTTCTTATGTAGTCAAAGACTATAATTTGGCCATGTGAACAAGACATGGAATGGTTGCACAGAAAATGTCCTACCCAGGTTTTCCTAAATGAAGCGCTTAAATACATAAACTTGCTAAAAGTCTTTTAGTGTATGGTTTTCTGTATGATATTTAATAGCACAGAATTCTGCTTTAAGCATAAATAGGCAGATATACTGTGGTTTTTGATGAGGTCCTGGACAGAAACCAAAAAAGTTTCACTTCACATGATACCATAGAACTAGAAAATTCTGCATGTTATCCTTTTGGCCTTTTTCCTCTTCTACATTTCACTTTCTGTGGACTTTGTGCATACACTCATCATATTTCACTTTCATTTATACATTTTTTCATAGACAGAAAGTGCAAATCATTCTGAAAAGTGAGACATATTTTTAATTATTTAAAACATTTACAGATTAAATTGTGTTTGATTTTTCCCAGAACATTTCATACCAATTAAGAAAGAACCTGAAAACTCAGAGTTCTCTCTCTGTTTTCACTTTAGAAATAATCTGAAAACCAGGACTTATTCTCTGTTCACTCATTCCCACCCCTGTATCATATCGTGCCACCCTCTCTGCTTTGAAAGCGTGCATGAGGCAGGATACAAATTAGGTCACTGAAATGATGCAGATTAAAAATAGCAAGTGCTGGCAGTGATTTGTACTGCAAGGCTGTGAACAGGAAACACACTGGCTTTCCCTCCAGAGGAAACTTACTGTCTGCCTACACCTTCAGGAGGCAGAGCTTTTCCTCTCTCTGTGAAAGATTAACATGTCCCTGTGTGGCAGAAGGCAATGCTGCACAGTTCAAACACTCCTTAGCTTTCAGCTTCCTGTCCTCTCAGTGCTTCATTAGATCTTTGTCCATTACACCAAGAAATGTGCCCGTAAGTGATGGATGTCAATGGACACGCTGACGTGTGCTGCTGAACACATTAGCCAGTTGTCAACCAAGTGACCATTTCTGTTCATCACTGCATAGAAGTCTGTGGCTAATGTCAAAGAATGTCAGATTAGGGGCATCTTGGTGTCACTTCTTGAGTTGGGAGTTCTACAAATGAAGATGTTTAGGCTGCTTTATAACATTTGAGCTGCCTAACTTTGCGTGTTACCATTTTTGTCCCACAAATGACATCAGAACACTCGCATGCATGAATCTTGAATGTTATTCTAATCAGTTGGTACATCTGAGCAAGCAGTAAAATACTGGGAAATACATCTTCCCAAAGGCAATTCCAAAAAGTGCGAGCAAATAATTGCCTAATTTGGTGATCCCTGTTCTTTCAGGTGGGATTCCATTAAGGGAAAGCCTGGTCCCATGCTTGGCATGGTGCTGCGAGACTGTCAGCAGCTGCTGAGCCAAGGCAGAGTCCCTCTCTCTCCTGAACAGTTACACTGGCTGTGAAGGGCTAAGACCAGAGAGGATTAGAGAGTAGTAATTCTACAAAGTAACATTAAGCAGAGAGGGTTTAGAGTGCGTAGGTGTGTTAAGTCAGGGTAAGAATTTTAAACTTATGCTTCTTTTCATATTTGCAAAGGGATGAAACTTCAGCTGGCAAAAATGTAAAATCCTGCAGTATGCAAAATATGACCCACTACTTAAAAATAAAATTTTTATTTTATTTATATCCTCTGAATGTTGGCTGTTCCCATGTGATGGTTCGTCTTCTAAAATACCAAGATTATGCTTGGCTGCTGCTCAATTATTAGGATGTTGCACAATCCCCCTTTCCTATTAATGAAGCCAAGGTTGTACTTCTGGGGTTTTCCTTTGTGTTTGTGTAGGTGAATGACAAAGGGAACCAGCAACAGCAAAGGGCACATCTGAGAGGCAAGACTACGTGCCATAGGACTGGGAGAGAGCAGTAGAAGATAAAGAAATTATGAGACTGAAAGAACAGCATATGACCAGCCAACACTTTGGACAGCACAATGCAAAATCTCTAACTCCTGCAGTCAATAAATGTATGAATTAAACTTCTAAATTTAAATAGCTGAAGAAATATCTACTTATATTAAAAACTATAAGATGAAAGAAACTTATCAAGCTTTTCTCACAATTTCCAAAAAATTTGAAAGGGACCCTTTTCCTCTCTAGTGTGAGTGCATGGAACCTATGTAATTAAAACAAGTGTCATCGCTGAAACTCTCCAGAGCTGCTTTGTTTTCTCTTTCTGTTTCTTTTCTGTGTGCCTTCCTTGCTATGTCCTACAAATTCAAACTTAATATTACCAGTTTTGTGGACAATCAAGAAGCTGTGCAGTTGGTCCATTGCTGCATTAACATACAGCTTGTAAATAAGGGAAACTGCAAACATTGACACATCTTTAATAGTTTTGGAAAATCCTAATTAGAAGCAAAAGTGATTTTGGTTTGGCAGTGTTATTTCTGAATATTGTCTGCCCTGCTACTGCCCAGTATGGTCCCAGAATGCTGCCTGCCCTGCTAGTGTCCAGCACAATGTCTGCCTATGATTTAGCACTGACACGCACTCTTCAAAGAGGGATGTTTCCATGAAATGCGACGTTGCCCTTAGGTCACATCAGAGTAGAAGAATAAAATAGAAAAAGGAAAGAAAAAACCATTCTGTCCTTTGCCAGGTTTCCCCAGTGGGCTCTAATTATAACCGCAGTTTATTAGAGCACGTTTCAGACCTCACTTTAAAGGGCCTGCTGTGCCTGTGTGGAGTCCTCGTGGCTTCAGCAGAACTCCCCTCATAACAGTCTGCCCACATGTGATCAGTTGCAATAGAGAGGGCTCAGTAAAGGCTGCTGCAGGTTTAGACAATGGATGCTTTATAGATATGGAAAACTATTAGGAGCTAACAGAAGTGAGGACATTATAGGAACACTCTCCTGCCACTATCTTTCCATTGACATATGTTAATTTGATCCTATGCAATAAAATTCTCATTATTACAGAGTGCCAGGTTGGAGGTATTGTATATTGTCTCATCCAGACTGGACCTCTCTGGTCAGGTGCCTTATCAGGACTGTCACCAAACTGTGCCTGGCCTGAGTCATTCACTTCTCTTTCTGTGTCTCAGTTTCCCATTGAGGAGGTTACTGATTTACTGTAAAAATACTAGAAATGCACAGGATAAGTACCTATAATATCTGCAACCCTCTCTCCATAGTTATCTCATTTTCACTCCCAATTATTCTTGACTCCCAGGTATTTTTGAGTCATTATAATTTTACTAAACTTTCTAGCTGTGGAGTGTAGATTATTACTTGGCTAGCGGACTTTTGGTGGCTTTTTAATAAGGCAACATTATACTTGAAAAATGTATTATTAATATGCTGTTAATTAAGCCACCACCTCAAAAAATAATTGGAACTTAATTAGAAGGTAGGCTCATCTTACAAGGAGTAAAAAGATAAATCTTTGCAGCCGTAGTATTGTAGGATTGAATAATGTACCTCAGTCAGATTTGGACATTCAAGCAGTTCCTTCCATTTGTTTCCATTTTCTTCTACTCTTTTCTGCCCTTTGTTAAAATTCACCTATCCTGACAGTTTTAGGACTGATGTTCTCTCTGCCTGCCTTTGAAAAAGTACTTTTTTCCTGTTCCTTTCCTTTTGACCCCTTTTTCCTTTCTATGCAATAGGGTCAAGTCTGTATTTAGTAAGTGTCTCCACATGTCTTCATAACACAGGGCAGTGCAGAAGATATGCTCAAAGCAGTGTTCCCCCTCAGAGGGGCAGAAGGAGCTAGTAATTGACAGAGCTGCCCAGTTTATGTGTGAAGCATTGAGTTGTGCAAAGCGTAGATGACAAACCAATAAGGTACTAATATTTTTAAGAACACTAAAGCCAGATCCCACATGAAACAGCCATACATCAAGCAGAAATGATTTTTGAGATGTAAGTCATGAGATAAAACTTATATTTTAGGTCAAATTCAGCACTTTTTTGAAAGTAATGGTCAATTTGCTCTTCCCTCCTTTTCCCCTCCAAAACCTTGATGCTGACCCCTGCTCAGGCTTAGCAGTGCTGTACTCAGATGGCAGCTTCACTGAGACCAGCTTAACAGAGATTGCAGTGCTGTTCAGCTCGTGTGTCAGAGCCAGGACGAGGTCCAAAGAAGTTAAAGATTTGTCTGGTTTTGTTTTTAATACAGGAAGCAGAAGTTCTCCAGATCTAGAGATGCAGAGAAAGAAGTAAAAAAGAGCTAACTGTCTGTGTGGTGAAGAAAAGATAGCTCAGAGGCAGATAAACTTGAGGCACTGGAGGTAGCAGCTTTGAGAGATTTAGCACTAGCAGACAGCATGGAGACATTTGCCAACTCTATGTTTTGAAAGCAATTCCTTCTTGTGCCTAAGCTGCGGATAGAAACAAGTTTCTTTGCTGCCAGTTACATTGTAAGGAAGGCAGCTGGCAGGAGATCTGTGCCTCCCTGCTCTGTAAAGGGGAGTCTTTGTAGCTGAACGCCACTTCTGGACAAATTGCACTCTGACGATCTCGCACAACTCCGGTACCTCGAGAAGGGGAAGTCAGGCTGGAGCCTAACGTGTCTTCAGATCCAGTTTTTGGGGATAGGTGATGCAGAAATGAATCGAGTTTTACATCAAGTTGAAGTACAGATGAGAGGAATAAGAAGAGCTCTTTGTAGACAGGAAAGGGATCTCCTGACTACGGAAAACCACCAGGAATTTACAAGAAAACCATCAAATTCTATTGGTGCGCAGTAGAACAATCCTTCTTAAAGGCATGTTTCTACTCCTTTTCAGAAAATGCAAACGAAATATCACCCCATGGCAAAGCTTAAATTATAGTATTCACCTTGTTTTGCTCCCATGACAGTCTCTGCACTTCTGTGAGGTCTTTGGCACCAGTTCCCAGCCTGGCCCTGACATCTTCCTCCATAACTGCTAGAGCTGTCCACAAGCAGGACGTAATACTGACCATAATCACGTCTGGAACTGCCAGTTCAGACCCACAATGCCACTAAAATGCACTTCTTTCACTGTAGGTGTAACTGCCCAGCACTTATTTCCCACCTGGGACATCCAAATGTGAAAATATGCTGCTTCACTACCAGTGGGTATTTTTACCTGGCTGTTACTGCGGATGTGGACCAGCAGGCAAGTACTACCCTCCCTCTCCATAATATTCACAGCCAGTTTGGAACAACAGCTGCTCCTGTTGTGGTTTAATCCCAGTCAGAAGCTAAGTACTACTCAGTTGCTCTCTCACTCCCCACCCCCTGCCACAGTGGGATGGGGAGGAGAATAGGAAAAAAGACCCATGGATTGAGATAAGAACAGTTTAACAATTTAAATGAAATGTAATAATAGTAATAATAATAAAAACAGTGAATTATGGGAGACAACAAAAAGAGACAGAGAAAAAAACCCTGCAAAAAACCTCCCAATCCCCCAAGTAATGCACAATAGAACTGTTCACCACTCATTTGGCAATATCCAACCAGTACCCACAGGCCAGCTTTCCCCCAGTTTATGTACTGAACATGATGCCAAATGGTATGGAATATCCCATTGGCTGGGTTAGATCAGCTGTCCCAGCTGTGTCCCCTCCCAATCTCTTGTGCCTCTTCAGCCTTCTTGCTGTCAGAGCATGAGACACTGAAAAGTTTTGACTTGGTATATGTGCTGCTTAACAACAAATAAAAATCTTTGTTGTGTTATCAAGATTATTCTCATGCTAAACCCAAAACACAACACTATAGCTTCTACTAGGAAGGAAATGAACTCTATCACAGCCAAGAGCAGTTTAATTTCAGACAGTGTTTTAGGAGCAATTGCTGAATATCTTCCCTTTAAACAAAGAACTTTGCTTTGTCTCTTACCTGTTCTGTAGCCAGTGTTATTGAGATACACAGCGAAGGTACGAGGCTCGTGAGTGGCCTGCCATGAGGGAGAGGAGCAGTTTTCATTGTTGGTGTAAATGTTGTGGTTGTGCACGTACTTCCCAGTCAGCATGGAGGAGCGAGATGGGCAGCACATGGGGGTAGTCACAAAGGCGTTGATGAAAGAGGCCCCTCCGTTCTCCATAATCCTCCTGGTTTTGTTCATCACTTGCAAGGACCCTGCAATGAGAGGTATTGATCACCACTCTGTGTGTAAAAGATAGTTTGAACATATTTGCTGTTATTATACTATTAAAAGTAAAATATCAGTGATTAGCTTGCCTCTGAACATCAGTGTGCTTCACTTTGTAGCTTTGGTAATTTTAGAAGAAAAGATCACATTTTCAGTAGATCAACAAAAATATTTTTAAGGATTCCAGAAAGATGGAATTGGTTTTTTTTCCCTCAGACTTCAAAACAAAGTTAAAATATGGACCAATCTAAAAATAGTGTCAAAGATGTATCAAATGTATAGGTCAATAGTTCTTCAAATGCAGCTGTAGAAAAGCAGTATGTTACACAGATTGAACTATTAGTCAGTATGCCAGTACAATATATAAAATACTGAGATTAGCAATGAAAATGTTGATACTTTTTTCCCATTTTATCAAATGACATAAGCAAGAGAAAAATGGACAGGAAGGGAGTAAAGGAGGAAGTGAGAGATGGAGGAAGGAAGGAGAGAATTCAGTAACAATTTTTCTAAAGGAAACTTTCAGTGGACACAAGATCAGCATGTCTGGTTCTGATATTAAAGCCCTGTGCTCAAGATCAGTTTTTAGGACTAAAAATCTATGCAAAAAAGTCAAAATGCAGCACCTTTCTCAAGAAATTGCATTGATACTGGTTAAAGAACAAAGACATTTTTTTGAATCCTTCAAAGCATCTTCATGAACTGCAAAGAGACGCAGATGCAGGGCTTGCAGATTTCTGATTGCAGAAAGGCTGAACAGCCCTGGATAGAGTCTGTCAGTATTTGCTGACAGCTGTCAAAGTTTGTTCTTTATGTTATCCAACAGAGCAGAGTTTGAAGGGTGGGGGTGAACTGTGGATATGTCAGTAGGTCCCCAGGAAGCAAGTTTGTGAATTGTAGTACTTGCACAATGTTGGTGATAAAAAACGGTTTCTGGAATTTTATTTTCTTTTTTTTTGTGGGTTTTTTTTTTTTTTTTCACAGTTGACTGTCCTTTACATTTAAATCTCTTGATTCCTTTGATACAACAAAAACTTTTCTTGATGGTTGTGCTTGTGTTGCTTGAAAATCAAATAAAAAAATTCTAAAGCAATTGCAAACCTGCCTGTAAAACCATAAAACTTCCAAGGAGACTCAACTTTAGGTGTTAGCAGTAAAATCATAAAAAATATCTTACTAGTTAAAGTTAAGCATGCTCTGTTTTGGTTTTAGGCTAACAAGTCAGTGCCGAATATGAAGGCTATTCTGTAAAAAAAATTGTTTAAAAAATTGTAAAAAAAAATTGTTAAAAAAAGGAAAGAGGCAGTACTGTCTTCAGCATTTAATTTAAAAAATCAGGGTCTCTGTCCCAAAGGATAAATTTAATACTGTGTATGAAAGTCACCATCACTTTCGACTCTTTGTCTTTCATAGCCCTTATTTTCTAAATGCAGAACATCTGCATTTATGCTGAACCCCATGTGCTTAGGGATACAGAAGAGTAGAAGAGTAACTGAGAGGCCCCTGAACACAAAAGGTCTCCATTTGCACTGGACTGTTAAGTAAAAGACAAATGAGAGATCATCCTCATTCTACATGCCTTTATCTTGGACCCCAGAGTGAATTTTTAATTTTTGTTTTGCATTTTTTTTTTCGCCTGAGCTCTTCCATTTTTGAAAAGTCACAGTTTATTCCTGAGAACTCAGCTGCAAAGTGCTTTGAGGTGCTCCGACAGAAAGCGGGCTATTCAGGTACCCTAATGCACAGTAACTGCAGCAGAGCTGATCTGCTCTTTCCTGCCTCCATGTATTATAAATGAGTAGCTGTTAGAGTGCTTTCTCATTCCTCCAGCTGGTCAGCCCTCTGCTCTTGCAAACCTGCTGTTTATGACTAAGTTTTGCCTCCAGGTATGCACTTACTGACACTGATAATAGATTAAGCCCCTCTGGAAATTCTGGAACAGGCACTTCAAAGCAGGTGAGACTTCCTCATTTGGAAAACAAAACACGAGCAGGAGATAAAACTTGCTGATATAAGTTATAATCCTTTGCTGTCTGTGGCTCTCCTCACAGCTTGTGTATTTTGCCATCTGGCCCCCAGTCTTCAGGGCACATGTACTCAGGCGCTGTCTGTCAGCAGGACACTGCGCTCTACATGATCGATTGGGGAGCACCTGAGGGGAACCAGATAACTGAAATGGCCACTTTGGACACAGAAGTTAGGGAGTTTTGTCAGGCAAGAAACTCAGTGTCACTTCCTACTCTATTCTCACACCTCAAGAAATATGTTTGGCAACCAAGGTATCAATTTATTTAAAGTTGCTATGGATTTTGGCCACGGGTGGGCACGTCTACAAAGGGATATCTGTCCTTATAGGGGTTGCATGCAAGGCCCCAGGAAGGTAATGGACTTTTTCAGATCTCAGCACATACCCCCATTTTTTTGGCTTATGTTTTTCAGTGCTTTAGTTCTAGGGAAAATGGAAAGCGTATCAAGCAAATTATGCCTGATGTGGTGTATGTAGGTGATGCTGTGATCTCTTTACCCAGCGCTCTGTTCAGTAGCTGGTTTATATAGATTTCACTGGGTGGTGCATTAGGCTGTAAAAAAGGGTAAAAACCACTGGAACTACCAACATACTCATTAGTTTTCTACTCCTTTCTGACATTATGCAAGATATTTTTGACAGTGAGGACTATAAGAGTGTTTGGGGTCTCATATTTTGAGGTATTGATATGTGCAAGTATTAGAGAATTGGAAGGACATTGGATTAGAGAATTGGGAAGAGACCAAAAAACAAGCATAATGTTGGACTGAAGAGGATATGGGGCCACTGCTGTGAAGAGCCACAGCATATTGTCTGCAGGAGGGGAGAAGTTCTGAGTTCTGGGAGCTGGTGCTTTGCCTTGAGCAAGATGCCTATTCACTGGGCAGTGAGTCCTCTAACCTCAGGATCTTGGTAGGGGAAGGATAGTGCACAGTGACACAATTTAAGAAGTGAAATACCTTTTGAGCCCAAGTATTTGCTGAGTTTCTTCAAGAGCTGTGGGCCAGGCTGCTTCACACAGCTTAAGCTGCAATCCACCAGCTGATCTAGTACAGCCTTCCTCCTTGCATAGATAGGAAGTGGCTGGAGTTGTGGGGCAATTTGTTTGTTTTATCTAATAAAGTGGGTGAGACAGCAACTCTGCTGAATTTCTTTGCACTCAAAATGCAAAACTCAGGGGGATGATGCAGATCAATAGGAAGACGTGCATACTCCTATGGCTTGAGCACTAACTAAATGCAAACTCCCTGCCTCTTGCAAATTTTACTTTGGATGACTCCTCTATATATCAGCTGCACTCAGATGAATATGTTGGTTCAATGCTTATACAAGCTCTGGAGACAAATCCTTCCTGATTGAAGTCTATAATGCACCTTATATGCTTTTATGTTCAAGCATTCATTTAGAATAGCTTTTAGAAATGTTTGTGCCAGGAATACAATAGCAAATAAACCATATTGAGCGACTTTCAGTCCTGTGGTTTTTGGATACCAATGCCTAAGTTTTATTCTGTTTGTGGCAGAAAGTGTTACTTCCCATTGACCTTTGAGAAATTTAAGACTTTCCTCAGGAATCAATGAAGAGCAAGAGGAAAATTCACACATGGAAAACAGTTTGGCTTTATTTTTCAAATAAGCTGAATGATTTATTAGCAGAAGTGTGAATAATGCAGTACAGTAAATCTTGGGGCTGAATCCTGTTTCCTGTGAAATGATCTATGAAAAGGGGAAACCTGTGTGCTCATTCAAGGCAGTGGGAATGCATACACACCCAGGCTATTGCTCAGCTGCCTGCTAATAGGAGCCAGAGTGCCCTGTGAACATTCAGAGCAGCTTTCAAAGAGAGGAGCTCCACAGCATGAACAAAGTGACTCGCCACATCCTTCCTCTTTTTTCAGCACTTGCAAACCTTCTAGCTAGACTGAAGACAACAAGTTGGTTAACACTGTGTTCAGAGATGTGTCTGCTGACCCACCTTCCCCAGTGCCCTGGAGAGAGTAGGCTCTTTCAGACCACAAAAAGGAAGACTTGACTTGACCCTTCTAACAACATTTTTCACAACGACTCTATCAAGAAGAAATGCACTCCCAATGCATTGTAAGAGCTGTAGACCAAAAATAGAGCTGGGAACAGCTATTCATTATGCAGCACGGCTAAACAGAGCAGAGGTTTGAAAGAATGAAAAATAAAAAAAGAAGAATCACTCACATCTGAAAGCCTGTGTTTGCAGCTCTGCTGCATAAAAGCACCAACCATCATGAACCAGTCATGAAATATACTTTATTAATTATCTTTTCAGAACCCTGAAGGACTATGAAATTAATATTGCATCAAGGCAAATACAAAAATGCTAGCAACCAAAGAACTGCTTTTACATACAGACCATATTTTGTCTACAATCTTCTGTCTGAAAGCATGTGATTTTAGAACAAATGAAGTTTTCTGGAATGAAGCATTTTTATTTTTCAGTGTCATTTGGCATTTTGTCTAGAAATTCACTAACTTCTATTAAAAATATGTCTTTCATTTAAAAAAAGCTAGAGAATGCAAGATTTCATTTCAACTTAATTTGCCATTTTTTTACCTTTTTGATCTCACAACTCAAAATATTTGCTTGGGGGTAACCTAAAATGATCCTCTTTCTCTCTCTTGACTTTTCATTTTGGGCAGTGAACCAAAAAATCAGTTATATGCATAACTACCATTAATATCTTTCTAACTTACTTAATGGAAAACATTCAAAAGCCCCCTGGAACATCATCTACATGTTTTAACTTTTTCCACCCTAAGAAAAATATGTGAAAATCACTTCTGACTGGTATGTGCTCAGATATTTAGTATACTTGTGAAAGCAAAACTATCAGGCTTTTATACATAAAGCACAGTTTTTAAAGCAGATGGATTTTAAACACTTCAGTAATTCATACAAATATTAAGATTACTAAATCCTGTAACTAGACCAGTTTGTATGTGTAGATAAGCGTGTCAGACAACATACATCCCTGTGACAATGTGATAGAGACACCTATACAGTATTGAGGGAAATGCTGGCCTCATAAGGCTCTAATTTTTAAATGCTACAAAAAGTCATAGAGTGGGAAAATACTTGTGATGCAAGTTTTTTACAAGTATGTCCTTGCATACATTATTAGATCATTTTGTTGTGCTGATTAAAGCTTCCCATGGTGGATTTTCATATACATATATTTTCCAAAGTCTATAATTAAATGTGATGAATGCTATTAGATAATATTTGTTAATTTATTTTCCAAACTTGCCCCACATTCTGATACTATTCCAGGACCAGCAACTTCTCTGAATTTAAAGTTCTTTCTGCTTGGCATAAATTACTGAAAGACATATGACAAAATGTAGTAGCAAGCAACAATTATTTCTCACCTAGCTCCACATCTTGATCATCTGTGAGTACAAGGATGATATTTGGTCTGATATTTTTTCGCTCCTGCTGCACACGTCCTCTGAACCTCGGGGACTTGATGGTGGAACAGTGACTTGTTAGCATTTCACTACTGAGCAGTGCCAACATGAGTGCCAACCAAGAAGGCTTCATAGTAGTTCCAGTATTTCAAGGAAAAGACTGATCCAGAAGTTCCTGAACTCTAGTTTTCAAGACCTGTAGGAAGGAAAAGAAATTCTGTTCAAGCAATAAATAAACTTCCAGTCATACATTGAAAGGATGGCATTTAGGGAAGTCAAGCCAGACACATGCCATTTAACATGATTATAAGCCATATTGTTGAATGAGAACTGTATTCTGTCATTTTCTAAGAATAAACTCGGTCATTCTGCAACTATGCTCTCTCAAATAATTTTTGCTTTAAGTCATGCCTGCATTTTGTATAGACATGACTTCTGGTGAATTCCTCACAGTGCTCCTTCTCCTACACCCCACAATTCTTTTTTATGCAGCTTGGTTCCTTAGACTCAGTACCTGGGCACAGTAAAAAATTGCCGGGATGCAGACGTGTTCAGAACATCTGTAGGAGGAGCCCTGTGAGAAAGAGAAAGCAGATGGCTTGTCAGCCAGAGACCTCAGTACTGTAGCTGTGCTTCAAAGTCTCCAGAACTGTTTGTTACAGCTTCTTTCTCTGTCCTGAAAGAAAAGAGTAGAAAAAAAATGCATTCTCCATGGCTCCCGTACTTAATTTAATACCATACCTATGCAGGAGTTGGCTGCTAGAGATAAAGGACATGTATCTCACATCATCAGACACAGGTGCTTTTCCGGTATTTATAGTCAGATTTGTAGTGAGATTCTGCGAACAAGCATTAATTCCAGCATGTGACACCTGGCAAGCACTAACGCTGCTTTAGGTTAACCCACCTGCATGAGAGACTAAACCCTTAAAACACAGAGGGGAGAGCAAGGCTGTCATTTGCAATCTGCATGGGATCACTGCGTGAAAAGTCATCTTCCCACTGACAAGGAAGCTCATATTAAATGACAGTCCATATGATCTTACCCAGCATTGTGAAAGAGCACAAGCGTCCCTCAATCAATCAACGCCAGCGCCGAGCGCCTCATCCATAATGTACAGAGCCTCTGCCACAGCCTCGTCCGTGACACTCCGCTCCCAGACCTGCCTCAGAGCCTTATCAGAACCCTCTCTCCGTGCCTGTCAGTCACACAGCCTTGCTTTTGTAAGACCTGCTGCAAGCACAGAGGCTTGGCTTTGCTGCAGCACATTCAAACCTGTGACTGAAAATGACTGATTGGTCTGGAGAGGAAGGGGCAGCCACTTACACTGTGACATTTTTGGCATTGCTGACTGAGGCTCTGCAAAACCCGTCTGCAACACAGGGGAAGGGAGGGAATATCTAGGGGCAAAAAGGAAGGGGGTGGGAAAGAAACCATGGAGTCATGCCTGTTCCCTCCAGGGTATTGACCTGCCACATACATTTTTTCTGGTGTTATTCTGGGACTGTGGATAAAAGCACGGTGATACGGGTCAATTAAAAAACACCTCACAAAAACACCCAAGCCCAAGAACAATCAAGAAGTTTGCCCAAAGGGAAGACTGCATGGGAACTGGGGTGCACCTCACATAATTAGACTGGAGCATAAATCACAAGATCTGTGCACCCACACCTGAGACTTCAGACATGCAACATGAGCCACAAACAGATGAATAAATAGCAATAATGAGAGAAACACAGAAGACAAAAGCCACCCCCCCCCCAGTCACTCACCTAAAAATGCGTTAATAGGAAGATGCTCTAAATTTCAGGGGAAGAAACCACAGCAGAGGGAGGGATGGGACTTGGTGCTGGACTGCTAGAAAAAGGATCATGTTCTTGTTTCCACACACACCTTTTATTTTAAGCTTCGCAAGCTAAACAGTTTCATGCTCCTCACTCTGGCAGGCTGTAATTACACCACAAGAGTGTGAACATCTTTAAAAGGAAATTCCAAGTGTCTGTGGCAGAGAAATCTTGTCTTTCATTGTCTCTGCACCAACCAACGCTCCAGCCCTTCTCTAACATTACAGCACTGCAAAGCCAATACAGGAGATCACCATCCAACAGTAAATGCTATTTCAGTGATTACACAACATTCAGATAAGTAACTGGAAGTCTGTAATTAGTCTGAATAGACTTTTAAAAACAGTTCCACTTCCATGTATATGTTCTTAAGTCACATAAAAGCTGACAAGAGCCCCAAAGACTGGGATTACCGGAGAAGTCAGCTTTCTCCTGACAGACACCAGATACATGCTCTTGGTGCAAAAGCAGAAATACAATGTCTCTAGATGTCTGATCTTTAAACAGCGAAACTTTGACTCACATCACAAAGCACGAAATGCTAGGTGAAGTGAGACTCAATGTTTAGTTTCTTACCTCAGTTGTAGGGCAAACTTTTTCAGACAATGTTGACCCAGAAAGTGCAGTCATCCTGACTGCGCTGAGCAAACATTGGCACCAACATGTTTGAATAATCCCCCACCATACGAAACTGCAAGTTCCTGACAATTACACCTCGGTGCTAATAAAATTTACACTAATCCAAATGGACATCAACAAGTATTCTTCATTTCAACCTGTCTGGTCTATATTAGTTAGTTCTTAAAAATTCCCTTTCTGCTAGCATGTCTGAGGCACCTTAGGAAGGTCTTTGCTAGAAATAAGAGTCTGAAAGTTTTTCTTCCCACTCTAACTTTTTCTCCTTTGATGGATAAAGGAAAATGTCGGGACAGATCTATACATATAAAATTAATTATTCAAGTTTCATTGAATGGTTCTTAAACAACAGCACAGTAATGCCATGTTTTGTAGCTCATATTTCAGTTTTGCATATGGCAAATCTTTATTAAAAGGTGATCTTTGACAACTTGTCCTTTTACAGTCTGTTTCCCAGTCCTAGAAGGAAATGAAGTAAAGAAAACTGTCAAAGTACAGGGTTGATAGGAAAGACAAGGCTGCAATATTTGTGTTGGATACTGGCTGGTGACATATAAGTGCCCCTGCAGACACTGCAATTTGTCTTGAGAAACAGACAAAAATAGGAGAAATTCTAAAAAAGACTGTTTCAAAGTTATATGGGGAAGCAAACTAATTTTTGTTTGTGTTAAGAAATCAAGATGGACTACAGAATGCTTTTTTCCTAGCCAAATAAACAAGTGTTGATCTAACTTCTATATGTGAATTTTAGAGTATGTTTTTCTAATAGAAGATACTTACGATAATCAAATTGTAGTAAAAAAATGTAACCAGAAGAATCCAGAGAAACTACTTTTTTTTTTTCCACGGGAGTGGAAATGCATAGTTTGCAATCACCTTTCAAGGGATGAAATCTGAAAACTTGAATCTTTAGTTATTTCTGTGCAGCTAGTATTATAAAATGCAGTCCAGGGACTTACTGGCCTGGAGCACGAAACTTGAATTACACTGGCAGAGCACTGCAAAGACAGGCTACAGTGCCAGTTGGTGTGGCATAAAAAGCTACTAGGACTTTATTTCTAGGTCTCTTAAGAGAGTATCTTTCAGTGACTTAGAAGAAAAGCAAAACGCAGAACAGTATCTTTTGAAAGTCTGTGGATTTTTTACTCATTTTGATCCAAAACTGTTCAAAATTTTTCATGGCATTGACTGAAAGTGCTTAGTTGGAGCATAACAAAAGGCAGCCAGTATTCAAAAAAGAGCATTTGCCACTTTGTTCTCATGTCCACATTTTCACTCTGTTCACTTAAAATGCCATTTTGTGTTTGGCCAATAAAAATCTGTCCGGAGTCATGCACTTTGTATATGAATTAGGACACTGAGTATGCACATGAATATGCCATTATA
The DNA here is from genome assembly GCA_013400215.1 of Cisticola juncidis. NCBI lineage: Eukaryota > Metazoa > Chordata > Aves > Passeriformes > Cisticolidae > Cisticola > Cisticola juncidis. Next base: position 1,102,952 of record VXBR01003878.1, on the reverse strand, counting down.
AGTTCTAAAGATATATGAACTTGTTCATATTTAATATTCTACAAATGTGGCTTCCACATATTGTTGCTTGGGGAATCTGGTTAACATGAACACATTTCCTGTTTGTAAATCTGACATCAAATGTGGGGATAGTGAGTAATGCTACTGGACATGAGTCCATCTCCAGGACCATGTGCTATGCAATGCCCCACATCAGTAATTCATGACCAAGGGGTAAGAAAGGGCAAACAACTTTGTCTTCTCTGCATCAGTGTTTTCTTTTGAGCATGAACATTGAGGTATTGTATTATCCAAAGCCACAGGTTAAGACCCACTGTCCTAGTGGTCTTTCCTTTTAAATAAAAATGGATTAGACAATAAAGGATACAGTGATGATAATGATGATGATGATGATGATAATGATGATGATGATGATGATGATGATGATGATGATGATGATGATGATAATAATAATAATAATAATAATAATAATAATAATGTGGACTGTAATTATGGAGCTTAAGGATCACAGAAACATTAGAAACATTAGGGTTGGAGATCATCTAGTCCAAACCTCCTGCTATGGCAGCACAGCCCTCATGTGTATCAGTCACTACCCCCAGTTTTGTATCATCAGCAAACATGAGAAAGAGAATTCTGGATTCCGTTCCCTAGATATTGGTAATAAATATGCCCAGTGAATTGAAAATGTAAGGTATCACAGGGTTCCTATATCAATAAACTTGTAATGCAGCACTTACTTGTGTTGTGTTCCTCTTTACTATCCAGTATCCTACAGATTTTATCTCTGCAGTTACATTTCCCTGCCTCTATAAATTGACATAGTTGTATGTAACTAAGATATAGTCCACAAACAAGTGTTTTGCAACTTAGGACATTTTTTAAATTCCCTGACAAATGCAAGGAACTCGCACAAAAACACACCAAATGCATAGAAAAGAAGCAGAAGGCCTTGTCATTGGAAGTGTTAAGTTGTGTAGTTTTCTTTATGCAAAAGATAATCTTGGATAAGTTTTTCTTATAGGCTTGTCTGATAAATAAATGGATAAAACCTCTCAAAGAAAGAATCCTCAGATATCGATCACCACAAGAAAATGAGCTTTCTCTCTTCAGCTCAAGCAGAAGAGCATCTTCTTAGGTATCTTACCTCTGACCTGTCTACTTGACAGTTTTGGCTTTAGTAAGCTTTTTTTTTTACAGGGATATGATCCAAATGTTCTGTCTTTCCTTAAATTCAGACTTTCAATAAAAAAAAGAGAAAGGCAAAGGACAACTAGAAAAACTCCCATAATTCAGAGTTGGGATTCTACTATTGTCAGGTTTTTTTAATTCCCAGTATGACCTTGGAGACTGGTAACATTGCTGGGTACCTCCTGAGCATAATTTCAAAAACCTGCCAGTCTGCCTGTAGTGACAGAAATCATATTGGTGGCATCATGTCAGCTGGAGATGGCTTCAACCATCTGTGACCCTACAAATGTCAGATTCAGGCTTTACACCTACCATCATAAGTTGTATACTTTAAAATGAGATGTGTCCACCTGACATTGCTGCTGTATTTGAGAACATTTTGCATACATGGAAACTCCGGGGTGAAAGGAGGTGAAAGGGGTTTTCTGGGCCACACAAATGCAGCTTCTGTGAATCCTGGATGTTTGTGTCAAAGGGTGGATGGACCTCTCGAAGTCTCACGTAGTCTGTGCTGTGAATCATAAGTGTGTGGTTTGAGACTCCACAAAATTAGCAACTTCATAAGATTAGTAATTGCATGAAGATTGTGCAGACAGATTGAAACTACATAATAAAAGGTCAGCGAGGCAAGATGTTCATCTGCACCCAGCAACCTAGTAGTTCAGAGGTCTTAAATCTCTCCCTTAAATCATATTGCCTTGATGACTAGAGGGTTGTAACACCCTACAACAACAATAACAACTCTCACTTTCACTAATACAGTGAAGCACTTCAGTGGAAAAAGCTGTTGACAGATGACTGTTTTACGTTTAGCAATGTTAAAGCTCTTCTCACATTTTAGTCCTCTATCTCATATTTAAAGGCAAACACTGCAATCTCAGACTACCAGGCACGACCGTGTAAATCTGCAGGTCAGTTTCCTGTGGGAATACTGAGCCTGCAGCCATGGGAAACACACTTACAGTACAGCAGAAGTTCGGAAAAAGCAAGATTTACCATTTCTTCTTAAAGGTTAATCCCCTAATCTAGGTTGTAAAGTACAGGATTTACAACGAACACAAAGAATGTAGTTCCTATCTGGGTCTAATCTAATCATTATCTATTGGATTTCCAACACACTTAACTAATCAATCAGGTATCTTCTCCCCTTTCAAACGTAATCTGTGTACTCTAATGATGGATCCCCAGTGCCTCAGGCTAGATTAATTTAAAGTAACTATAATTTAAAGTAATTGCAGGTAGGGAGAATCATAACCTTACATTACGTTTTTACATTGTAATTTTGCAAACAGTTACCAACAGGAAAGGAAAAAGCTTGCAGTGACTTGAAAGTGCAATGCAGGCTTGCTAACCCACTTTTATTGCTTTGTACAGGTTAAGGGATATTCTTAGTAGGTAGAAGTTTCCAACACTTCATCTGTTAGGGTGAAGCAACAAACTTCAGTAACATTTTAAAAATATACAAACAAGTGTAGGAGAAATTATCTACCTCTGAGAAAAGAAAAATGTGTATTTCATTTTAATGCTGCTAATATAATGCAACAAAACATTAAAGAAAATTAAAATTAATGTTTTTATATTAACTTCAAATCTGTGGAAGTTTAAAAACAAAATTCCCACATATTTTTTCAGCAAGAAGAATCCCTACTGCTAAGTTACAAACTTCTAATAATGTACAGTTACCTACATTTATTTCTCACCATCTGATTTACTTTGTTTTAGAATTTCATATTTCAACACAGCCGAAGAGTGCACTTGTCATACAAAAGAGCCTGGTATAATTGAGCCAGATGACGTGCCCCACAAGTAAAATCAGCCATTCATGAAAGCTGGTCACCAGAGGCCATTTCAAACAATGCACATTTCAAAGTAATCTAAAGTAATCCCTTTTTTCTACTGATTTGGTTTCCAGGCAGTCTTAAGCACATGTGTGCAGCAAACAGGAGGCTTATTAAAACCTCATGTTATATTGCAGGCTATAATGCCACTGCCTTGTGATTGAATTCCATGTCTGCTAGTCTTCAAAGAGAGGGAAAAAATAAATTAAATTTATATGCTTATTACACATGAGTGTCATGATACGTGTAGTTTATTAGCACTTGCTAAATAATTAAGACTGAGAGAGATAATTAGATGTGCACCAGGCTCCAAGCAGGCCTCTGATATCAGATTTTTTTATCTTTAAATGAAATGGCTTTCCAGCTAGAAGGTAATAAAATTACTAAAAGACTCCAATTATTTTTCAAATATAAAAACTAAATTCTGTGTATGAGGGAATCTCAGGTAATTTTAAAATTCCATTTTAAACCCACACAGTTTTTGCTATAAATAGTATAATGCCCCACTTGCTCACTTCAGCAGTGTGGGGCATTATGAAAATATACCACACAATAACATACTGACAATTCAGTGGTTCACTAAATAGTCTTGCATTGGGAGATCATATCACAGAGGTGAACAACAGTAACACAGTTTGCATGTTTCTTTAAATTCCTGTTTTAAGTTCCCTGGCTTTAGAAACCATGCAAGACCATAGCTTTTCACATCGCCTCTGGAGAGAAAACTCTTCATTTAAAAAGTTTCCTTTCTAGATATGTTTACTTCCCCTCAAATATCTGTTGGGAGGGGTTAGGGTAGGTGGTGCCATGATGGGGGTGGGTGGTCTTGAGTGGAAGCTGAGCCTGATCCATGGCTGCTCTGGCCACTCTCCTTGCTGACTGCACAAGGGAGGCAACAGCAGCTCATGGGGAGTTATGTAAGGACTGAGGGGGAGGAATTGCCTGTATGAATCTACAGACCTGGATGTCTGTAAATAGGGAACACCACCTGTATTTCTAGGAGAGGAACTTCTCAATATATTCAAATATATTCAAAATATATTCAATTATATATTTTAGTTGTATCGTCAGAGGATGGACTACTCAGAAACACCATAAGATTTTAGATAGATGCCATCCCCTGGATAGCCAGGGCAGTCAGGCAGTTCTAAGTGCTTCTGGAAAACTTCCTCTCTTATGCTACAGTGCAGAAAGTAAATTTATTTTTAGCACCAGCATTATGTGTGCAACATACTGCAAACATGCTCTTGTGCACTGAGGTCCACTACAGATTCTATGTGGTGCCTGTTGACTTTTTCTTTCTATTTCAGGTCTGGACTCCTAGCCTAATATTTTATATATATATATATATATATAAAATCCCATTATATTCTAATGAGTTTTACTTTTAGTAAATTGAAACTGAATTTAATAGGACTACTAAGATATGCACCAATGCCTCAGGTCCTGAGTTCTGTACTTAAAGCAAGAGCTCTCCTACTATGCTACTTTCTGTCAAGCAATTTTTCCAGTCCTGGCACAGTATAAATTCTGCCTTCACTGATATAAATGTAAGATATCTTTGGCAGGCCAAGAAATGTATTTTCACATAAACTCCTCCCTGACTATAGAGAAGCTAGCTTACTATTAATAGTAAACAGAGAGACAAAACAAAACAATGTGTTACAAAAGAAAAACATGCTTCATATCCTTTTCCTTAAAGACTCATCAGCAAGGAAGATGCATTGACTTGAGGCACTGCTGAGAACACCACCCTGCCATCAACCTTACTTTTAATCTCCTTTGTAATCAGGAAGGCCTTGAAGTTCCCCAAGCTCCATTTTCTGGTGGTATGCAAGGTAGAACCCCAGCTACCAAGAACATGGGGGACAAGTGCCTGCACTCACAGTAATCCTCCCAGTCCTCCCACCTCCTCTCACCTCCCTGTCCTGCTGTCCTCACTCAACAACACACCCGAGTGTGCTCAGGGAGATTTGCAGTGGCCTGGGACTGATCCACCATGGGAAAACCCAGAAAGCTGGAGTTTTCTACACATCATCCTGTCCTATCAGGTGAAAATGGTCTAGCACAGGAACAGCAGCAAATATGAGCAAGGGGTACAACTGATGGATATTTCTGTCAAATCAGGTGTCTGAGACTTAACCTCTGATATATGTTCTGCTGTGTAAATGAAATATGTCTCTTGTACTCAACAGGACTGCTCAGCTCCTTAAAACAACTTCCTGTGGACTCTTCATTCCTGGTGCAACAATATTTTAAGATCTTTGGTATCCTTTTTTCAGAAAACATCTAAGCATCAATGGTACATGAAGAAAGCCCAAAATGTACAAAGCATCAGAACACCGGCTTTCATCTGAAAACTTGTTTCATAAAAGCTTGAAATTAGAGTCACATTTGCCTGTTCAAGGACAGAATACACCATATACAGCTTATTTGTCTGAGGAATACCAATTATTCCAACCTGAATTCTGAAAATACATCCTCAAAGGGCTGTTTGAAAATAATCTTCAGTCTGAGATCTAAAAGACTCAAGAATATCTTGCTGAAATTATTCTCTGAAAAACTTTATCTCAGAAAACATTTTGAAGGGATAGCACATATAAATGCACCTTCATTTTCCTAGTGGAAATGCCTGGGAAAATACTTCCTTCATCTTTCAAGTACACATACAGGTATTTCAATTTCACAGTTCTGGCTTCTTTAGATGAGAGAACAGTTTTAAAGCATGGAAGATGAAGCTAAATATACTGAGGCAAACATTTTTTTGTTTCCAATGCACTTCTTATTAAGCAAAGTTTCTATTTAGCAATGAAGAGACATGATTTTATACCATTTTTATTTTTTTATAAATATAGATAACTGTATATTTTTATATATCATTAATTGTAAGGCTGCTCATGAGCCAAGATTCTACTCAGGTGCTCAACACATACTGAATAATTTTCTCTAGGAGTAGTGGAGCAGGCAGTCTATCTTGTGTCGCAACACTGGACTGTGCATTATGCACAGAGAAGGGAAGACAGGAATGAAAATTGGCAATTGTTAGGTAGAAGCTTCTGAAGAATGCAGCATGGATCAGGAATGCCAAGGACTAGGATGTATAGGAAGTCACTCCCAGAAAATTGAGAGGAGTTAAAAAGGCAAAGAACAGGACCGTAGTGTTTTTCTGCATTTTGTGTAGGAAGGAATTTGAGAAGCATCTCATTTTACAGTTATTGTTGTGGGGAAACCATCAGTGTTTACTTTACTAGATGGTTTGGGTTTTTTTTCCCTAAATGTAGATAAACTGTTCTTATATGAAAGATGTCTCATAAACTGTGTCAATAACCCAATTCAGGAATGTTTAGAACAGTAGAGAATCCTCTCTTCTGTCCTTTGCAGGCTCAGCTGTGAGACCTGACCACGTTGCTCAGGGCTTTACCAAGTCAGGTTTGAAAACTCCAAGGATAGACACTGCCCAAATGCTCTGGGGCCTTATTCCACTGTTTATCTGTTCTGAGGGTGAAAATTGTTTTTCTTTATACCCAGTCTGAATGTCTTTTATTTCAAGTTATGTCCATTGCCTTCTTGCCTTGTCCTCCTGCCATGCAGGACTGTCAAGAACAAGGCTCTGCTTTATCAGTGATCTCTCTCTAGCTGGACCCCCCAAAGCCTCTCTTTGCTCCAGGGTGAACAACCTTTCTCCTCTAACTTCTTCTCACAGGACAAGGACTCCAGCCCTCAAGCATCTTGATGACCACCTCCAAACACACTCCAGTTCATTGATGTCTTTTCCATATTGGAAATCTGGAGCTGGACATACTACTTGAGACAATCCTAGAATTTAGTATATAGTAGCATCAAGGAGCAACATCTGTGTCTGCTTCAATTCTGAGACACTTTGTATTGGCTTTCTGTTTCACTTATTTTATCACTGTCCACAGTTTATAAGAAATTACTGATATTTTTTCCCCTGTTTAAAATTCTTAAATATTAAAGGCTAAATTTTATTTCTCAGTCAAAGGAACTAGCCAAAATTTCAGGTTTTATGCTTGTCCTTTGAAATGGGGAAAAGTCTTCCGATTATTTCAGTGGTCATTTCTTCAACAGAAATGAAAGCTGATTTGAAAACATTTTTGGGGTTTTTTTTTTCCTTCTTAATAAACAAGTTAAAGCAGTTGGGACTAGGAAAGAAAGTACAACTTTATGTATGAGGAAAGAGAGGTTTGAAATACCCAGGCCCCATGTAAATGCAAAGAGCACAGTTGGAATGAAACAAATGATCTCACTGGCTTCTGATGAGCTGGGTGGTTTAAATGTTTCACACTAACCACACTGCATGCTCATAATACAGGAGCTAATTCATCTGCCATGAATACATTCCTGTATATGTTGTTCTTTAAAATAAACAAGCAAAAATGAGTAATTTATTGAGTTAAATGAATAGTTTTCCAGAGGGACCCGTTGTGTCCATATGACTGATTTTAAAGTCTAAATGAAGGCAGCTTAAATGCTATATCCTCTGTCTCATTATGTGAAGCAGTTACTGCTTTAAAATATGGAATTTCAATTTTTAACACTGTCAACAAGTTCCAATTGTTCCTTAAAATATCATTTGGACTGCTTATTCATTTCTTAGAAGATTGCAAAACTCCAAACACAGGGCTGCAGATGGTGAATCATGACCATTTTCCAAAGTCTCTATTGCATTGCATTTGCAAAATGTGTTTATTTCTAGATTTAATTTATGGAACTTTGATGGAAAATAACTACATTAAAGCAGTTTTATAGGAAAAGCCTCCTAGAGAATATGTCAAATCATAGCAGCTCTGCATGCATTAAATTTTACAAATCCTTTTTATATTTCAATATCTTAAAATTTATCAAAAATTGTGTTATTCTTGAGATGTCTTTATAATGTTAACCACACAATGATTAATGTGTTTCCCAGAGTTTTTCTACCCTAGAAATGAAGCTATTAACTTGCATTTGCTTTCACAGAATCTTCCCAAAATACAGGTTACTCACTGAAGCAAGCTCTGATCGTAAGGTCTTGCTAGAAGGCAGTCCGAGACTGAGGGTCACAGATTTCTTAGATTAATACAGACTCCAAACAACTTCTCTCCAAAATTAAAGGTGCTTTCTATGACTTACAGTAGAGAGCAAACAACATCTCTTGAACAGAAGTTTCAGAAAAAGTCTACAAGGAGGCCAAGGCATTGTCCCCACTATCTTCTGCACAAACATTTTCTTTGTGGCAGAAGAATTCAGAACTAAACATTAATACAGAAAAATTTCCGGACTGAAAACAGTCTGTAATTGATGTTTAGTGTTCTGATGCATATCTGCACAGGATATGTGCAATTTGCACATAAAGGAAAGCACTAACACTGTTTGGTAAAACCACTTACGGTGGTGGTGGTGTGCAGAGAGCCACAGCAAAAGATTTCCACATCACAAAAAAGAGGGTGCCCTGATGATACAGCATCTTCATATGTTTGCATGTTTATTCAAGTTTATCATGTGCTTTTATAAAATTTGTGGCTCTCCTTAGCACCTGCTTTAAAATGAAGGTGGTTTTGAACAGATGACACACCCTAAATCCCCTCCCAACTTTGAGGATGTGGGTGACAGCACCGACAGAGCACAGAGCATCACCTGCATTCGGTCCCCTGCTTGTGTCACCCCGCCTTCTTATTTTTCCATTTTATTGAAAGCTCCTAGAAGCTTATCTTTTCCCCAGCTTGATCAGATGATAGACAAGTTTAAATTTGGTCCAAAATATACCAAACATTTCAGGGTATGAAGGAGAAGAAAGAATCTGAAATGAAAAATGCATTGTGCGAAAGTATCACATGGCACCAGCTTAGGTTTCCATTATCTCCTACATTTAAAAAGCTTTGTTGACCTCTGTCAGAGGCATTTATGTTAACATTGCAATGATTTGTTAAACTCTTGCACATTTCCTCGCTTGATTTGCTTTTCTAAAACTAGGCCTTTATTACAATATTGAGTTACATATTCCGCTTTTCACAGGGTAGAGCTGGGAAAGAGATATGACAAAATGTCTGAGCGCTGGCATCTGTTTCCTACACCTGCTAATGTAATTCCCATATATCTGCAAATGAAATCCTCCTGTGTTTCCAGTAACACCTAGGAGCACATTTTCAGGACACGGCGTGGGCCCTGTGGGCCGTGGCCAGGAGCAGCAGGGCAGGATTTGGCCGCCTGTCCCGTCCTGCCCAGCAGCAGGGCGTGAGGATGGCACAGCTCCAGCTGCCCGGGGATGAGGACAGGCACGGCCATGCTGGGAAATGCTTGTGAGGAGCCTGGGGGGCTGAAATGGAGTCCTACACTGTGGGCAGATGTGGGGAGCCCTGGAGGGCTGGAAGGAGGTCCTGGGCTATAGGCAGGGAGTTGAAGGCACTGGCGGGGGGGCAGGAGCAGGCAGAGCCAGCAGTGACACACACAGGCAGCAACAGGATCAGTTCTAAGCAGCTGAACAAGGATCTGTCCAGCTGAATGAGAATCAAAACCATGGCCTATAACTTCAGGAAAATTGCCCTAGAAATTGTAGTGGGCAACTGCATTTCACCAGGAAATTGTGACAGGGAAAACCACAGAATTAGGTAGTGTGTGTCCAACCGTGTAAACAACAACATCCAACACCTGTGATTCAGTAAAGTGTCACAAATCACCTTTACCAGCATGACAAAGAGGAACCTATTTATTATAAATAACCCTATCTTCTGTGATTTAACATTCAGTTCAGCAACTATGCAAAATATATATCCATTGTTAGCAGTCGAATGATAGACGTTTTAGCTCACAGGTGAAGACACAGTTGGAAGGCAATTTTAGGGAGCAAACAGCCATAACCAAATAGCACAGAGCTATTGCTAATACATTTTCTTTTTAGCGTGAAATTGCTTAAAACCAAGGCAGCTGATTGACTAGTGTGAATCAGATGGATCTCCTAGACTGCTTGATGGATGTCACAAGTTAGCATCTAATACCTGCCTAAGGCTTGAAAAACTACTCCTCATGCCATCTGTTATGGAAATATCCTGTTGAATAGAACTTTTGGACAAAATTTTAATCTGTCATTCTGTGTTTGTAAATGAAATAAGGAATATAACACTTCCAGTATTTTTTCATGTTTTCTTACATAACATCATTCATATAATTTCCTTGATTCACCATGCAAAGAATTAGTTAATTGATTATCACTGTTTTCAGTGCAATAGCACTGAAACTAAAATTAAGAAAGACCAGCTTGACTAGTCTGACTCCAGATTAAGCTTTTTGCATATTCCCAAGTATGAGACTCATATGGAAAACTTTTACTTTTCAATCTGAAAATGAATTCCAATACAATTTCATTCTATGCGGAAAACAAAACAAAACAAAACAAAAACACAAAAAACCCCAAACAAACAAACAAACAAACAAAACAACAACAACAAAAACCCAAACCAAAACATAAAAACCCCAAACAAACCAAAAAACCACTGGAAATCTTTTGTTTCCATTGCTGAGTGAAATGAAAAAAATCTTAATCCGTGAAAGGTAAACTGTCATCCTCTGGCCATCTCTACCCCTAATTAAAGATATCATGCAGATCACACATCCCTATAATATTAAATTACAGGAGTCCTAAGTACAAGGCCTGCCTTAAAACCCAATGATACTATAAATGAGGATGTTATACCAGACAGACTTTCCAAAATCAACACCATTCATTAACTTATTTTGGATGATGTCATGTCAAGCTAGACTGGACTATGAACTTGGATCCTTGATGATCATTCAGGTAAGACTCCTTGATGATGTATTTCTGAACTTCCATTCATTAACCTTTCCTTTGAGCTAATACTGTCTTACACTTAATTCATCTCTTGTAAAACGATCACATGCTATTCAGAAATTATTAAGAGAAATGATAAGCTGATAATGCCATATTTGAGTGAATGCTCAAAGCAAAAGCATGATTTCACTTCCTGCTCTATACTGTAGTAGTGTGAGAGACTGTGTGTCCTCGTTTCCTCTGGGATAGAGTTAGTTTTCTTCCCAGTAGCTGGTATAATGTTATGTCTTAGGATTAGTACCAGAACAATGTTGAGAGCACATTGCACATTTTCGGTTGTTGCTAAGTAATGTTCATACTAAGTCAAAGTCTTTTCAGCTTCTCACGCTGGAGACAGTGAGAAGGCTGGAGGGCCACAAGAAGCTGGGAGGGGACACAGCCTGGACAGCTGATCCAAGGGATATTTCACAACATACAGCATCATGCTTAGTATATACACTGGAGGGAAAACCAGCTGGAAGCTGCTGCTTGGGAACTGGCTGGATATTGGTCATTGACTGGTGAGAATTGCATTGTCCATTGCTTGTTTTGTGTATTCTAAACCTATTAGTATGAGTGTTAGTAGTATTATTATCCTTTACAGACTTGTTAACTGTCTATCACAAACCACAGGTCTTCTGCATCTTACTTTTCTGTTTTCTCCCCCATTCTGATGGGTGGGAGTGAGCAAGCAGCTCCATGGAGTTTAGGAACTGGCAGGGCTCAAATCATGACACTGTACTTCCTCAGTAATGTAAGGTGTGCATTGCCTTAGGAGCTAAGTAAGGGAACTTGAAAAGATTTACTGACATTTACCTATCTACTAATACAAAATTTTCAGACAAGTTTATTTTGCAATCTTCAGCTGTGTTATTGTTCTCTGCCATATATAAATATGCACCCATCAGACCTTCTATTTTTAAATCCACAACACTCTCTTTGAAGACAAAGTGAATTTAAATTGCCTGATCTGCAGGGCATTCAGACTTCAGTAATGACAGTAACAGTGAGGACTAAAATGTTCTTGCTGCTGTATTGTGGGCTATCTTGGTAGCTGCATCATGTTAGATGAGCATGTCACCTGTTGCAGCAAATGCAGCACACTTTGAACAAATGTAAGTTAGCAGAGTTACGCCAGATGAATTTGCTGATCCCATAGCCAGGTTATTTGTATTACTTAGCTTGTTCACAGGTTCCTAGACTATGTGCTGCCACAGAGAAAACAGGCTTATACCTTAAGGGGAAACACTTGCTGGAATTTGAACCGTAGTCACCATCTGTTGTGTTGGTTTTTTTTTTTGGTTGATTACTGGCACAGGCACAGGTAAGATGTCCTCTTCCATCCCACTATCGTATTTGAGGCTATCTAACAATATCAACACACATCTGAACCTAATTTTTCTCAAGCACCTTTCCCTTGCCCTAGGGCAGGAAAGGAGCACAAAATGACTGTCAGTATAGAGGCAGGGCTCCTTACCAGAAAGAAAGCAGTATCTCATTTGGAAAGAACCAGGAATGGCTATTCTAGTGGAAATGTTTGTTAAATATAATTTTTCCAAGTCTTATATGTACACGTAACACACCAAAAGTTCAGTAAAATGAAAGTTTTGTGATCAAGCAATCAAAGTTTTCTCTACTTCCACTATTTCTCTACTTCCAGCTATTACTGATGTTGTCATCTCTGCTGACAGATAGTGTCTCCCTCAATTTGGGAATTATTCTGTCTTGAACTAACCAGTGGCTATGATTCTTATTACTTTCCTTGTTATTTTTATTAACCAGCCTTCTAACAAATTACACTGGCAGCTGAAGATGGGATACATGCATTAGTTAACATGCAGCCTTCTTTATTTACAACTCTTTCCTCAATTCTGCAATTTTCCTCAGCTGCTAGGTGGTTATGTATTCAATGAATATTTCCTGCCTTTTCCATTCCTCCAAGAAAATCACATAATGTAAGCACATCAAAGCTGTTGTTGATAAGGAATTAGCAAGGGATCACCCTGTGGAGGGTCTCTCAGTCTATGAATACTACTAATAAGGTAATAAGTATGAGAGTTTCCTCAATATGTAATTGCTTACTCTTCATCTCAGCAGGTTTTTCTTTACCTAATCATCAGTAAAATAACCCATGTAAATCCCAGAATAGTCTAGTTGTTTGATCTGTCCCTTCCTTTGTGTTAGCCCTTTGATATTTAACCTCCTATTTCAGCCAGCCTCACAAGGATGTTTTCCAGAGAAACAGTATGTCCCATTGGATGCTATATTAATCATTTGGAGAGAAGGTGCATGTTGCTAGGCTGGCAGTAAGTGTATGCATGTGAAAGCAGGGCCAGTTGTGAGTCACAATGAGTTTCTCCTGCAACAGACCAAGAGCCCTTCATCTTTATTGACCTAGGGAGCAGGTCAGATATGATGGCTGCTGTAACAAAGACATTTCTTCAATGCAAAAATGCCTTTGCAGTCACACCACCTAATCTGTCTGAAAATCTCAATTTTATTTGTCCTTAAAATACTTCAAGATAACAGCACAATATGACTGACATGCTAGAGGAAAGGCTAATACTCAATCTTTTCCAAGCCATGACAGACATGCAAATTAAATCTTACTGGAGATTGTAAGCCTTTTGGCAAACTCTAAATAACTTTTCACCTACTAACTAAAGCAACAGCTAGCTCCAGAAGAAGGTGACTTCAACAGATAAATAAAACACTTTGTTACAAAAAAAGTGAAACAAAAACCCAAGGAAAACCCAAACAACTATAAAAAGTTGTTGTGGTAAGCAATGGGCTTATTTAATGCTCTTTTAATGCTGCAAACATTTTTTTTTTCACCCAGCTTATGAGAGAGCAAACTGCATACTAACTATAGCCCATTTTTCTGTTATTTTCTATGATCAAGCACGTGATAGTGAATTGTGCGCAAGGGGCTGCTGAAAAGCAGTAATTAAGATCAACTTGGATTCAGGTAAAGAATAAAAACTTTTGTGTGAACCACAAAAGAAAAGGATAATACTTTCACCATTTTCCTATCCTAGGGTGCTTTCTCCAGCCTTATCTGAAGAATAAAACTTCTAAGGTCACCATAATGGGAAATTAATACCCTGACACTTAGGTATGTGTTATGTTGGAGGCAAAAACTTCATACTTCAAAAAATTAAAATTAATTTTATATGACAATTTCAAAAGAAGAAAAATCTAAGATAATTAGTGAACTTTTCAACAACAAAATAGGCTCGTACCCAAAGAGATACATGACACTGTAAAACTGCTCAGAGATTAAGGTTTGTAAGTTGTGTGGCAAATATGATAGGGATCTCGGTTTCTATCCTGTTTCATGGGATGAAAAGGAGCGTTTAACTGCTTGGCTCCTGCTGTTTTTGAATGAAAATCCAAGGCTTCATTAATATTTATCCCTTTTTCTTCTAGCCCTACTATACATGCTGTCTTTTGGGAGTTTCAGGAAAACCAGCAATTATCACATCAAAGGTCATCAGTCCACCAGGGAAACTTCAATCCTTAACTGGTGGAGAATTGCTGCAGCTTTTGCAAACATCTCAGATCAGCCGAGCAAGTGTTTTCCCTCCTCCCTTCCCTCCTGTGACTCTTGTTGGTTTTATTTAATCAGCTTAGAAGACCTCTTTAGTTTTCCTGTGATGCCATACACTATCCTAGACATCAAAAAGATTTTTATACTGCCATTATATTTATACAGAGGGAATAAAAGAATAACAATGATGATTTAACCGTGATGCACAAGAGGTTCAGTCTGACACAGACTGAAAGACTCTGCTTAGATTTTCCAAAATATATTTTTCTTAAGGTCTGTTCTGAAATTGTTTACAACACTTTTGCTTACTTCAGTAGCAACAGTAGCATTAAAGAAAGAAGATGGTCCACCCAGATGAAAATGACAAAGATGTTCAATATACTGCACAGCAGAAATCATAAGAACCACTGAGAAATGAAAACGCTACTCCTGCCAACAGCAAGTGTTACATAAAAAAGATGTCAGTCAAATGCCCAAGATAAATCAAGAAACTGTTTTCAAAATAACATTCTTTAAAAAAATAATAAAATCTGTGTTCATGTTACTTATCTTTTGGCTTCCTAGCCTCTAAGATTGTGCATTTTGAAAGTATTTTTGGCAATCCTAGGTACTAGAATGTGTTTATTTCTTTCTTCCAAATGAAAGATAAGTTTTCCTAGAATTATATGATGCCAAAAAAATGAGATGTCTGATAAAGGGGAATAAGCTGGCAGTGCTAAAAATGTGCTTTCCTCAAGGCTGAGGAAGACAGATCTGATGACACGGAATGGGAACCGCACCACATTCATCTGTGTTTTCAACCTCACTGGAGAATGGATGACCAAACACCATTAATTCTGAGTATTACTTTTTTGGACTCATATGTTTGCACAGTGAATTGATTTAGGTATGTAGGAATCTTGATGTTAAAACATGACTTCACTGTAATGTAGCCTGCTAGCTTGGGCAACTTACCTCTACTAAAACAAAGTATCACTCAGTGCTTAAAAAATAATAAAAATAAATTTAAAAACATCAATCAACAAAACTGTCAGAGAATACTGTTCCACTTTGTTTGAAGTATCATTTCTTTCTGACTACTGTTTCTGCCTCTGATTCTTTGTGAAAATCCCATAGTCAAGTCACTTCAAGTAAGTCTTTTCTACTTTATATGTGAAGCTATGCAGGGAATTTGCTTTCAAGATATTGTCAAGCAAATCTGAATAATTTTACCCAATTTACTTTTTTAATGTAATTAGTAAGTTGGTTTTATTTTAAAATTTAATCCATGCTCCTCAGTGCCTCCCTTAATGACAGAGAATCAGAGGGAACACTCCCATATACCAAGCCAAACCAGACATATACTTCTGAAGCATGGTTTTCATTTTGGTAGAACTAAAAGGTTTTAATTCCGTCTTTCTTTACTTTACAATAAAAGCTAATCTCACATGTAAGACAGTGGGAAGCCACATAAGAACCCACAGAACCATATGACTCTGAAATTTCAGCCTCTCTGCTCTGCAGCCATCTTATCAAGATATGAGCTGGTATGTACCTCCTGCATGAGAGAGTTCCCTCTTCATGAAATTCTTTTGGTGAGGATCCTGTCCTTGCACTCATTTTGATAGGGCAGAAGGGGAGAAGTGGGAAACAGGCAAAAGACTTGTTTCCTCTCCCAGACAAAAAAAAAGCTGCTGTCTTACTGTGTGCTGGCAAGGCTAGGAATAATGGTATTACTACTACAGCTTTACATCACATAATTGCCCAAAGTTCCTTGGACACCTTGCTAATGCAGGGCCTCCTCTACAATTAATGTATTTAAGGTGAATATAGTAAGGTGTTTTTACTGTACTTTTGTATTACCGCACCCAGTCCTTGAGTGTTTAAAGGTTTCAGTGAGGTTGGTACTGCAGTTGGCACAAAGTAAACTCAAGAATTCACTAGGAGCTTTTTTTTTGTATACAAAATGTACTTTGTTAAAAAGCAACATGAAACCAATGAACATTTGATTTGTTCAAATATCTAAATGGACTGAACATTTGAACTTGACATCAGAACATGAATATTTTCACAGCAAAATATAGTGTGCTGAGGAATTTTGCCTATGGCTGTTGTATGAACGAACTAAATCATCCCATAAAAAGATACATTTCTTCAATCTTCCACTGACCATGTAAAATAAAGGACTTGATATAGTATAGCAAGCAAGCTTTCATTCCAGCAGTGAAGTTTTATTGTTTTATAATTAGTGTATTTGGCCACACTGGTATTATCAGCTTCTTAATTCGCAGTTACTGCTCTGTTTTTAGCTCTGCTAACTTTGGTACAATTTAGAAATTTGACAAACAGAGTAGAAAGAAGCTGCAGAAACAGCTGAAAGAGTTTCACTCCAGTGGACTGAGAGTTCACTCAGGTGAGCTGAAAGGAGCTTTGCATGTAGGAAACCATTGGATAGAGACAAGGGACACACCAAGGGCCTGTCAAGTGAATGCTAAACATGCTCAGCTGCCCTTAAGTTAGATCCTTGAAACTGAAAATGACAGTTGAAACCACAGAGACTTTTAAAAAAGTTTCTGCTATTGAAACAGCGGCACTTTTCTTCTTGGATAAAAATCTACTATGGATATAAAAACCCTTGTCCCATCAAAGCTCAGCTTCAGCACTGTGTCATGTGTAGCTATGAGTTGTTAGAAACACACTGAGGCTCTGAAGCTGCTGCAGAACTTTCAGCTCCAAGAGAGTTACAGGACAAAAAGGATGTGCTAACAAAAGCTGCTCTAGATGCTGTGATAAGCACTGAATTTCATCTACAAAGAAATGGTTCTGAGCATTTTACCCAACAGATTATCTGCTTTCCTGAATTACAGTTCTGCAACAGGGACAGCTTGAAGATAGATCAGTTTGCTAGTTACATACATACGCTTAAAACTTCTGGAGCTTTAGGGAAAGATGTGTTTCCATGAAAGAGGTTTCTATTTCCAACAGGCTGAGGAAATTCAATTGAAGAACACAGTCTCTTGATTACATCACTGTAAGGGCAAATGGACAAAGTACATTGGATTTTGCATTTTGATCAAGTTATAGTGTGTCTATACACTACCATAATCACAGTGAAAGAAAAGCTTCATGTGAAATACAGTATTTTTACTTGCTGGCCCCAGTTGCTGCATATTGCAAGACTGCTGCTTGTCTAGACACAAGGCCGTGACTAACTGATGATTAATTAGCTTAACTTATACTCTCATCAAATTCATTACTTTCCTAAGTAATTTCTTAAATGACTTAACTCATGTAGGCAAACTTGGAAAGTTATTGACATAGTTCAAATTATTAAACACTCGTAGCAGAAAGGCTCAAAGAAATACAATTTAACTGAAGTCTTACCAAATGTGAAGTTTTCTCTGGGTCACAGGCAACAGATTTTTCTGGCTCCACAGAGCTTTCAGAATCTGTTCCACATGGTGTGTCTTTGGTCCTTGTTTTGATAAGGAAAGATTAAGGGACTTGCCCAGGCAATTAGCAAGGCATGGTTGGAACTACCTGTATTTATGGCAGTTCCCAATGCATTTAACAGACAATACTGACAGTAATTCCTTTCCCAGTTTAAGCAGTGCCTTAATTCTGCCACTGCTTACATTAAATGCTAGGAAGTTTGGATCAAAATCTTGACTACAGTTATGATCTAGAAATACTTTCTGTATATGATTGCTACCATCTGGGTCAACAGCTTTGTATTTTGTCAAGTATCAGTCACAAGTGGACCAGACTGTACTCCACTGAAAAACAAGACCATCCCAATATAACTCTTATTCACCTTTCAAATTGTGAGGCTCGATTAATTAATACTTTTAGAAAGTTCTAGATAAGTTGGTATAAAAGTCAAAAACATTTGCAGCCCATAGAAACATTTTCATCAGCACAATCAAGATATTTTTGCATTTTCTCTAGTTATGCTTCAGTTTTGTCCATGTATCTTAGTTTTCCATTGTCTAACAGAATGTTTGAGGTTTCTGGTGTCAATTACACACAAGCTGGCATTACAGTTTTAGAACCTCTGCTACTTGAAATAGGACTTTTGAAGGGAAAAGTAAAAATATAGAAATTAGCATAAAGTCATAAAGAATATGACTGAATGAGCCAAAACTTTATTGTTCAGAATTCTCTGCTCTTGACAAAATAAAATCAAGAGCCTCTAGGAAAAATAACTTTATTAGAAGTGTCAGTCTAGGATTGACGCAATGAAGTCTCCTGATGTGAAGCACATTTTAAAGATGAATAGATATCTTTAAAATGGATTACTTGTTGACAATCTAAAAACATCTATATCCTATTAAAACTAAATAAGCACTAAAGTCCCCTCAACCTATAGCTACGTAGAATTGACTTTTCTGATCAAACACAAGTCCATGCAACTCCTCCTGTCACTTCAAAAAAGATGTTAGTTGAAACTAAACTAAACTAAACTAAAAAATATTTTTAAAACAGGAAAAACTGTCTGAAATCTTGTAGCACTGTGCCTCCTCTGATAAATCGCAAACTCCTCTTCTAGAAAGATGAACCACGGTTTCATTTTTTCATTGAACAATTGCTTCAATCCCTCCCTGACAGACCCCTTGTCACCTGTTAGATGGATTGTTACCAAAGCCAGCTCCACTATGGGTTTGGCAGAGCAGCACTGAGCCAAAATTAATAAACCCCAGCTGGATACAGGTCAACACAACCAGTCTCTGTGTTTTCCAAGGAGCTGGCTTACTATGGAGCCAGACAAGATTTACATGGGTTTATTATCTCCAGTTCTGTGTAACTCAAAAGCAGCTGTACTGATTATAGAGTTGAGATGCTCCTGGAAGGACTTTAGAAACATTCATACAGCTTTCTGTTCGGCTGGTATCTGTGGCATGAACAATCTGCAACACAGGGATAATTAAGTGCTGAATGTATCCTGAGTCTGAATGGGGGCACAACCAACATACCTAGTGAGGCAGTGCCGAGACAGAAAAATTTAAGAGCTTTGAGCTGAAAAGAAATTCAAACCCTTCTTTACTTCCAGGCTGTCAGAAACTTGTTTTGCACAAAAAAACAAGACTGAATCTTGTTATTTAAAGGAAGGTCAGACAATCAGATTCACCTTCATGCATAGGATCAAGCATGAAAATTTGTGGATCACTTCAGGTCTGTTTTGACCTCTTGTCAGTGCTCCACAGGTCTTGGGCTGAGCCTCTCTAGTGGTATGAACACAGCCCTGAGGCCACCACCGTCCTTAGTACTAAACAACTTCTGACTGTTCTCACTTTATGGTACAAATCACTATTTGGAATTGTTCAAATTCTATAGAACTAGCTCTCTAACTTCTGGCTTTAATATTTTCATTGGAAATGAGTATGTGTAATTGATTTATGTAAAGCTTGATGGGAGTTAGCATTACTAAATGCTTACTGACCACCCTGAATAACTTAAATATGAAAAAAATAATCTGGAGTTACTTGCCTCACGAGTACAGCATATATATCCCTCCTGTGATAGGTAAATAAAAGTAAGTTAACCATACACTGGATTTTAATTACACCTGATGGCTACAGGAATAGGAATAGGAATTTATTCATGTTAAAATCCCAAAGGTTTTAATTCAATCACTGTCTACTTCACACATACATCTGCATCTACTTAAATGATTTCACGGGATGGGATTCACCTCTGCACCGCAGGCATCAAGATTGAATTCTCAAAATGCTGATAGGTGTATATGCTCTTGCAACAGCCAGAGGACAATCTAGCCTGTACAATTAGGGGAACCTTGAAATTATTTCACTGTCCAGGTGCAGGACTCCAAGCTCCACTGGCTGTATTGACTCTAATGCTATTGCCTATAATGGGAGTCCAGATATTCGCATCCTAGCACCTATATCTAGGTGTCTTGATCCAACCCAGTAGATGAGGTAATTGGTGCCATTTTCTGAGCTATTGCCTTACCCTTTTTACAGAAAAGATATTGAAAAGCACAAATTTGGAAGTTTTAGGACATAATCAACCTACCGTACATACGTGAATGAAAATCTCCCTGGTGATGTTCCTTCAAGTTCTATGCAAAGGTACAATAATTGTACAAGTACAAAAGTGACAGAAGGAGAGGAAGAAGATTAAATAGTCACTCTGGGGACAGTTTCATAAATTATCATGATTTCCCAGCTTGTGTATGGGGAAGCAACAATTGCCACTACAAAACAAGGTTACAAGTTAGACCTACGTCTTTATCTGCATCTACTTGCTTTATGTTCCTTTCGTACACACATGCACGGTTTAGGTTCCTTTCTTATGCATACTTTTAAAACTTAGTGCACTTATTTTCTCATAAGGTGAGAGAAAACATATTAATGCTCTGCAATCTGCAGTTCAGATGAAAAATATAGGCTTGTATTCAGAAGCAAAAATTGTAACCCTGAATTTTGTCAATACAAGCAAATAAAATGCTGTTGCCTTTGGAAGAATGACACTGACATAAGACTATACTTGCAGTACTGAAAATATTTATTTATTGCTTTTCCTTATGCTTTAGGGAAGCTGTGCCTGAGTATCCAATGCTACTGTGAGGGAAAGCATGGTCAGTTTTGTCCTCTAATATTTTTCACTTTCTCCTGAAGCCTAATACACCAACATACTCGATGGTGGTCTGCTCCCCTTTCTCTGCTCAGATGTGCTAAGCAGGCTCAAGGAAATGTTCAGATCCCAAATTCTGCTATGAAAAACTTGAGGGTAAACTGTATGGCATTTTCAGTTTGTTTAGTCTCATCTTTTTGCCACTTACATTTCTTTTTGCCAGTTTTACAGCTTCTGCAACTTTCTACAGAGATAAAAATGCAACTAGGAAGAGAATGAAAAGACCCAGAGAAGTGTTAAAAGTTATGGAAACTTCGTTAAGAAAAAATGTGACTAAAGGAGAGAGAGAAAGGAAGCAGTGAAACAAATGGCACAGATGTGAGAAAGGCATGTCCGTGTACGAGTCTGTGCTGATTAAGCTAATCAGGTTCAGTTAAATCCTTGTACAGGCACTTCTAGGAACTGTGACACATATACAAACAAATTAACAATCTCTGTCAGTACTTGGGTCACTATAGCATGAACCAGTGTGCTTTTCAGCAAGTACACAACAAATCAAATCCGTGCCCTTTCAGAGAAACTTAGGGGCTTAACTTCACAAGAGCAATTAAAATAATCCATACCTATCATGCTGCACAGCTTAAGATACCTCAAGTTCTTTGGAGACCTAATGCTGGGCTTCTGGGTCTGATCAGTTGTCACCCTGCCTGTGCTGCACTGATTGCTTGAGATCCTGCCTTTTACCTAAAGCTGTTTGGGAGATGCAAAACAGGCATAATTCTCCAAGATTCTCCAATTTGTGAGGCACACATTGTTTGTGGAAAATTCATGGGATGCTGGGGATCTATTAGAAACTGGAAGTCCCAATTTCAAGGGTTCTTCTTCATGATGACATTTGGAGCTCCAGCTCCAGTCACAGGAGTGTTCCTCAGTGACCAGCCAATGGTGAAAAGAGGTTAAATTCACCTCTCCTAGGAAAGTTGGTCCAGGCAAGATCCATATGCTGGGAGCAGGAGGAGGGGAGTGCTTAGTTCTGCAGGTTAGATCACTTGATGTGGTGATGGGCTGCTAGCATTCTTGAGACATTCCTGCTTCTTATCAAACAAAAAATTTGGGATAACACAGAAAGAGCCTAAGAGCAAGTACTGAGACTGAGGACATGACTTCAGGCTCCAAGCATATATTTCTCAGAGAAGACTGACTGTATCTGTGTTTGTGCTAGACAGCTATCTGGGAGATCCATCCCCTTGTCATCCACTGTGAGCTGTTATCATTTCCCATTGCTAAGATCTCATGCTGGGAGGAAAATACCCTACCCCACAGTTTGTAGGTGTCAGATAATACTTAGCAAATTCTGTTCCCAGAGCATTCTAACCTAAATTCTCTTTATTGCCCTTTGCCTGAGAGAACAAAACTTTTATCAAAGCACTCTTCACCACTCCAATGCCCAGGAGAAGTCATGTGTACTCTGTGACTGTTGGGGAAGTTTCAACCTCCCATCTGAGTGGCTTAATGTATTTTCTGATTACCTGCTAGAGGTGACTCACAACATTGTGTAAATCTTGGTATTGTCACATGACTTACTTTGTCATTCAACAACCCAGGAAGGAGACAGGAAAGCAGCACTTCATCTCTGCTCCTGAGTTTCAGCTGTTTGATCAGGCCTCCTTCCTTGCTTGCAAAGTTCCACAAAAACTGTTGTTCTGTATAAGTGTAATTGTAAGTCTAGTTTGACCTATCACACCTAAAAATATTTTTTAAAAAGTTCTTAAGGTTAAATATAGAAATTATTCTTTCTTTTTTGATCAAGAAAACATTTTCCACCTATGTAAAAATAGTTTGCTATTTAACTAAGGGCATAACATTCCTTTGGGAGGTCTAAACTAAATGAAGCTGTGGATTTCAGAGCTGGAGGTTTAACAATTCCCTCAGCTGTATGCTCAAAGGCATAGGGCCCTCTTGGGCAGAGACTACACTTTGCCAAATTCATTGAACGAAAGCTAAAAAGACCCCGATCCACTCAAACACAGAAACAACTTGTCACTACTTGCACTGTCAATACCTGAAAACATGTGACCTTTGCTGCTGGCAAAGTAACACCTTATAGCCCAGAGGTACATCAAATGAGCTTAACACAGAGTCACTTTGACACTAACATTAATCTAGGGCTTGTGGACTTAGGAGAATCACAAATTTTCTTTTATAGCTTGAAGCAGATCAAACATCTCCCCTTAACGAAACAGTTTTGAGTTTTCTCTGCAGTTTTAACAGCATATATTATTCTCCTGCTCATTAACCCCTTGTTTAGTTTGCTAGCATCCATAAAATTACACATCACTTAAGTGGCTGCATTTAAATGATGGATAAAAATGATATCTCTTGTTTTCCTCATATAGTGAAGTAACAGTACAACATGAAAATGTTTTCCTTTATTTATACTTACAGAAAGGACCTGTTCACAAAAAGAAAAAAAAATCAGACAGTGAAACATTAGAGTCAGAAATCTCTTATGCTGTTTTCTAGACAGAAAGTGCACCTATTTCAAGTTTGCATTTTAAAACTGATCTATAGAACTGTTTGCTGTTGTTCAATATACTGATCAAGAATGCACATAAACTATTATTCTACATTGAAAATTCAGTTTGCAAAGTGATGCTTTCTTAATCAGCAATATTTGCTTAGTGAATAGCCAATTTAGACCTAATGCAAGAGTAAAACCAGAAGAGAAGACCTGCAAAGCTAGATGTCTTGTTTAGCTGTTATAATGGTGATAATCCGATGAGTAACTCTATAAAGGACATCTGAAGTTTGGAGGCAGAAGACTTTTTCTACAGAAATATGTCTGATGTAGCCTATCTACCTTTAGTAATAGTGATTTCTAAGATAGAAGTTATGTTTGTAAATGTGCTTGCAGAAGCTGTACAGCTTTAGCAGGGTCACTGTAACCACCCTGAAGCACAAAAGACATGGAACCTTTATGATACTGGTCATATGACAGAGTTGCACATTAATGAATATCACCACAAGTTTTTCAGAAGTCAGTGGAACAGCAGAGCTGTTCTACCTTTGGTATGTTCCTGGAATGAGACAGATCCACTCAGCTCTCTCTTATCACCATTTTTTTCCACCTGTAAGTATCACTGTATTGTATATTCTAGTTAAAATCCTTTGAGTTAATAGTTAGATCTTTGTCAAGCTGTATTTCAGCATCATGCTTCACCTTAACCCCTCTTTATTTTAATCATAGCCTATGTTATGTGTGTGATACAATATTCTAATATTCACACTGGAAGAAAAGTCTCAACAGAGACTTTTCTCAACAGACCCAGCAGAAAATTGCCATGCACCTGAGAATCAGACCATGTATTCCAAAGTTGGTGTAATAGCAGTTGGTACTAGATAAATGGAAAAATAAAAATCACTGCTCCCGCCCCAAAATATTCTTAAAGCACATATCTTCTTTTATATGGTTAGAAACTCATTGTGGTCCCAATGAGTACTTTGAGGCATTAAATACATCCACTATGTTCTAGACATGACATATGATGAATATACATAATATAATCATGAATATAATCCTTCTGGAATTTTAAGTGTAACCTAAGCATTAGGCTCTGCTAACAGGGGGATATTTATGAATTTATCTAAATCACAACTGAAATTCTAAGTCTAAGCTTTCATAGAAAATCTGCTTTCTTTTGTTGTCTTACGACTTTCTGGATTATTTCAATAGTTATGCAGAGTTTTAAATATTCAGAAACACACAATATACATGATGGTTTAATCTGATACCATTTAAACTAGTGAGGAAGTGAGGAAGGCCAGCTACCTAAAAGAAAAAGTTAATGTGTGCATAAGAATCTAAAAACGCTGCTAAAGAATGTTTTCATTTCAGTTACAATTACTGTGTCATCATATCTTTATTTGCTTTCAATTTGTTGCATGGTTGAACACTGTCACTCAGTCATGTCTCTGGCTATTTATAAATATAAATTTAGTGGCTATAAAGACCTGCTTTGTTAATCAGTGTTTATATTTTATTGCCTTAGTCATCTTAACTTACATCTCACAGGATTTCAAAATTCCCTAGAACCTCTGATCACTGAGGGTTCTGAGAATGCCTCCAGTGGGAACTTCCATGGCCTGCAGCTTCCAGGATCAGTTCCTGGAGATAAATATTCTCCCTGTGTGATATGTGGCTGTTGAGCCATGAAGCCTGGGATTTCTCCTGGGCATTTATGAGCATCCCACTACTACATTACCCAAGCATTTCACAGTCTTAAGTGTATCTGTCCTGTGAGATGGTGAAGCAATGTTTTCCTTGTGGCATTAGCTGTAGCACTGTCACAGAGGAAGTCTTGCCCAGAGAGAGAAGGTGGGACTAGATTCCTCTAAATACCAGCTTATCCAACTAATTAGGGCACCAGTTTTCTCACTGCAATGTAGCACCAAAGCAGCTGAGGAGGGGATGATATCTTACTTAGACAGTCTTGTACATACACCTCTCTCTCCTCTGTACACACTCCTATATATTAGGAACCACAAAACTGGCTGGAAACCAATGATTTTTTCTTCCTCATGAGGAATAAAGTGTGAAACACGGTTGAATTCTTCCCCAGCAGTAATCTGTTCTTTAGGTGAGAGCCTACACTTCACTTGTACCTGATCTAATCTACTCTTCTACTGATTTCTGAAAAGACACAAACCTACTCCTGCTACATGTGACACAGATAATAAGCCATTTTCTTCTTCCTTCTGGGAAAAGACTGAGGAGGCAGTAGGGAAAATGATTACAACTTGAGGCAACAATAAAAAATGTTGTTTTATATCTGTAAAACTGCAAGGCAACAATAAATGCTGGAAAGTTTTACCATTAGTGTTTCTTGGCCCTGAGTCAGTGAGCTGCTTCACTGTTATGTCAATAGCACATATACTTGTATAAACACATGTCCAAATACTTTTCTCACTGCAAGTAGATTTAAGCAGTTGCAGATATATATTCTTTTCCTGGATGTCCAAAAAAGTCCTCTGTGAAGAAATGTCAGGCTTACCCATATAACTCACTCAATAAGCATTTGCAGGCTTAACTTCACTTTATCTCACTACATCTCATGATCACTTATGTGACATTAGGCAGTTCTGCCTGTTTTCATGGTTTTGATTTAACAGTTTTCTTCAGTCATTTTGGTCTTAGTATGTAGAGTCACAAAAGAATTTTCTTTCTTGTATCTTTCCTAGACTATATCATGTGGTCTAGTTCCCATGTGAACCTCATGAAGATCAACAAGGCCAAGTGCAAGGTCCTGCATGTGGATCAAGCACAAATATGAACTGGACAGAGAAAAGATTGAGAGCAGCCCTGAGGTAAAGGCTTGGTGTGTTGGCTGACAAGAAGTCCAGCAAGCCAACTGTACACTGGGCTGCATCAAAAAGAGAGTGGCCAGCATGTCAAGGGAGCTGATTTCACCCTCTACTCCACTCTTTTGAGACCCCACTTGGAGTGCAGCATCCAGTTCTTGAGGTTCTCAACACAAGAAGGAATGGAACTGTTGAAGCACATCCACAGGAGAGCCATTAGGGTGATGAGAGGATTGGAGCACCTCTCTTCTGAAGACAGGCTGAGACACTTGGGGTTGCTCAGCCTGGAGAAGAAAATGCTCCAGGGGGACCTTAGGGCAGACTTTCAGTACTGAAGAGCAGGAGAGGGACATTTTACAAGGACGTCTAGGGATAGGACAAGGGGGAATGGCTTTAAAAGACTGAAGGACCAATTTAGATTAGATATTAGGAAGAAATTCTTCCCCATGAGGGTGATGAGGCATAGGAACAGGTCACATAGAGAAGCTGTGGATGCCCTATCTCTGGAAGAGTTCAAGGGCAGCTTGGATGGGGCATTTAGTAACCTGGTCTAGTGGAAGGTGCTCCTGCCCAGGGTGGGGATTTGGATCTAGATGATCTTTAAGGTGTCTTCCAATCCAAACCATTCTATGAGTGCGATTCTATAATATTTAAAATCTAAATTATTTTATAGGGCTACTTTGTATTTTTGCAAGAAAAGCATTGAGATATTTCTGGATCAAGTTACTGGCAGTAGAAGTGTATGGTTGAAAAAAATCTGTTCTTCTTAAATGTTCATCTGATGAGAAATCATGGAAGGGGGTAGAGGAAATAATCACACACATAATTCTTCTACAAAATCCACCTTAAAAACATTTCTTACCTGAAATATTAGAGGTATTTTTTATCAGACTATGCGTATCTTATTTTGGTGCCCTTGTATGGTTATATTTCTCCAGTAAGTAATGACTAATACTCGACAGGAAGGAAGTGGCTTGGATCTTACAGGGAAAAAAAAAAACCAAAAACACACCACTTAAGTGTAGGAAAAGGTCCATAAATACTTCCAGAGACCAGCAATTTGACAGCTTGATCTTGAAATCCTAAGAGCAAACTTAGGTTTAAAGAAGTTCCTGCCTTTGTTTTGGAGCAGGTTGGAAAGGAGCCCTTTGGATCTCTGTTACTCTTGCCCGTGCCTGTTCCCGAGCGCACGGAGCGCGCTGCCCACCGAGCTGCTGACCGCCTGCTGCTCATTAAGGCACGCGGTGCAGAGAAACACGCCAGAGAGAAAAGCAGTGAAGCAACATAATCTGCAGCTGAGAGCCCCTTCCCACTAAGTAGCAGGAGGAAACGAAGGAGAAAAACCTCATCCTTTCTCTTTGCATCTCTACTGGTGTGAACTAATTTAATAGGGATGAGCAGCCACAAAGGCAAACAAGTTAAGTGACATGTGGTAGGTTACAGATATACTAAAAACGAAGCCAAGAATCTTCATTTTCACAGCTTCTAAAGGGAAAACTCCGAGATCACAGACCTTCTACTGTATTGACAGTCTGAAAAAAACCTCCCTCTAGATCTTAATCAACAATGTATATAGAGAAACATGGGAAAGGCTTATGTGTGAGAGTGTGATGGGAAAAAAAAACAAATGAAAAAGGCTCTTGTTTACCAGCTCAGATCAGAAATGTGATGTAGGCAAGAAAGTCAAAATGGAGAGGGGAAAAAGGTGCAGATTTGTGTATTATTCTAACATCTCACTTTATCAGCTATAAGTATTGTAGTTAGAAATCATTTACGTTCATGCATTTAGGTGGAATCCCCCCTTATCTTTCAGCTAATAATCCCCTTCTACATAATACACTTTTTCTAACTGAGAAACTCGACAACTTGAGAGGAAAAAAAATCAGTTTTGTTGGCAAAAGTGGAATATGCTACTCAGAGAACGAAGGTCACTGATGGTAGAGATCACACAGGGGGTATGCAGAAGTGACTAGCTTCTTGTCACGCTTTTTGGCAGATAATCTTTCTGTGGGTGCATGTCTGAACTTGTATAGGCATGCAATACAGAGGTGCACCTCTGTGTTAGAGGACTTTTCTTAAAGAATCTCCCTATTTTTGATAGGTATTTCCTTGTGACCTTTTAAGAGGAGAGAAAGAAAAAGCCTCTAGAGAAGGAGATGAGGACTCTTGACAAGATTCCGGCTAGAAAAAAGATGATTACAGATTCAGCACAACTTAGCTGCAGCCTGTGTAGACAAATAATAGCAATAATGTATCACAGCACAGAAAGAGGAACCCTACAAAAAGACTGTAGCTCTGCTGTACACCTGCAAGCACGACTCTCAGCAATACCTTGCTGATGGGCCCTTAGTGCGCACACCGTAAAATAAGGGGTGATGCAGTGAGCTGCAAGAAAATGTTAATGCTCTAAGGCTCTCTGAGTCTGTTCCTCAGCTTCCCAGCCTCTCCTAGCAAGCTACTGACTGTTGGGATTTTTCTGAATTATGCTGTGAGACCCATCTGACCATCCATCCAGGTTTCTCTTCTCCTTCTCAGCCCCATACCCTTGACCTCATGCAGACTCACTCTCTTAAGTCCTCTATAACATGCAAGCCTCTCCAGCTCCCATTTCAAGATCATGCTCATTTCAGATGGACTGAAATGGGTTTTTCAAGCTCTTTCACTTCCCAAAAATAAACTGGGAACCTATATACGTATTTGAAACTGGGACTGGGATGTATGTGTGAGCAGTAACGAAATTACATGTCTAAAAAATCTGACCCCCAGGGTTCACTTGAATTCAACTTAACTGAAGTTGGCTCCTGGAATGTCAGTGGATAATGTGCCAGGAGACCCATTGCACTGAGAGTGTCATTAATAGATTATATACACAAGAGACATGATTTTTGAGCTTCAGGTCAAAAAGTTGCCTTTGCATTTTTCTTGAAATCTTCCAACTATTTTATCCATGGTGCAAGTGATAATACTTCATTTCATAATAAATATTCTAAAGGCATTCCTAATACTGACAAATATGAATTATATTCATGTACAATCACAGTTATAGGTTCATTGTATGAGACACTATGACCCTAAATCTGTAGAAAAATGGTATGTTTATAATTTTTTCTTATAAAACCTCTCTAGAATAGTAGATGATGTAGTCAATGAAGTCAGTCAACTGCTGAAGTTTCATGTTAGATAAACAATGTTCAAGCTTTAAAAAAAATAAAAATTAACCTTTGGATCTGCTAAAACTGCTTGGAATTCTTCCAATATAGCATCCCTCTTAAGATTATTTGAGCTTCCTGCCTTTGGTAGACTGGGAACATGAGCAAAATTATCACTTGTCCTTTCACTGAGTAGGACTGAAAAGTATGACAAATAATAATCCAATCCATTCTCTTCATCAAAATCAAGAGCACTCATCTATATCATATTATTTCATAATTTCCACCTCTGTGGAAATCTGTGGCATGCATTTTCTTGTCCTTAGTCTGGTTAACCTCTTCAAGAGCAACCTAGGAAAATTATAGATAAATCTATAGATAAGCGTAGTAAAAATTTAGATAAAGCTGGGAAAGAAAATTAAGATGGAAATTAAGTTAATTACTGGATCACTAGTATAGGACAGCCTGGATATCCTGATATGATGCATGCAAGAAAATAATATCTGCTTTATATGGGACTATTATCAAACCACATATCTGGAGGGAAAATAAAGCACATTGAATAATCTTATGTTAATTCTAGTAATTATGAAACACTATCTGAAGATCTGGAAATTTAGATATTTTGTAATTAAAATAAACTATGAGCTAACATGTCAGAGAGTAACTGGTTCCAAGAAAATTCCATACAAAGACTTGCATGTGAAATAAATTTGATGTATACCAGCTGTCTTTCACTGCTAGCAATGTCTTAATTTCAAGTCCAAATGTACCTCTGCCGCCCATATACCTGCTATTAAATCACATGCATTTGCAAATTGTTTAGCCAGAAATACTTTATGTAAATGAGGTGACAAAATAATATAGCTGAGGGAAAAAATGAATCTCAGAGCATTTCAAACTTCCTGCTCTGTGTTCTGTCATGTGGCTTTATATTTTTATTTGTTAAGCTGAGATGTATGATTTGATATTCAGTCTACTGCCGTAATTCCCACATCACGAGGTCACCACACAACTTGCTCTGAGTCTCACCTAAAAGTCAGCCAGCCCTTGAAAGCCCATAACTACCACAGATATTTTGGAATTGCTTTGGCAGAGGCGCATAGGACAGCTTGTATAACGCTTTTTCTTTACCATGACCAGCTGCACACAGTGAGATTAGGTTCAAGTTTTCGTAAATGTCGTGTTCACATAAACAACGAAAAATTCCAAATCATTATATTTGCTTAATGTATATCCTTCCCTGCAGGAAAACTGCACTTTTATCTTGACATAACTAAAGCCTATTAAATATTCCTTTTTGTAAACGCAAGACAGGCATACATTTTTTCACAGGATATTATTCAATAACCACAAAACATAGAATTCTTGGATGTCTTAAAAATTAGAAAGTTAATAATAGCAAACCTTGGATTGTAAAGCTATTTGTGTAATGATTTACTGGGTTACTAAAATGTGAAGGGTCTTGGGTTAGTCTTGAGCCTTTAAAGTTTGGCAGAATAGAACTTCCAGAAGATTTACTACAGCTTAATTGTTGACCTGACCTAATACTTAAACTATGTAGCACAAACTGATGGGTTATTGGGTTTAATTAATTACTGAATACGCATATCATTTTTGTACCTTTGAAAATTTCCTGAAGTTAATGTGCCTTGGTTAATTTTCATAGCACTGGATAGAAGTCTGTGTGTCTTGCTCGGTGAACTTATTATGGGCAAAACCTGCAAAAAGGGGAAGGTGTCTTACAGGGAAATACTATGTAAATACTATATAAATACTAGTCACACACAGTTTAGAATTTTTTGCAAAATTTAACTTATTATTTCCTACTTATTTTGCTGAATCACTCTGCAGAACCAAGTTTATCCACATATAATTACCTTGTTGCAAGTCAGGATGTTGCTATAGTTACAATAATTGAAACTTAGAGCCTTAATATACCCAGATTCTAATGAACATTTCAAATATCTAGATGTTCATCATTGAGTTCTATTCAGGATATTTCCTGAGAATATGTGTAATATTTTAATTGAGATTTCTGTTTTGGAGATACTTGTCTTCGCTTTCATAATTCCTTTCATTTGTCCTGTATTACAATAAGATAATATTGAAATCATATATAAATTAGCCCAAAGTATTCCATTTTGTCTTTAGGCATCTGAAAGGTAGCTAGCAATATCTGCTTTATTAATCTGAATTCCTTGCTCATCTTCTTCCTTTGATAAAAACCAACTGGCTAATATCCACTTTCTCTGCTTTTGAACTGAGATGCTATTAAGATTCTAGATCTCATAGGTGAATTCCATCAGGAGAAGGTTTCCCTGACAAAAAAAAAAAAAAGAGCTTTGCTTCATTTATTTTTCTGAACAAATAAATATTTTGTTGATATGAGCCATAGTCTCGATCTCAACTAGGCACAAGCTTCTGACAGAAGAGGCACCACCTTCCCCCACTGTCCTGGCAGCGTCTCCTCTGCACGTGTCAACACAAACACTCCTGGGGCTGAGGGGAGCCAGGTGAAAGAACTGACCATGCCAGCCAAAATCATCAGAGCAAATCAGCCAGCAAGACCATTTTTCAGATGGGTCAACTCCTTCACTTGGTTCCCTGTGTTGTCACAGTGCTCTCATAAGAGAGGAGGAGAAGCAGGGGTCACCAGACCAGAAGTCCGCACATGCAGCTTGAAGGCCTCACCTTGAGCACGTGGGCATTGAAACCACCAGACAGTGCTTTCTTGCCTAAAAGTCAGCCCATCAGTTGAAAGAACATTTCTCTAGAACCTTCTCCTCCTCTGTAGTGAAGTCTCTTTGTCTGTCAGTCTACTCCCCTTCTCCAGGATCTCTCTCCACCTGGTGCACCACCCTTCTGGGAAGAACAGCCGGCCCTTGGCTGCCCGATGCTTGTGCACTCCTGAACAGCTCAGAGGGCTGGGTTTGGGTTTGGAACAGTCCTTTACTGTTCTTACAGCTCTTTGTAAGGGCAGTGGCAGAGAAGTCTATCTGTTTTGAGGCTGGTGAGTGCAGTTAGATTCTTCGTTTGAGAACTTCTGAAAGGTCAAACTGAGCCTTATTAGGAAAGCTCTGGTGACTTGCACAGACACCAGCAATGCAAACAATGAACACAGATGGGGAGCATTATTTCAGTCACAGCTGGGTACCTGGGACCAAAAAACAAAAAATCCCAGGAAAACTGGGGCATTTATAGCTCCCAGGGAATGGAGTGGGAGGTAAAAAAGAAAGAATGAACTCTCCCTTCAATAAACCAAAACTGGAGATAGTGTAAATCAAAACTGAGGAACCTGAAATGCATACAAGCTTAATATGCTGCTACAAACTGAAATGTAACCTTTTCTTCTCTAATGCAGAACAGGTTAATACAGTGGCATAAACAGTGGACTCATTATCTCAGTTAATTGGAAAGGATTGTGAATTTTAAATCGTCAGTTTTTAGGCAGCCAAGATTATGAAGGTCTGAATAAGTTTAAATCAAAAGCTACCAGTATTTGGGAACTTAACAAATCACCTCATAGTTATTAGTATGCCATAAATAAGTACCTGCAGTATTATGGTCCTCTAAATCTTACCTTTTTCTTATGAAAGAAAGAAATATTATCATTATTTTTCCACTCTCAGTTCAGTCTCGTTTTGTCTGTAATAAATAAACCAATAGAAAATTATAACAATTTCTAAGCAATAAACTTAATAACATTTTGAAAGAAAAAAAACCCCAAACAAATCACTTTACCTGTACATTAATTCTAGGAGTAAATCCCAGAACAGTAAGAAAAACATTGCACACAGGAATGGTTTTTTTTGAGCTATCCCATAAACCTCACTGGGACCATTGTCTCAAATTTCAGCAGGGAGCAGTTACAGCAAAGTACATTGGTACTGAAATTTTCTCCATTTATAAATAATTCTTTTTCTTATTTAATATTTTCTTGGGAAGATTATACAGGCAGTATACAGTATCTACAGAGGGCAATAGCTCTCTAAAGCTGCTTCTGCAGGTGCAAAGCAGAAAGCCAGCAAGACTTATTTAGATTCCAGCCAGTAAGTTCAGTTAAGCCTGTTTCTTAATAAATCAAAATACAAACCAATGTGCTGTTAGGTTTCAAATTTGGTAGTGGCTTTGAAAACCAGTAGGTCTTCTGCAATTTAACCTTAAAAATTTAAGCTCAGAATCTACTATATAAATACTTAATGTTTAATGTAACTCTTAATGTAAAAATACATAGGCATGAAATAACTAGAGGATTGAAAATTAATGTTATTATTGTATTACACATATTGTGTGGCTTTGGAGCTCTTTATTTGAAAGATCAGTTTGTCCAGTTTTTAATAATGTATCATTTTTGTTACTTGATTTGCAATTCTTTAGCAGGGCAGTAATTGCTAGGATAATCAGACTGAAGTGTTTATTTGACATTGTCACTAGCTACTATTGACCTTTTTGCTCACCGTTAATGTCATATAAAGTTAGGGGCAACTAAAGAAGACTTGTCTTTCTCTCCAGATACCCTCAGCACTCTTGGGCATGTATATTGCTTGGGCCGAGAGGTTAGGAATTAAAAAAAGGCACTCTCACGGTCAATGACCCTCAACACAACTTGTCTGTCCCAATGGCCACACAAGCTCTCCTTTGACCACATCAGAGGAGCCAGCAGTGCTCTGCCAACCTTCTGAGTGCCATAAACTCTTAGGTGACCAGTGCTGGGGATGGGTGAGTGCACCAGGGCCCTCCCCACAGGAGCTGGTTGAATAAACAGTAGTGCTGGAACCATCTTTTTCCCACAGCAAAATCTGTGATATAATAAAAGGCAGAAAAGTCTAAAAAGACATGTTTTTTCCACTTACTGTATTAGCTAGACCAAGCTTCATGATGTAAGGAAATATCAGCCATCAGCTACAGTATGAGAGGATGTGAAGGAAGGATAGGTATGCAAATACTGCAAGATGATTAAACACCTTATTCCTTCAATTCTAAAACATTAATGAGGTCTTACTCTGTTCTGTTATTGTTTCTTGTTGCAGCTACATGGAGGGGTGGGCTGGGATGCATAAGGCTGGATTTTTAGCCTTAGTAATGTAAGTGTAAGTCCCACAGAAAGGGTGACAGCGTAAAAGTACCGAAGGATGAATTTTGGCACTTAAATTGCTGTTAAAAGGAATATTTTTTCCCTATTATTGTTGTTGTTATGGGAAACAAATTAAGCAAAGAATTTTTTGGAGGGAAAGGTCTTTCTAATGGCCAAGAATGTAACAACAAAGAAAATAAAGCAAATTATTAAGATGAAACTAAGCTAATGAAGAAAACAATGGTTAGAACACCAAATTAAACAAGAAGATGCTTAAAAAATATCCTCACATAATTTGTGCTCAGTTAGTAAGCTGACTGCATGCAGACAAGAAAATCTTTTTTTTTTCATTTGTAAAACTATCTCCCTCTTTCACTGAAAGAGATAGATGATTTAAAAAAAAATATATATATTTTTCTCACTATTAACTAAATATGTTAATTTCAAAGACATGATAAGACTCACCAAAGAATCACCTAATTGCACCATCTGGGGTGAAACACTGACTTTAGGAATCTCTTTATCCATACTTACAAAAGATACCAGATGAAAATATCTGATAAAACAAACTGATGATAAAATAAGCCCTAGAATGACATATAGAAGAGTCAAACATTACTGGAATCAACAGGAATGTTCCCATTTATCTAAGTAGGCACTAAACAAGTTTATATAGAACAGAAAAATACATATGGAGATGGTAACTACCACTGTCAAAATTTCCAGATCCCTGTTTTCCAAATTCATGAGCATATGCAAATGCAATGCTTTCCTGTAAGTGTACGAAAGAGTTCATTATGACTTAAATTTGGCGAGGAGGTTATACTATAATTTTATTCTATGGAAAAAGGATTCCTTTTTTGCTTTAAATACTGCTGTGCTTAAATTAGAACTTTAATTTTAAATTAGAATTTTAATTTTTCTTTTCTTACTTTTATTCCTTAGGTTTCTGTGCATTATTTACTACCAAAATTCTTAATACAAATTCTTAATATAGCCAGGAACCTTGTCACAACATATTTCTAAACTGAGGTACAGATCGAAACTTAACAGCATCCCATGATAAGGAAGGTTTACAGCACACTGCAATACATAAAAATATTATTTATTGTTTCTGCCTTTGAACAGCAGGAGTTTAGACACTGCCAGATGGCATATTGTTTGGGAATTTGGGGGAATGTAAATGCATGTGTGACACTGAGAGAAATCCTCCCTGTATAACATAGATAACCCATAAAACCCAGGAAAGGTTACTGTGTGCAGGATTTTTTCTATACGTGGGATGTATTGGTGATAAAAAGTTTTCCAAATCATTCCAGAAGTGGTAATACATGGTTGTAACCATCTCCTGGGGCTGCAATCATCTTATTTAATTTCACAAAAGAAGCACTGTCACAAAGCCCCCAGGGAAGACCTGAGGGACGGCAGGGAGTGTTGTGTGTGATTCACTTCATCTCAGACAGACCTAAATTTATGCACTCAGTTTCATGCCAGAAGGGAGGTCTTTCAGAAAACAGCAAAATACCAGACCTACATCTTCCTACAGACTCAGCCCGAGACATGTTCATTACTTCCTCAGACCCATGATATACAAAGGATGTCCTTATGCAGCAGCTTCCCATTTCACTCAGAAACAACTTTATTTCAGTGGACAACTCAGTGTTTTCTGTGTGCATTTCCATATGCATTAATATTCTATACATAAGTTAGAAGAGCAAGATGATTGCAGATGTAACTCACTGAAAACAGAATGACCTGGGAAATATTTTGGTGGCAGACTTCACAATTGCCAATAAATGGACAGCAAAATCCAAATCCAGTTACCCAACACTTCTTTTTGCTGGACCATCTAAAAGAATGATTACAGAGCAGCATGAAGAACCACAATTTATGCAAGCATTGAATTTTCTTCTGTCTTTGTCTTTCTCATTGACTTCAGTAGGAGGTATTTCTGGATATTTCTCAGAACTGCACTCCATCATTGACATATAAGGGACCTTCAGTGTACACAGAGCTCTCCCACTGCCTGGCACTGTTATCAGGCCATCTAGCCTTGCACATAATAGATTGAGAAGATAGAGCAGTAAAAAGGCACCAAACGTCAGCAACTTATGACATTTACTGACTTCAGCACTCCTCCAGTAATATTGCCACCACAATGGAAACATCTATTGTTAAAAAAAAATAAAAAAAAATGGATCAACCTATGAAGATCAATACAACATCTATTTCTGTATGTAAAACGGTACAGTTATAAATGATCTCATATGCTTTTAGATATTCATAACTCAGTAGGATTATCTCAGTAGACTAATTTATATGCATTTTTGATCACTTACTGCTGAAGATGAGTTGCTACCAATACATTGGATATACAAGAAGCAATTCAGCATCAGTCATTAAATGACCCCTGATGCCCATTTCTGGGTGAGAAGGTACAGAAGAAAACTACTTGCTGTCACTTTTTGGAAGAGTAAATACTGCTTTTAGCCATCATGAGCAACCCACTTAAATTAAATAAAAATAAGCTACATAAATATTTTTTCTCCTGAAACAATAATATTTTATCTCCTGAAATAGATAGTTTAATTTTTCAT
Source organism: Cisticola juncidis (assembly GCA_013400215.1). Taxonomy (NCBI): domain Eukaryota; kingdom Metazoa; phylum Chordata; class Aves; order Passeriformes; family Cisticolidae; genus Cisticola; species Cisticola juncidis. The sequence goes on along the minus strand of VXBR01003878.1, from coordinate 1,065,794 downwards.
TATTTTAGTGAATACAATAAAAACTACAGTAGCAACTGAACGTTTGAAAAACATAGTAGCCTGATGCAGGAATCTATTTTGCTACACTGTGAAAAAATGCTGGCTACAGGATTCAAGTCTGCTTTCCAGTGCTTTGCTAGCTAGCTGGTGACAATCTAAACACAACTCTTTACTTTGAAAGAACAAAGGGGAAAAATCTGCTTTCTAACATAAATGTAGAAAACAGAACCAAAAATTTGAACACTAAGAGTATTAAAGTAAAAATACAATAAAGCCAACATAGTAGGGTATAGAAATATAACAAACACTCAAAAGTTAAGTGTTAAGTTCAATATAACTTTATTACTTTATACATAGCTTGTGATTTTTCTTCCTTGATATAACCGGAGGAGTTATGGTGTTTGTGGGTAAGCGAATGTTACGTCATCTTAAGGGTGGGTCATCTACATTAATTTGGGTAAAACAATTGATATTGTCTGCTTGTCTACAAACTGGAAACGTGTGGATTTGATAGACTGAACACTTGTTGGATAAAGAATTGGCTGGGCGGTCACACTCAAAGGGTTGGGGTCAGTGGCTCCAAATGAAGAGGAGTGAACAGTGGTGCCCCTCAGGGGTCTGTATTGGGACTGGCACAGTTTAACGTCTTTGCTGGTGACAAGGACAGTGGGATCGAGTGCACCCTCGGCAAGTTTGCCTAAGACACCAAGATGTGGTGCAGCTGACACCTGGAGGTGGGGATGCTGCCCAGTGGGACCGTGACAGGCGTGAGAGGTGGGTCCATGCAAAACTCACGAAGTTCAACAAGGCCAGGCACAGAGGGCTCCATCTCAGTTGAGCCAATCCTAGGCACAAGCACAAGTTGGGCAGAGAATGAATTAAGTGCAGCCCTGGGTAGAAGAAATTGAAGGTATTGGTTGACAGGAAGCTCAACACCACGCAGCAATGTGTGCCTGAAGCTCAGAAAGCCAGTTGTGTTCCGGGCTGCATCAAGAGAAATGTGTCCAGCAGGTCAGGGGTGGTGATTCTTCCCCTCTTCTTCCTCTCTACTCCGCTCTCATGAGACCCCACCTGGAGAGTTCCATCGAGCTCTGGGACCCCCAACACAAGAAGGATGTTGAACTGCTGGAACATACCCACAGAAGGGCTGCTAAGATTAGAGGTCTGGAGAACCTCTTCTCTAAAGACAGGCTGGGAGAGCTAGGGTTGTTCAGCCTGCAGAAGGGAAGGTTCTAAAAGGACCTTAGAGAATCCATTCAGTGCCTAAAAGGGTCCTACAAAAAGCTGGCAAGGGACATTTTACAAGGGCATGTAGGGGCAGGACAAGCAGCAATGGCTTCAAGCTGAAAGAGGGTAGGTTTAGATTAGATATTAAAAAGAAATTCTATAGTGTGAGAAGGATGAAGCCCTCACAGCCACAGGTTGCCCAGAGAAGCTGTGGATGCCCATCCCTGGAAGTGTTCAATGCCAGGTTGCATGGGCCTTGGGCAACCTGGTCTTGTGGACCTGGGCTCCTGCCCATGGCAGAGAGTCTGGAACAGATGATCTATAAAGTCCCTTCTAACCCAAACCATTCTATGATTCTCTGTGTCTATGATTGGTTTTATTTGGCAAAAGTACTAATACTGAATAGAACTAAAGACTTTGGGGATATTCCTGTTATCATGATTCCAATAGCATCAGTGAGGAATGTGGAAAAAAAATATGTGTCATCTTAGAAACACCAGAAAGGCAACAGAATCTCTTTGACTGTATAGACTTCTATACAACTATACAACAAAAAATAATTTTCCAGGTTTAAAACATCCCCATGTTTCTAATATGCAATTACAAGGGCAGAAAACTATTAATTTGCATTTGAAGGGATGTCTATCTTAGTTTAGGTAGTTGGAAGACCTGGCAGCCACAAAATAGACTTAAAATGTTAAATGATACTCAAAATACATGAAGGGGGAGGTGAAACAGGAAATTTCTTAGATGTGATTTGATGAGGGCTCATTAGCCTCAATTATGTGTTTACTTTCTTGGCTGATAAAGTATGAACATATTCCTCTGCTTTACTGTTCTGACAGATTTTTCAGCAGCAAAATACAGCTTTTTGTTTAGCAAGAAACACAGCCTACTGACAAGGTTGTTTCAGACAGAAAAATAACTATAAAGAAGATTTTCTCATATTTCAATACTTAAAATAACAAAGTCAGCGTGACTTGAAACTTGACCACTCCTTATCACCTTCTGAACATAAAATCAATGTCACTACAATCAATGAATCAAAAAGCAAGATGACCTTGATTTAAAAATTAAAGAAGCAACTGGAGAAAGTGAAACATGAAGGTGAGGAAGGAGGGAAAGAAGCCTACTTGCTGGAAATTTGCCTCTCTTATTTGGAGAATGCACAAGTTTACTAGAAAAAGACACAGAAGAAAATAAGTGTAAATAATAAATCTTTTGTGTTAGCTTGTTAATGTCTGTTCTTTCTAAAAATTTTATTAGCTTTTTTTTTAAGAAATGTGGAACCATTCCATGGACACAACTGAGCTCTGCCTTCTGTTAAGGGTTGCAGTACCCTTGAAGTTTGAAATAATTTAAGCAGTTCTGTTGTGCTTTCAATTCCCCCACCTTCTTTTTTTTTCTTTCAGTGGATTGAAATGTGACCAAATAGCAGCATGACTGAATGGAAAAGATAATTCTCACACAACATTCTTCTCAGTGCTTTGGGGAAAATGCACACATACAAACACATTTGCTGGTGTCTGATTCAAGATGTGAAAAAAAAGAAAAATCTATGAGGTTTTTTTTTTCTGAAATTGGAAACACACTTTAAAACTCTCCTATGATTTGTTTTGTTTAGGCTCATTATGACTTTTGCTTTATGTTGCCACAATAGACACTAAACATTTGCAATATATTTACTGAGATTAAAAGAATTGTGGGATGAATTTGTATCTATTACACCATTAGCCTTAAGCAACACTGCTTTAGTAATTAGTGGGAGTATATTTTTATGAGTCAAAAAGGTGACTTATCAGTGTAACCTGACATTTTGAATTCTCAATACATTACATAATAAAGAGTGCTATTAAATTTTGCTCTTCAGGGAAAAAAAATACTCTTTTTTTGAAATCTTATGTTGCTATATTGACAGAGCTGGATTAAAGATGGAGGCAGAAAAACTCATGGATTGGCTGGGAAGTATAGCTTGCACTACCTCTCTCATGTCTATGCAATTTGTTTATTTTTATGTCTTTATAATGAACTTAAAAATGGGAAATTCCTGAAGTTAAGTATGTCCAAAAGAGTGAAAGCTACATTAAGTATTCTAACCCTAGCAATCCAGGGATTTACTTCTGTTCTTGTTCCTCCCACGCGCGTGCACACAGAAAAAAACATTCACTTTCTTTATTAAAACATGATGGTGGAACTAGTTCTCACTAAGACCAATTTTTCCACATCCTACTCACAAAATCTAAATTAGATTAGAGTCAAGCTTCAGCCACTTTGTCTCCTCTTCCAAGGAGTAGGTTTTTTTTAGCATCTATGTATCTTCTGAGTTTCTCCAGCAATGTGAAGGACTGTGAAAACTCTTAGCTATAAAAGCTATTTTAGGTCTTAAAAATTAATGTCTACTTTCTTTCATTCAGCTTTTCTATTATATATTGTTAACTTTTCCTGAAGTCTACAGCCAGAACACTGGTATCAGCATTTTCCCCTTAATATCATGGTATACAGAATAACACAATACCAATTCACAGTGAAACTCAAGGCCCTGATGTATAGTTTTGGAAATTTATACGCTATTAAAAGAATAAATTAGTTCTTCCAACTCTTCCATTTTCTATATTCCTATCTCTGGGCAAGTTTACTAACCCTCTAACAGAGTCAGCAGAAAAGGAGGTCTATCCTGACGGGAGAGCCCCCCAGTGCTTCTTGTTCATAGCTTGGCATATAAACTACCATTTTAAAAATACTTCAATGTGCATCAAGATGTAGAGTGGCTGAGGAGATGCCATGGAGCACATTCATCTTTGTTTGCAATGGAACTTCTAATTTCCAGGAGATTAACAGAGCAAGAGCTTGGAGGACAGATCCTGAAATCTCCCTGAGGCATCAGAGATCAAGGATCAGTGCAGAATAAAGATCTGTGTTGAGGCTCCAAGCTACAAGTGAGGAGTCTAAGACCGTATTTCAGATGCATCATCTCGCTGAGCAAAGAGTAGACCTAACAAGCTGATGAGAACTTTTGACTTGTCAGAACTTGTATGTCTAAATTACCCTGCTTAGGAATAGACAACTCTCTTCAGGAAGTTATAGGAGGAGCTCAACTCTTGTATGGTCAAAACTCTTATGGTGCAAAGAACACTGCTAAAGAATCTAGAAACATCCTTCAGATGAGAAGGATGAGCATCCTTCAGATGCTCTCCGGCAGGAGCGCCTTTACCACATGTCTGTGGGGCTCCAGTGTCACATTTATTTGAGGAATGCTGAGCTAGTTTCAATACATCTGTACAAGTGAGTTTGCACTGGTGCAAAAAGTCAACAAATGCCACTGTAGACAAGCTGTGAGTTTCAGAGACGTTTACAAATTTGTGGCGATGACTGCCATTACATTGTGGTTACATACGACCAGTTACAAAAGGATGGATAGTGAAGAAGTGTGGATAAAAACTGAAGATCATGCTTGCTAGCAACTCAATTCAGCACAAAGGTCAAAAAGAGCAGGACAGTAGACAGGTTTTAAGAAGTAAATGTTGCTCAAGTTTAGGTTATTTGGAGTCTTTTTAATACTAAACCTTATTAACAAGTCTCATAAATAAGTATTCCCCTTTACCACAACCCTGTACAGAACAATGGAATTTCTTTTTACTTTCCTCACACTGTGAAACTCTGGTGAAGATGGCTCACGTGTGGACTGAGCTTCAGGAAACATGTATTCCACTGTAGATATTCAATAAATGGGTGAATGGTGAAGGTGGTCACATCACTTGCATATTGGCTGACTCAGTAACTAATCTTCCCTTACATGCCCAACAAAGTCCTTAATAAAAAAGGGTTCAGATATTTTGTCTTATACCTACAACAAGAGAAATTGAAATTTTGTTTCTTAGAATAGTACCAGAGGTTAGTAGGGTTCCTAATTAAATGCCTGGCATTGAATGAATTGAATATTCAGAAAGTAGTTAAGCTCAGAGAGCAGGAAGCGTTTTCAGGGGGCAGGTATGAGCAAACTCAGGTAGAAAGGCTAAAATCACACCAAATATTCTCTAAACTTGGGTGGCTTGGATTTTGTGTTTTCAGTTAATAAATTTCAGGTCTGTTGGTTCTCTCTTTATCTGGCTACAAACAGAATTTTAAAATAACTTCATAAGGTCAATACACATATCAACAGGACATATGCATGTTGGACTAAAATTAGATTGTTATAATTGTCAGTTCTAAAGTTACAGAGACATATAAGAAGCACCACTATGGAGAAGTGACAATAAATTAAGGGAAGAAGTTCCGGTGTCATGAAGATGAGGGAAGGCAGCATTGCTGTAAAGCAGCAAGAAATTCAGGGGAAATGATACCACTAATATCAATGAAAATAAGGTTTCCAGACTGTAGGGTGCAGTTGTTCAAAATCAATCTACTTTAGGACTCAAAAAGTTCATTTAAAGTCTTCCCAAACCTCTATAGAAGGCAATAAAAATCCATGCTGAAAAGAAAGCCTAATCTCAAAATAAAAATCTTGCATAGTTTTAGTTTATATGTTTTAAGTAGTAGTCCTCAACACTGTTGAGTTTGGTTTGCACAGCAAACCACTGAATTTGGGATACCCTTTGAAGGAGATCTTAAAGGTGTCTAATGCCACAGACCTGGTCAAAACCAGGAAGAGCTCCTTCTCATGTCAATGTATTTTTGAGAAATATTTCTCCTGCAGTTCACTGTGACTGGAAGGCCTATTTAAAGGTGAGCTAAGAACAACTGCATATATCACAAACAAACTATGAGCTGGAATGAATTACTTTAGTATATTGTTTTTAATAAATATCCAGTTTTCTCAAAAACACTGAGAAGGTGGGATGAAAATCAAGAATAAAATTTAAAGTAAGATAATGAAAACAACAATTTGAGGGCAGATGTTTCAAGCAAGATAAGCAACAGTCATTAAGTCTGAGAATGACGCTGAATTGGAGGTAGCAATGGATGTCCTCAAGACAGGACTGATAGAAGGACCTAGGTGGGGTGGAGCAATGGGCCACCAGGATTCTATTGGGTTTCAGCAAGAACATAAAGTCCCTTTGCTCAGAGTTCATTAAATGGCACCTATGCTCAATTTTGGGCTTACAGTAAAAAAAACAGCTGTGATGAACTGGAGCCAGATCAGTGAAGGGTTATCAAGTGTTTTAGGGATGGAGCATTTGCCCTGCAATGAGAACCTGGGGTTGTTCCTCCTGGAGATTAGCTGGACATGGGAGGGTTTTGGAGCAGCTGTCCAGTGCCTGCAATTAGGTTATAAAGAGAGAGAGTCAGGCTCTGTCAGGGGTCAGAGTGCATGGCAGGAATACAAGAGATAACGGGCATAAGCTGAAACAAAAGAAAGTCAGACTGGATATAAATGAAAGCAAGTTTCTTCCCTGAGACAAAACAAAATAGCAGAACAAGTTGCCCAAGATACTGCGAACTCAGTATATTCAGGGGATTTTCAAGATCCAACTGGATAAAGTCCTGACCAACTGGATCTCATCTCATAGCCTAATTTTAGCACCACCTGAGGCCAACCAATGTCCGTTCCAACCTGAATCTTCCAGTGTTCATTCTGTGAGTATATGAAATGCTAAATATATTTGTGAAGGGCCTGCTTGAGAGTGTCTTCAAAGGAAAGGTTGATTTTCCTTATTCTTGACAGAAGGATAAATAATTGACTTGATCATCCCCATTCAGAATATTTATGGATGAACGTTGTGCTAACCATACAATTGTTTTTTGTGAGGGCAAAACTTATATTGAGAACCAAACCAAGACAAATTTTAGTGTGAAGATTGGCTGGTTCTTTCCCGCACTACACAGTCAGGTCTCGCACTATCATCACACGTTATTGTGTGTCTTGTAACAAAGCTCATTAGAACAAAATTTGATGTGGCATAACAAAGAGAGACATCCCAAACTTCAAAATTCCCCAGTGGTTATTACTGAGACTGAGGGCAGGAGAGAGCTTCAGACCTAGCTCTTCTCCTCTCAAGAGTGTAGTACCTGAAGAACTGACTGCCTTTCCATTAAAAGCAGCCGTGTCCTGAAGACACCATTTCTGCTGTCTCTGAAACTTTTTTACAGGATGATTGAAAATGTGTTTTGGAAGCAAACCAAGGACTGAGACCCCCTAACTAGCCAAGAGCATTCTGTCTCACTCTGTGTGTGGCAGTAGGCACAAAAGATGCCCAGAGAGAAATGGAAAACAGCAATATATCTAGATTTTTGCAGAAGCAATGCACTCAATAAATTGCAAATGCAGCAATTCTGTTTATTTTTTCTTAATGACAATAAAGAAGATGCTTGGGAAGGAACCCATTAACCAAACAGACTTTTTCCCAAGATTTGTTAATCTCTAGCATGAGAACTGACAAAATCATCACTAACAAAATAGAGCTGGAGACATGAAAGAAGAAGGCTTGACACTTCATCGTCAATGCCACAAGCTATTAATTTCTCTCTGAAAATCCAGTGTAACAATTTTCAGGAAAGATGAATGGCCATAACAGGGAAAGTAAACATTAGCTGTGGAAAGTCTTTCTGGTTAAGCTGGAAAGGCTGCAGCCAAGATATTTCCCACTTAACCTTCATCAAGGAAAAGGTCAAAAAAGGCCAATGTGTTTAGGCAGGACACAGGATGGAATAGAACAAAACTTCCTATGAAAAAGATTAAGTTCACATTCTTTTGGTCTTCACTAAAACTATTCCATATCACTCCACACTTTCATTTAAAGCCATTTCCTGCAGCACTGAACACAAGATCTTAAAGGATCTTTTTTTGTCAAAAGATAAAAGTGTAAATGGAAAACAATTTGTGTACTGTACACAAAACAGGGAAAAGTATGAAGGATGCATAAGAAACAGAAAAGAAAAATAATACCTTTTGCCTTAGCAAATTATATAATCAGTGGTATGCAAGGTAATAATCCACCCTGTGTACTTCCATGTACATGTACTCCAAGCTGAACAGTTACCAAGGCATATGTGGTTTTACCAAAATGGAAATTTTCTGTTTTATGTGAAGCTTCTGAGAAACAAAGAACTTTCTTCAAGTGCTACAAAAGAGATAGAAATTAATGTCTACAGGCATGTAATTTTCAAACTGCTTAAAAAACAAAATAGCTCTGCTTTGACATTCTCACTTCCCCGTATCCATTGCAGCAACAATAGTTACTGGACAATAGAATGCAATATATGGTAAATACCACATTCAGGATTTCTCCTGGAAGAATAGGTAAGTATACCTTTGAGCAGACTGATACATGAATGGATCAACAGATATGTGTAACAAGCACACAGAAATGCTACTGAGAGAGAAAAATAATATATTTTCTTTCCATCTTCCACTCACCGAATCTGGTCTGCCTTCCTTTGGGATATCTAGCAGTCATGATTCAGATTTCTGCTCTATTTTATAAGTTCCCCACTCTCAGTCTAATATGTGATGTCTTTCTTGTCCTATAGTGTCAGCGTGGCACTTTCTTGCCCGCCTCAGTTTTCATCCTTCATTGTTCACTGTCATTGTCCCTATTAACTGTATATGTTGGCAATTCATGATGAAGTGGGGCAAAAAGCTTCTTCAAACAATGAGACTGGCCCACACAGGGCTTTGAAGATTAGAACTGAGGCATGGACTCCTCGTTTCATACCAGATGTGACTCAGCAAGGTGTCTGGAAGAGACGAGTGAGGCATTCTAGGAGACCTGCTCTGCCTCTCTGTGTTAGGCTCTCATCCAAAATAACAGCAACGCATTTTTTTTGGAGAACTGTTTGACAGTTGGGTATGACTTCAAAAACCCAGATTCATAAATACATGCATTAATGAGATCAATGCTGAACTGAAAAGCCCAGCAGATTCATCTGTTGTAGGCAGGGAACCACAGTAACTCTGGCAGCCACTGGTGGCTGGGGACTAAAACAAACCAGTGAATATAATATATTCCTGAATCAAATAGGTGCCAGATTCAACACTCTGGTATTCCACATGTATGTGTCTCTCTTTCACTGTCATGGTAGCACTAATGTCACAGTTCAGGCTTCAGTACTGCAGCAAATGCAGAATGGTGGAATTACTGTTGTTATCTGAATGGTCTGTGACCGAAGGACAAATACTCTTGTGGGAAATGAAAATTTACTCTGCACTGTATGTTGCCCCGGGGCTCCCAAGGTTTGTTCATGAGTAATCTCCAGCAGAGGAGTGAAGCAGACAGGTGACAGCAGCAGCATCACTCATCTGAACTCGAGCTGGTGATGCCCTTATTGATGACCTCATTAAACTGTACTGGGTACGTAGGAAACAGCTTTATTGAAAGCAGCCTTGAACCAGCACCCAAAAGCAGTGTGATGGATGTATGAATATGATTGCAGAACTCCCTCAACACAGATTCAAGCTCCTCAGCAACGATTCTCTCCAATAACCCTCTGGATTTCTTAATAACTAAGGATTCTTACACCATATATAAAAGGAGGAATACACAAAGTACACGTGATATTCTCACATTGCAAATGCTCTGCAGCTACCAGAAAGAGTAGTGTATTCTCCAGCCTTACACACAAGGTAGACAGGGTCCTCAAAACACACAATATCAAGATACAGTTGCACAGTGTTACCTGTCCATGACAGCACATACATCAGTTTTAGCCATGTCCTTGTTTTATCTGGCTTTTGCAGACAACTTTGCATGTTGGCAACTATTGTCCTCTCTAAAGGTTTCCCACGATTTGATAGATGTCCTCTTTGTGCTATAAATATTCACTCTACCCAAGACCAAAACAAATAGCTGTAACACAGACCTATTTCCTGAGACATGGTTATACTACATCTCAAACCCTTCACAAGTTGATGGTGTGCAAAACTGTGCAAAATTTGTGGATAGTGTTTGCAGACACATTTATTGAAAACTCAACGTGAGTTGCAAAGGATGGAAAAAATCTGAAAAAAGGGTGTACCTCTTTCAATACCTCTCTGTAGCTGCACACCTTCCTATGTTAGACTGCTATTTTTTTGAGGACTCTGGTGATCCCTCACTATGCATATGTCAAAGTCTCTTCATTTTTCCCTTCCTCTCTTCAGAGGATCTCTGCTTTAGAGGAATCCTCCATACCAAGCAGAAGGAAAACAAACCCCAAATTCATTGGCCTTTTTTGCTTAGGAGTTGAGTTGCAGAGCAGTAGAGCACAGGAAGCCTTTCTATGTAAGCCTATACATTGGCAATGGAATGAAGTTTACAGTGGTATGAAAAATACCAACCTCCTACTGATAGAGAGATAACAGAAACTACTGGAATTCCTGACAATGCTTGTGTTCACTTCAGAACTTCAGAGGTAGCTGTCTCACTAAATCCTACCACCTCCTGGTGGCCAAGCAGATAGTGTTCTATGTTCTCAGTTCATAAATTGGCTCTAGATGTATAAGAGATAACAACCAGGTAAATTCACATGTGTTTCAGATGGTATAGCTAAAATAAAATAGCAGGGAGTGACACCAAAGGAACCTTTGCTCAGTATTCCCACAAAGGTTGGATTAATGCAGAATTCTTTATTGTCATGAAGCTACCAAAACCCAAATATTATTCTAAATTCTACGAATCTTAGCATTTTTGCAGTCCTTGGGGGAGGGGAGGGGGGGGAAGGTGATACTTAAAAGGCATCCTGTGCTGTTTATTTACAGGATGTTCAGATTATTATTGCACTACTGTTCTCTAATTTGTGACTGGCATGCCCCTAGGCAGTCAAGTCACTGGGAGATAATCCTCAAAAGATTTAGCATAGGTAGATCCAGAAACATGGGTCCTGAATCTTTTACTTTTCTCTCTTTATTCCATTCTTTGTCCATCATAATCCTCTAAAATAATCCATCATTCCTCGTTGTGATTTTACAGCTTGTAGGCACCACCACCACCACTGATTTCCCTAAACTTAATTTACCCCACAGGCCTTTGAAATATTAATTAACAACATTGAGTGATTTTTTTCTTTTTTGGCCAGCATAACCCAGCAATCAAACAGGTGACACTTTAGTGGAGTACAGTGTTCCACTTCTACAGTCAGTACCAAAATTTAATCTACATTTAATCTAAGTATCCTAGCCTCTTGAAGTGAATCATATCTCCAGGGGTCAAGACCTGATTCATGCATGCTTCTGTGGAAAGTATAGGAGACAACTTAAAGAGCTGTGTAGGAATTACATCACAGCTGTTCAGATGCAGTGTTTATCCATGGCATTGCTCATCTGTGGGCTAACCAAGAAACTCGAGATCAAGTTCTTCCAGGTTAAGCTCCTAAGCAATTTTTGCAAAGCAAGCAAGCTTCATCCCTACATATGGAAAGAGGCAGGTGCCTTTGAAGATTTACAAAAGGAAATCCTGCTTTCCTAACTTCAGTGCACGGAGGTCTTCAGGGACACTTCCTTCACTGATCAGAGAAAGAACATGCCTTTAGGTAGCTGCTGTATAAGTATTTAAGACCCAAGGAGCACCTTGGCTACATAGGCTGGATCCCACCCTCAGAATCTCATTCACCTTTTTAACGTTGCAGCTGAGCAGGCATTTCTGTTTCTTTCCTCTTTTCTGTTCACACTGCTTATTAGCTTCTTTCCAAAGCCTAGTTGTTGGGCTAGAGAGTGAGAAATGGTAAGAACATTTCCAGATACTGAGTGACACTGCAGCTATTCTCTAAATAAAAAGGATAGGCATGCATTGAAAGTGCACATCCAGCCTTGTGCTCCTGGTGACACTGGCAGTCACACACATCTACCACACTTCTACTGTAGACACACACAGTGCCCCAGTGTGTGGCTTGAGAAGGTGTCACCAGGTGGTTGAGTATCTCACAGCCCCCTAAAGGGTTGGCCGTGTTTTCCCTCCTCACCCCAAACCAGCAGCTCCAACACTTTCGCTGTTCCATGTGGACCCTCTGTCCACTTGCTGAGATGAACCAGCTCAGTGGGCAGGCAGCCAGGAGCTTCCCACTGCTCTGATGAGTTCATTCAGCACTCCAGGAGGTGAGCCAGGAGCCAAACCTGGCACAAGGAAGGAGATGGGAACACACTGCTGGAGGCAGAGGATGGGAGGATCAAGGATAAGTTTCTCCAGGGCAGCAAGCTATTCTGCTGTCTGAGAGGAGTCAAGAAACCTCACCCTCTGTTGCAATAAAACCTCTTTAACAAAACGGCAGTTATCAGGCGACCGATCAGAAATTTCGGGGGGAACTGATTACAGTAAACCTCAAGAAAAAAGGTTGGCTTGTTTTAATTGCCAGGCACAGCATGCACAAACCCACCTTTTTGACACAGCCTGCATGCATTTACATAGCGAGATTTGGGATTTCTGTTAGTTTCCTTCATGTTTCTGGAACTGCATGTAAGCCAGCTGTCTCAGCAACCAGGAGGATTAGGTTTAAAAAACCAGAAACCAGAGATTTGAACTTCTCACGTTATATCTTGACTCTTACACTTGAAGCTTTACAAAGAAGGATAAATATCTTCAGACTACTGATAAAAGTCAGAAGAGTTGGCAGTTTTGCAGGCATTTACAGGCTTGGCAACATATTTTTCTGTTTTTAAGTGAAAACAGACAAAACAGTGCACATGGTAGAATAACGAACATCTTGGCACATTGCAATTACAATGCTGGAACAGACCACTATTTGGTTTTAATAGATGCTTTTGAGAAAAACAATCCCCTGTGTTCAGCTCCCTGTTATATTTATTCTCCAGAACTCTAGTGCCAAAAGCTTCCCCATCTTCTCTGTGGGCTTTCCAAACAGAGGTCACCTCCTGTGAAGCACCACAAAAATACAGCTGCTGTCAAGCAGCTCCTCTCCTTGCTAAGATGGGTTAGAGTCACATCATAGAGAAATGGCAGCATGCAGTGCCATAATTACACTCAAACCAGGAGAGGATATTTTTTAGAATATAACATCACTGACTTTTTCATCTTTTCTTCCATATAGAAACTCCATGAAGTATTCTGTGGACAATCTAGTACTGATCTACAGCCTGGATTTCTATAGTACAGCACCACATCTAGAAATCTTCCAGTATATATTCCAGCAATACTGCCAAATTTACAGATATAAATACTATAATGCAAGTTTGTATTTAACTGTAAGTTAATTTTTGCTATGAAAGAAATAATAATAAAAAATGAAATCACAATAAAACTTGGGTGTAAGGGTCAACTACAACAAAAAATGTTTCAGTGTAACCAAATCACCGGTGGTGGTTATGACTGGGAAGGTTCAGAGCTCCAGGATTAATGGAGCACACACAGTAGCAAAGGCTTACCAACATTTTCAGACGATTCTGAAAGTGGGAACTAAAGTTCTGGGAAAATCACTGACACTATGCTGCTTGCATAAACCATAGGATGAAACAAGTATTAGTTTTCTCAGAAAATAAAACTCTTAAGACACTTAAAATTAAAATGGAATTACTCTCACCAGTTAACTTTTGAGTATGAACAAGCAATGCTAAACAAAGATCTTGCAGGGACTCTCAAAAGAAGTCTACCGACATAGCTGAAATATGCTAAAATAATTCAGCTAAAAAGATTCAGGTTTGGCTATTAATTTATTAATTACAGTGTTGCATTCTGAGGTGCCACTGCTTAAAGCTTTGAGCCTTTCCACTTTACAGCATCCTCTTCAAGCACATGACAGTGTTGAACTTGCCCTTCTTGGTTAGAATAACAAAGGAGTTACTGCACTCTGATCATATGGAAATGATGAATTAGTGTTGGAGCAAGAAAAGTGAAAGACAAAAAAAAATCCAAGCAGGGCAGGAGAGAAAATTACACTGCTGATGCAGCTGGAAAGGCAGAGTGATGACTTAAGGCTTGTTAAAGGCAGAAGCAGTATGACTTGCTGCCTCTACTAGGGCACAGCACAGAGGACTATAGGCCCTCCCATTCCCTTTGATTGCTGCTTTCTACACATGGGAAACAGCTCAGGGAAAAGGTCTACAGCCAACTGCAGTGCAGGGACAGCCACAACTCAGTGGATTATTCACTGTGTACATACTGCCCCTCTACTTCGTCTGCAGCCCACTTAATGCAGCTCTACCTGTGATAGAGGTGTTAGGAAATTGTAGCACGAGGAGGGGGACTGTGTCTTAGGGGTGTCACAGTGCTCTCTTGTGAGCTGAGCTATTCAGTGCCTTCTGATTTAATATCCTCAAAATCTCCAACGATGGCAGTTCAAATTTAAACAGGCATTCTGAAAAGACACTCTTGATCCCATTATCAGTGTCGTGGATGGGATTACAATGGGGGTGGTAATGGTGGAAATGTTTTAGGAGAGATCTAGTATCAACAGCAGGAGTGGCCACTAATTGGATTCTTTCTGTGTCACCGCAGAGTTGTCACGGACCCCCGTTCTCTGTTGAACACTGCAGCTCTCAAGGCACTCAGAAAGGAGCTTTCTCAATTGTTATCACATCAGTCTGCCTTCCCACTCAAACACAAATCCCCCAAAGCTCTTTCTAAAGCTAAGGAAATCATGGAACCCATGACTCCCATGACATCTGCAACAAGTGTCCTGCCTCATCAGTGTGAGAATGGGCCCTGACATTACACAAGGCTCAGACTCCTGATCCTGTGTGAACACTTAGTCATATATATATATATATATATATATATATAATATCAAGTGCAGGATGTAAGTTAAACAAAGCTAGATAAAAAAAACTGTCAAAACCTGTGCAAACTGTCAGAATAATCTGCAATAAAGTATTTCTAGCCAGAACAGAATTTGCAAATATTGCAAAATATTTTTTTCTATAGCTGTCTAACATACACTGAGTGTGAGTTTTATAATGGCTTGCACATTTAGAAACACTATCCCCAGCATCATAACATTTTAAATAAGCACTTTTTATCAGTTCCTGACTGGAACAAGAGCGGTTACAATAATTTTCACACTTTTACTTGCAATCTCTTGGATACTTCTGGATTTCTACATGCAATTTTTTTCCTAACGACCTCTAATTTAGCCTACTTTATGAAGGTGCATTTACATGCCATTTGGAAATTCACCAAGGGGGTTTTTTTTCAATGTAAATTACAGCAATCATAATTTTTTTTTCCTCTGAAAGAGAGACAAAAATCAATGAGAGGCCAAGGAGACATGCCAAGAAGCAGAAACTGAATTTGTATATTGTGACGTAACAAGCTCACCCACCTCGATTATAAAGTGCTAAGAAGAGGAAGCCCCTGACAAGCAATAAACTGACACATAATTAAGACAATTCAGGGCAGAACACATTCTGCCTGGAAAATATTTTCTTGTGCTCTACCTAACTGCTCAGAGCAGTAAAAGAAAAAAACAACACAAGGTGACACTTTGAAAACTCTATGAAGACAATAAGTATCCCACCTAATCTTCACTAGCTGGGGAAAAAGAAACACACCAGCTTTTGTGCAGTGCAGGTTGCCTCACATCACAAACAGAGTTGATAGTACAGACATGCCTGGTATGTTCAGCATTCCATATCAAGCAAAGATGAATTAGCCGCAACAAAAATGTGTTACAGCTTTCATGCAGCAGTTTATGGATTTTTTTGTACCTCTGGAATTTTTGACCTTGAGCATATCATGGAACTTGTACTGTCTCAGATCTTTTCCTAAGATTATCTTTATCTCACTGTGAGGAACATCTCTGTGAGCTCTGAACACTTTTACAGCTGCTAGGATGCTAATGGGAACTTCATGCGTGTACCCAGCACAAGTGCTCTCAGGGAAAAAAAAAAGCCAATGTCAAAGGAAGGTATGTAGAAGTCACCATAAATATGTCTTTGAATGTTTACCATCTGGAACACTAGATTACATTTTGACAAGAAGCTGGACTGCCCCGTGGGCATTGTCTTTTAAACAGCCCCATCATTATAAAGGAAGGAAAAACATGATTTGCTGTTCCTAGTTTCTCAGCAAGACTTTCTGGCAGTGCTAGAGAAACTAGTTTGGTTTTTTCCCCCCTAGTAAAACAATAACAAGTTGGGCATGTGTAATCAGCTATGCACTTTCTTTAAAAAATACAGTTTCTTGTAGATCATCAGATCCAATGATACCCACAAAGCGGGAAAGGTTTCAGTGAAGCAGTGACAGCAGCAGGTTCTGCAGCTCACAGTGCTGCATCTTAGCTTTGCTGGAAGTCTGAACCTCTGAACCTCAGCTGAAGCTGGCATATTGAGCTTCTCACAGGACACACTGGGAGAAAGAGGAGAAATCCAATATACAAGACTTTTACGTGGAGCTATAATGAGGTTTTCCTTTGGTTTTGTTTTTCATTTTAAGCTTGTAAAAGTTTCCACCACTTTTTACAATGAGAAAGTGTAGACTGAGAGAAAAAACCAAAATGGCCAAATTTATTCACATAAATCTTGGTCTGGTTGTGCAGTGATTTTTGGGATTTAGCTAATCCTCTGTTTCAAATTGCTGTGGATGACTTCTGAGGACATATTCATACTAAAGAGTGTGTTTGAAAATATAAGCTGAGAACAACCTGTAAAGAGGCCAAATAGTCTGTTCAAGGAGAAAAGTTAACAAAAAAGTTGGTTTGAGACAAAAATACATGTGCAACATGAAACATAGGTTTATGGGCATCATTATACAGTTGAATACCAAAATCACAAAACACCAACTATAAATCCCCTTGCTCAGCCTACTAAACAGATCTTATTTCAGAATACATCATATACAGTATTATATATAGAATATCTCACCTGTAAGGGGTGAGGACTGTGTTAGATTTCTTTCACAAGTAGGAGGCCAATAATTCATAAGCACCAGAGGCATGTGACAGTTACTGTGAAGATCTGTTATGGTGCAAAAGAAGCAAATAATTTTGTTACTCTGCGCAGGAAAACAGCATATATATATAGCAAATTTTAAACTAAACACTCCCTGACCAAATTAAAGGAAAAATAACCCATCCTCCAATTTTCTCCATCTAGATAATTTCAAATAAAACAATGAGAACATCTTTTCTGATAAGCTAACATACTGTAATTAGTGATAACATTTCTGACTTAGTTAAAATGCTGGGCTTCCCACGCTCCAGACATCAATGAACTTAATAGCGGAATTAAATGAAAATGATAGCAAAGTACTTCCATAACTAATTTCTAATTATATTTCTGCCCCTCTTCCTTCCTAAACATAAATTCTTGCCTACTTCTAATTAACACTTCGTATCGCTAGTTTAGAATCTATAAATACAGCGAGTCTCTAATGATCCATTATAGTGATGCTACTTAGTTTTCAATGACTTGTAAAACTTTCACAAACAGATCTGCAAATGAATTACATCCATCTGCTCTGCTGCAGCTGCAAGAGCAGCATTACATTGTACGCTGCCTTTCCCTACTTTCCTGATTTCCTCTTAACTTTATGCCCATCTGTAAGCCAAACCATCTCGATGCCGATAATCAGGAGCCCAGGCAGGTCTCTACAAAGGAGTCTTCAAACTTTACAGACATCTCAAACGCACTTTCAAACCAGTCTGGTTCGCCTCCCAGCTGAGCCCCAGACAGGCTGCACGCTGCCCAAGCATCCTGCTCAAAACCTAGGCGATACTGTGCCGCGGTTCTTTCTCCCTCCCTCGCTCCCGCGCAGTTCCCCGGCTGGGCTGGGCTGCGGCGGCGGGCGCTGCCCGCTCCCCGCGGGCACACACGTGTGCGCCGAGCCGGACCGTGCCGCGGGGAGCCGGGAGGCACCGCGGGGCTGGGATGCACCGCTCCGGGGAGATCTTCCAATCTACACCTCCGAAAACGTGACCTTAGCGGCGCTAAGAGTGTTAGCTCTGTGAGGACAGCCAAGCATCAGGCTGTGCTCGCTGTTATCTGTCAGCCGTACAATAGCAGCATTGATAAGGCAGCAGCAACTGGCTTTGACAAGTGTGCTGTGCTAGCATTCCTCTGAAAACCGTGAAGGAAAAAACGAGAGAGAGAGAGAGAGAGAGGCATGAGGTGCCTTTTACTTTACCTGAACAAAGTGTGGGGTTTTATTTTTCCCTCTCAGCTGCTGGAAACGATTCTTCCCGTTTCTCCCCCAGAGCTAGGTATTTCTTCTTTTGCTTGCAGCTCACACTTGGGGAAGACCACACAGCTCCAGCAAGGCTGCCTCTCTCCCCTAATCCCCACTCGAGTGTGATGACACACACTAACCCCAACCATCTGTTGAAACACGTCCTCAAGCACTCAGCACAGTGGTGTGTCAAGACGGGCTGCCCAATCCAATCGCTGGGGCTGGGTGGCTCTTAAGGAGCTGGAGGCAGAGACAAGGGCAGAAACTATAAGGCTGAGAACTCTTTAGCAAAGTAACCTGAGATTTTGAGAAAGGGCTGCTATTGAAAAAAAAAAAAAAAAAAAAAAAANAAAAAAAAAAAAAAGCAGAAGGGGGAGGTACTCGAGGGAAGGTAGAGGGAGTGGATTAGTCTGGTGGCCAGTTGTGTAACTTCTCACAACTCCTTGTATTCCCAAGGGACCGCTGGGACCCCTTCGCAGTGGGATGCACAGAAGCACAAGAGCAACACTAAAATGTTTTTTATGGCGGGTCTATTGAGGGCAATCACCTCCGAGAGACGCTTTTCTAAAACAGATAAAGGATGCAGTTTTAAATCCTGATAAAGTGCTACTGCGGGAGTCGTTTGCACGGCGATGTAACATCTGCATCCCGAAATCTCGACTCNCGAGCCCGAGGCGCTGCCGTGACAGCCCCGGCCCCGCTGCGGCCCCGCTCCGGCCCGGCTGCCGCCCCTCGGCCGGGAAGCTGCCACCAGCCTGTTGCTTCCCCCTTCTCACCGCTTCCGCCACCGCCGCGCCGCCCCGCAGGGTCCTGCGGGATGCAGCCGCAGCCTCGGGAGCGCTGCCCTTCCCTTGGGGACCGTCACCACCCCCGTCGGGGCTGGGGGCTCTGGGCTGTGCCGCGGCAGGTCTGGGCTGCCTCTAGTCTGTACCTCGGTTTCTCTCTGCCACAAAGCAAACATTATCGCACCTTCCTCCCTCTCAGAGACACTGCCAGGAAAAATCCACTAATTTACAGATGTCCGGGAAGGATAGATAAGGGACACAGAAAAGCTGCTAAGTGCCAAAGAAACAGCTCTTTCCTTTCCCCTCCCTGTAACAGGATAGTGTGGAAGAGAGACTTAAAATCTCAAGGGTTTTTACCTCATTACCAAGTGCCTTACTTGACACTTGCATTAAATCTACATTTCACATTATGACAGATGCTGTGTTTTCTTTGAACTAAAAGGGAAGGACCTTGTTTTGGCATTAAAAGTTGCTCTGAAAGTGTTAACATCCAACTTGAAGAAAGGTTTGCAATTGTGAAAAGACACTCTCTGCCCAACTATATGAAAGCCATATGAGAGCCTTGAAATGTTGATTTGGCTTACTTGTTCCTTAATACCTTACACAAGGCTGTTTCTGAAAGACTAGTGGCAAAGTGAATACTTAATAAAATGTGAGATGCAAGAGCTGGGGTCTGAGCCCAGATAGCTGTTAGCAAAGCTGACCTGGAAAAGAAAGGAAAAAGAAGAAACTGTAGTCACAACTATATTTGCCTAAATTCTTCCCCAAAGTGATGATACAGTGCCTATTTCAGCCTACTGCTCTGAAACTGGTATCACAGATGTTTGGTATCCACTAAAACACTACTCACTAATCTGCTAATTCCAGATAAATAAACAGCTGAATAATATTTTCAACAATAATATGTGGTGAAGTAGAGATGCAACTACTGTCCCTGGAGTATTGTAAGATTCTTAATGTTGCCAATTATATCTTCAGGGCAAGGGTTTGGTTTGATTTTGTTTCATTCTAGCAGACTGTGGTCTGTAAACAGGCTGGATAACCTTACATACTCAAAAAGCCCAGGAGACTTTGTTGAGCTCATTTGCATTTTTTTTGGCTTTACTTCTTACCAGTATTGTACAGTAACCGCATTAAAAATTTATAGTGATCAAAGATGTGCAATATCAAAAAGCCCCTCAAATTGTGCTGCATCATTCTGTGTACTGACTCATTTTCTAAAATGCAGCTCACCTCACAGATGTTCCATTTTTTATTGGTCAGATGAGAGGCAATTTCAGCAGGGTCCAACCTCTAACCAACATGAATGACAGCTATGTGCACACAATTATTTTGTGTAGTGATGCGTATACGCTTACCCAGTGTTGTGTGTTATACCCGAGTACAGACACACACAAACAAGTTACCGAGCATTTGTGGGACGCACAGGCCCAGATCTGTTGGGTTTTTATGCTGTGTAAGTCAGGGATGCCTCTGCTGATGACTGTCAAGTCACAATACTGTAAAATTGACATGTTTGAAAAGTCCTCTAATTTAGTGTTTTGTATACAGAGACACACACCCTCCCACATTTTTCTACAAAGACTCTGCATGACTTGAAATACAAATTTTTGTCTCTATAACTGGTGTTAGTAATAGCCTTTGAACATCACACATGATCATGTTTTCACTTAAAAGCTACTGCTGATGTTGCTGGTTAATTTAACTGCTACTTGTGTGACTACAGCCAGATTTAGTTTGCTGTGACAGCTTATAACAGACTTTTCCACCACTTCTCTATGCACACTGCCATCTGCAAAGAGTTTAGGTTTTAAAGGCTGAAATGAAAGCTGCACTGGAAGAGCCATACCCAAAATGCTGTTAAAATTATGCATCATAAAACAGGTTCTCAAGTTGACTGTCAAACCCTTGAATTCTTGCTAAGGTCAGGCTGCCCCCACTCACACAGGACTTGTAGCAAAGTGAATAATGCTTTATGCAAATAACTCAAGACAGTCCTAATATGCAAGATTAATCGTAGGTAATTGTGATATTGAGAAATAGTCACTCCTGTTTTGTTCCCACAGATAACATGTCCCTCACATAGTAGTTCCAGCTGGTTTCCATGGTAGCCAACAGCATCTTTAAGCCAGGGCACTGAGGTTCAGCCTGTGCTGCCTAGACTTTATCTCATCACCTTTCCTCCAGTACAGATGGCCTAGGCAGTTTTATGTGTCAGTGTGAACACATGCGCATAATCACACACATGTACCTCTGCTCAAGAACCTCATGTAATTCTCAACTCTGGCATTTTCAGCTCTCAAAAGTAATTAAACGGTATTTTTCATGATTCTTCCAGTAATTTCAGTCTATCTCTCTTGCCAATATGAATGGAAGATGACTTTTTATTTCCTTGAATCATTTTATGTGTACCTTGGATTCAATTATTTTTGAAGAGTTTATAGAGGAACAGAGGAGGTTCTAGAACATGACTATAAATCCACAGACAAGTCTACTGTTAAATTCTAAATTCTTGAAATATACTCATGATTCTGTTGAATTTCAATATCTCGTCGATAATGCAATATCATAAAAAAGCCTTTGAAATACTGAATTGCAAAGAAAAGCTAAATAATTAAAGAAACAATGTTTCATTCTAAAGGTCCCAGCAAACAGCAGGTTCCAAGAAGCATAGGAAGATATGCTTCATGTGGAGCACAGTGAAGCCTTGGAGCTATTTGCTGCAGGACACAGTGGGGATAAAAATGACATGTATTCAAGTGTTTGGACAAGTTCACGGAGAAAAAAAATTACTCACAGAAATTAAATACAAATATATAGTTCCTGGTACAGGGAATCCCTGAATCACCTGGAGTGGATCCTGGACAAATATTCTGTGCTTGTCCTGTTCTTACACTTTTCCCCAAGCATCCACTATTTTCCACCTCTGGAGGGTGCCAAGCCTAGTATACCCATGACTTAGTGTGGCACAGCTGCTTGCTCTTTCTTAAAGAATTTAACCATTGCCAGTTTTGGGGCCTCATGGCAGGCAGTATAAGCGAGATTAATTCCTTTTAAGAACTTCAGCCAAGATTTTTGGAGGTTGGCTTATAAATCCATGTTCAGGAATCATAGTAAAAAAGGTCTGATCAAAAGTATTGAGTATACAGCAGCTGCTAGTGAAGCCAGCAGTTCGTTTTCTTTTTCTCCATATGTGGGCATTCCGAAGTCAGACATAGGCTCATGTAAAATTTGTGAGCTAAATCCCAAACTGTATTCTGTGCAAAACTCTGCTCAAATGTTTCTTAACCTGAAGTCACCTAAATTCCAGAAGCACATGTCTTTTAGATGCATTTCCTCCATGCTGAAAGCCCAGCACTGTGCAAGACTGGGGAGTCAGGTACCCCCTCACTACAATCATCTAAATTGCTTCAGTGGGCTCTCAGAACTCATCTACCAAACTTGGACACCTTTGGGTGGCATATCTAAAGATCAAAAACCTGGCCAGAGGAAGAAGAAATAAATAACGTTTAGGATATGCAACTATGTACCCGCTGAGTAGCTTTCTTCTCACTGCCCCTGCTCAAAGCCATTCACCTGAACAAAATATTCCAACAATGATTATTCTGTGTAAAAACACAATAGGGTTAATGTACAAAAAATATTGAGAAATTTGGTTAGTTATTTTCAGCACACACAAAAACACACAATTCTGTGTCCTAGACAGGTGAATGTTAATGCAGGTATCCCTGGATAACAATTTCCTTATTTTCTGGNTACCGTGCCGCGGTTACCCCGTGGCCGCTTCCAGCCTTCCTGGGAGAACGGCGGAGGGAGGCAACAGGAAAACCGGGGTGGGGGGCGAGGCGGGGAGAAGAGGGGATATCCGAAGGGCAAATATTTCTGCCTCTGCACACGGACATTTGCGTGTCCTTCCCCCGAGCCCGCGCTTCCCCTGGTGCCGCCCCTT
>VXBR01003878.1:1004647-1040644 GCA_013400215.1 Cisticola juncidis | reverse complement strand
AAAAGTAATTAAACGGTATTTTTCATGATTCTTCCAGTAATTTCAGTCTATCTCTCTTGCCAATATGAATGGAAGATGACTTTTTATTTCCTTGAATCATTTTATGTGTACCTTGGATTCAATTATTTTTGAAGAGTTTATAGAGGAACAGAGGAGGTTCTAGAACATGACTATAAATCCACAGACAAGTCTACTGTTAAATTCTAAATTCTTGAAATATACTCATGATTCTGTTGAATTTCAATATCTCGTCGATAATGCAATATCATAAAAAAGCCTTTGAAATACTGAATTGCAAAGAAAAGCTAAATAATTAAAGAAACAATGTTTCATTCTAAAGGTCCCAGCAAACAGCAGGTTCCAAGAAGCATAGGAAGATATGCTTCATGTGGAGCACAGTGAAGCCTTGGAGCTATTTGCTGCAGGACACAGTGGGGATAAAAATGACATGTATTCAAGTGTTTGGACAAGTTCACGGAGAAAAAAAATTACTCACAGAAATTAAATACAAATATATAGTTCCTGGTACAGGGAATCCCTGAATCACCTGGAGTGGATCCTGGACAAATATTCTGTGCTTGTCCTGTTCTTACACTTTTCCCCAAGCATCCACTATTTTCCACCTCTGGAGGGTGCCAAGCCTAGTATACCCATGACTTAGTGTGGCACAGCTGCTTGCTCTTTCTTAAAGAATTTAACCATTGCCAGTTTTGGGGCCTCATGGCAGGCAGTATAAGCGAGATTAATTCCTTTTAAGAACTTCAGCCAAGATTTTTGGAGGTTGGCTTATAAATCCATGTTCAGGAATCATAGTAAAAAAGGTCTGATCAAAAGTATTGAGTATACAGCAGCTGCTAGTGAAGCCAGCAGTTCGTTTTCTTTTTCTCCATATGTGGGCATTCCGAAGTCAGACATAGGCTCATGTAAAATTTGTGAGCTAAATCCCAAACTGTATTCTGTGCAAAACTCTGCTCAAATGTTTCTTAACCTGAAGTCACCTAAATTCCAGAAGCACATGTCTTTTAGATGCATTTCCTCCATGCTGAAAGCCCAGCACTGTGCAAGACTGGGGAGACAGGTACCCCCTCACTACAATCATCTAAATTGCTTCAGTGGGCTCTCAGAACTCATCTACCAAACTTGGACACCTTTGGGTGGCATATCTAAAGATCAAAAACCTGGCCAGAGGAAGAAGAAATAAATAACGTTTAGGATATGCAACTATGTACCCGCTGAGTAGCTTTCTTCTCACTGCCCCTGCTCAAAGCCATTCACCTGAACAAAATATTCCAACAATGATTATTCTGTGTAAAAACACAATAGGGTTAATGTACAAAAAATATTGAGAAATTTGGTTAGTTATTTTCAGCACACACAAAAACACACAATTCTGTGTCCTAGACAGGTGAATGTTAATGCAGGTATCCCTGGATAACAATTTCCTTATTTTCTGGGGAAATGTGCATGGGCTTACACATGTACTCTCTTAGCATGAAACCATACACGTGTTAGCTACAAAAGGACTGCTTTAGAAATGCTTTAAGGGCACAGTTCCAGAATCAGGATTACCTGCCTGTGCATAACTCTTGTAGAATGAAAGAGTCTAGACTTCAGCTTTTTAAGGAAGCTCTTCTGATTTGCTCCATCTTCCCTGCAATGGAATCAGATGGTATGGAAGTTATACCCAGCTACAATTTGTCTTAGGTTTGCAGCGCTAAGAATAGTTCCCCGGACGGGTAACCAGAACAGAGGATAGAGTGCAGGTGAGACAGACAAAAGATCATAATTGACTCAATTCATCACTGGGCTTTACAATTTGTCAGATTGTTGTCATCACTATCACTTGCCTCCAGAAGAAGATTAATGGTTGAAATAATTGTCAGTCTCAAATTTGTGTTTCTTCACTTACACCCCCTCTCAAAACACTGATTCTTTTTGGTTACCATTTCTCCTAAGGTAACTCCCTCATTAGTGGTTGCATAGTGATTCACTACCAAACAAGGTTCCTGCAACAAAAAGGCACATGTCTTACCCTAGCAGAAGAGTTGATTAGATTTGCCATAGCTAAACTTTTTTTTTTTTTTTTAGTATCTCAGAATTAAATAAAGAAGACCAAAAAAAAAAACCCCAACAAATGAAAACCCAGTATATTTGTCATGTCATTCTTAGGGAAAAAGAAAACAAAGCCAGCAAAAGTTTTTCCAAGCTAGAACCTAATATGACGATTTAATGCAACAAGAAGCTGTGGTTCTTCCCTTCTCAGCTGCCAGCTGGCCCAGAGTTTCAACTCCAGCACAGTAAACAAGTGATCACTGAGTCTGGGAAGACCTCAGCACACCAGACAGCTGGAAAATAGGGGCAAATATAGGCAGGAAAATCAACAGATTTAACCAGTCTGTGCAAGGTAGGTGATCCCATTCTCAGCAGTAGGGAATACACCAAGGAGAGAGTATATATGGACTCTATAATGCTTTAAAAGTGTGAGAACTCAGAGAGCAACGTGCTCTCAGAACTTGTGCTGACTTCACATTTTTGGACAGAGTTCAATTTCATTACTGAAAAAATTTGAGGTAAACCATCCAATACTTAACAAAAATTGAAAAAACGCCAAAAATTTAGAAGCCAGAATGTCTCATAGCTTTTAATGTTAATTATTAGTAAAGTGATGACCAGTGGTCATCTTTAAGTCCCTCCCTCTTACATAATTATCATCTTTGCCCCTACTCAAAATTTTCACACTGAAAAAATTGCAATAACAAAGAATGAAGGATTTTGATGACTCCATGTTAAACTCACCAAAATCAGGAAAACTTTAATTACCAAGGTTTAATATTACTCTTCCCCCTTTGAGCATGCTTCTAATATTGCACATAATCAAGGTACCACTTGCCTAAAAAAACAACTATGTTCATGATGTTGTTCTGGACAGAGCGTGGGAATACACATAGTTTAACATACAGATTCATTTTTTCTTAGAGAGTCAAGGAAACAACAGCCCCTGTAGCCCTTTTATTTT
Organism: Cisticola juncidis; assembly: GCA_013400215.1. NCBI lineage: Eukaryota > Metazoa > Chordata > Aves > Passeriformes > Cisticolidae > Cisticola > Cisticola juncidis. The sequence continues at coordinate 1,037,628 of VXBR01003878.1, read as the reverse complement.
TATAATGACAAATCCCATAACAATTTAGGAAAACATTTCATTTAACCCTTTTGTGATCTCATCTTTAACACAATGATAAGAATATTTGGGAGCAGAAAGAGCAGACACATTGCAGGACCAGAAATTTTTGTATAGTAGCAGGGACCTTTCAGGCTCAATTCCTCTGTTCTTACTGGGAAAAGAGGCCGATATGCTTAGCTTGCCTCACATATAATTAACTTTAGCATTACACCTGCCAAGACAATTACCCTCAAAGAAATTTGCATCTCATGTAAGGACATAAAAATAAACAGGTAGGGTAATGCAGCCATATTAGCTGGCAGATTCATTCAAGGACCTCTTGATCATAAATCGTGACATAACACCTAAGGTAAGCATGTTCTAAAGTCACAAAGGAGTTTTATGTCACCAAAAGAATGATAAAGTAGTATTCATTGCATGGAGAGTACAATCGCTGGAGCCAAGTTTTCTTAGAGTTGTTCTGGGTCTAGTTACGTGTAGACACATACAGTTAATGTTGATTATTAGAATTAAATAAATATCTACATATAAATATATATGTATGTAAAACATACATATTTGAATGTGTATATAATTCTATATCTAAACTCTTAAACTCTTGTTACAAGGCCTAAATTAGGGATATCATACATTGAAAGCAAAGTAAAACCATAATAAACCCGCATATTTAGAAACATGACCTACAGATAACAATTCAAATGTAGCTACTCCAAGGAAAAAAAAAAAAGGGGGGGGGGGCGGGGGGGGGAAGAAGGGAAAAAGAAAGTTATTACTCCTATCCCACCAACCCAAGCCACTATCCATTCTTTTGGTAGGTGCCAAAATGGCATAAGTTCCTCACTCTACTGCCAAAACCTCTAATTCACCTCCTGAAAACATCTATATCTCCCATCCTGTGTCAGTAAAAAGAAAAAGAAAAAAAAAAGAAATAGAAATTCATTGTAGAGGAAACTGAAAAAGTGAAAAAGTGAGGATGGAGTGAAAACTGAAATGTAATATTGAGAAAGGCCAAGAGAGAAGAGTTAATGTGGGTGGTGACATTATGGAATTATGAATTCTGGAACACATTATGATTCCTTTGCAAGTCAGAACAGTCATTCAAGATGTATAAAAATCCCAGTAGCAGGTGTATGTTTTGTATTGGTGTTGCTGAAGGTGTTCAATGCTAATAGAAAGAGGGTTCTCATTTCTTTCCAGGCAAAGCTAGTTTGGGCAGAGTGAGTGCTACTATCTAAGGGTTCCAATGTGTAGCAGATTGTTCAAATGTATCAACTAGTTGTACTTGCATTCTCCAAAAGAACAGGCAAAATTCAGTGTTGTAGCAGTGGCAGAAGGATTTGGGTGAGGAAGGAAGGAAAAAGGCATGGTACTTTGCAGAACAAAAATGTATTAGTCAAATTTCAGAAAGCAAAAGAAGCTGAGGGCACTCAAGCTGATTGGCAGGGAGTTGAAAGGTTTCCCAAGAAAGAGTAAAGATTTGTAGGGGCTAGAAAGGTCCTAGGGGGGCATCCTTCCTTGAGCCACCTCAAGGAGGTTTTCACAAAAGTCAAAATTTGAAAAAAAAACCCCACTGGGCTGCAAAGCCTACTGGACGTGGCATTTCTGAAAGGCTGTGGGTCAGAAGAGAGATTCCTGACCCTTTTGCTGGTCTATTCCTCTTTGTGCTTTCTCTTCAGCTGTGGCACAGGATGATCTTGTTCTTCATCCCCATGGCTTCCCCTTTCCTCTCTCAGCACCCACCACTCTCCTCCACTGCCCTTTAGCACAGCAGCCACATTCCCTCTCTCTCCTGAGACGGTCCCATGGCACTTCCCAGACTGCGAGCACTAAAGGGCAAGGGACACAGGGGAGAAGAAAGGGTCAGGACTGAAAGAAACAGAATGGAATTCTGTCTGGAAAAGCATTTTCTGCTTCTGATGCCACCATGGGCCTGAATACCCCTTCAGGCCTCCTTTGGCTCTCCCTGTCCGTGAGAAACCTTCTACAGCAGCAAAGGAAATCTCCTAACAGATAGTCTCATCTGCTGTCCTTAGGCTGACACTTACCCAAAATCTCCTGTCATGGCAAATGTAATTATTATTTACTCTCAGTGGTAATTTAGGGCACTGAATCTTTTCCAAGCTTATGTCAGTAAAGTTGAATTTTAGAGGGACTGGAGCAGGAAGCTGTACTATTTGCCTGGCTGGTTTACTTTGTTTTTGTTTGAATTCCATATTCGGTTGAAGAGAGGGATAAATATTTTTCCTCTTCTTTTTGGTATCAGTGAGTAGGAAGGTAAATCCTGGTTGGTTAGATTAATGTAAAAGGCAGAGCTGTTCTTTCTTCTGTACTACCCTAAGGGATTCAGAGTATTTTTTATAGTTGGCTCACTCTCTTCCCAAGACTGTACACATAGTTCTAATAAAAGGACAGAAATGCCATTTTGCAACTAGTTTCGAAACTTGTTTTTAATATGCACTTTAATAAATGCAAGGCCTTTCTAACATTTTCTCGAAACTGGATGCTATCAAGGAGTCACTGAAAAATCAGAATTTGCAAAAGAACTGCAGTAATGGCTATTGTTTGACAGTCCAACAATTGACTAGAGGTGGCTAGGAGCTATACTCCAGCTGCAGGTGATGCAGCTTCCAAGGACAGGTTCACATCCAGCAAAAACCTCTGGAAGGAACAGCCCATCCTTTTCCCCTGCTCTGCTTGCACGGCTCTCATTCTTGCTGACTCCTTTGCATAAACCACTTTGGTGTTTTTTTGAGTGGCTAAATTTTACCCAGGTTTAATCAGACCACAAGGCTACAAAAATACTAGTGCTGAGACCAGAAAAGGCACAAAATCATTGAGCCAAGGGAGAGGAAAAACAAAATTCATCTTCCTTCAGAGACAATCTCATCTTAAATGGACTCAAGTTGATCGTAAAATCAAATTTTAGAACTCACATAAACTTAAGATGAGTCAAACTGGAGAAAATTTACCATGGCTACCTACTCTGGGAAGGCACTAGGGACAGGAAGTGTTCCAATAATGTGCAGTTGTCCTACTATAGGATATGAGATCTCTCCCTGAGATGCTGAATTATCTCAAGAGGCAATCTTCAGATAACAAACATTATTTTTAGGTTTTAGCCCTGATGATATTTAAACCAGTCTCATCAACAATAAAAAGGTTTCAGTAGAGTTGAGCTTGATTTCCTCATGATGAGGACTTGGACTGAAGATAGTCTCTGCCATGTGTCTTTGAGATGTGAGGAGGTTGACCTGTCTTGTCAGGAAGATAACCGGACACAAGAACTCCATAAATAACAGTTGCTTTTGCTGCAGGTGTATTCTGCCAAAGAGTGCCCTTTTGAGATCATCTTCTTTGGTTCTCAAGAAGGCCGAGATGGTATTTTCCAGATAAATTAATATAGATGTTTTAAAATCAAATTTTAAGGATTTTTAAACCTGATTACACCCACTGTGTGCTTTCATGACTTTGCTTCATAGGTGCTAAAGTGGTCTACCTGAACTTTCTCAGAAGAAAAAGGAACTATATTTTATATATATGTAAATACATACATGTATATATGTACACAACATGTTTTATTACATTTAAGATTTTCCTATTAGTTGAGAGTCTCTGAGCAAAAGAAAAAGGCTTTTAACCTGTAGTTTTTCCAGAAGCAGCTGACAGCCTGACTAAGCTCTGTGCTTTTACAGCCTCTCCCTGCAGTGGGACCAAGCAGACAGATCATTTCATTGAAATAAATCATGCTTACCCTTCTACAAAAATTCCTTTCACAGCTAAGTTTTAAAACAGCAGTGCCTGAATCATAAGTAGCAATGTGATGGCTGATCAATAACTGTGTCACAGAACCAATAAATAAAGATATGCCAACAAACTACTAATTGCACATCTCGATCTCTGCCTGTCTTGTGCTGATACGAAGTCCCCCAAGAGAAAGTGTTGGAATTCACTGCCTAGTTTAGAAACAATTCTGAGGTAGAGATCTGATCTGCTGTCTTGTGATCTTTCTTAGGAAAAACAAGAGAAGTATTTTATCACTGGGTGACAGTAATCATTGGCATATCATCAGGCTTTTTTAAACCTTTGCACTTGTAGTGAGTTACTCATTAAAATAAAAATTGGGAATTTTTCTTAGGACAGCATAGTTTCCTGCAATTTTTTTTATCCATTCAACTGTTATTCCCAAAATTAGCACAAAGTAAGACTGCCTGTGTTAACTCTTTCTTATGCTAAACAGCCCTTGTTAGTTTAACAGAACAAAAGCTTTGATTGTAAGTGCAAATATGTGTGAGAATCTAGAGTCAAAGCACATTGGTGGCTTTTTTTTAACTGAATGACTTGCTTTGGTGCAAGTTTCCAAATAAAGATTTAATTGCACCCACTTGCATCAATTACAATATCAAAGCACATAAGTTATAAAAACAGAAGGTGCAGACACAATGGCCATTTCAGAGTCTGTTTTGAAAACAGATTAAACAGTTATAATGATCATTTCTTCAAAAGAATTTAGAGATTATCAGAAACAGAACAGACTGTGGATTTTAATTGAAAACTCACTGCAAATTCTTTGTATCCCTCTACCCCAGCCTGGTCTCCTTCACAGCTTTTAACAAAATAGTTAATGAGTGGGTTTAACGGGGGCATTTGAAACCTGGAGATAAATACAGTTGCAGTGCGGAGTTCTTAATATTGCAGTGCCTGTGGTACCTTTGGGTGATCTCATTTCCTGCACTTACACTTTGACGTAATCACACTTAGCACCTGTACGTACAACTCAGCAATTCATTCCAGAAGCCCAGACACTCTTTGTGGGCCCCTTGGATTTTGAAATAGCTATCTGTACCTTTCCAAGGAGAAATCTCACTCACATATCCATGAAAACCCTTTGTGATTCTGAAATTTCAGTTTCTCTTTCCAGAGAGTAAAAAATCTGCCTTATATTTTGAATATTAGTATTCTCAAAGACATTAGTTTAGATCATGGATATTCCCTGGAAGCTGCTCTTGATAAACATTGTTTATGCATATACAGTGTGTACTAAAAAGAAGTGGCATCAGTGATGCTTTTGAGAACCAGGCTGACATTTCAGCCTCACCTAGTAAAACCAGAAGTGTTTAACTGGTATAGCTTAATAGTTATTAGATCAAGATATGAACACACTTAATTTCCTTTACATATTGATTGCTGCGAAGTCAGGAATATATTGAAAAATATAGAAAAAGTTGATATACTGATTAGCACAAGGTACATTAACATTATGAACATGATTTTTAATTAGGTCACATAATTTTTCCTTATGCAAAGATTGTGTTTTCTGAGGTTCTTTATTTCCACAAGCAGAATGACATTGTAGACCTCCCAGGAAAGGCCCTCCATGTACCATGTTTTCTGAAGACTCTTTCATTGGAGATTATTATGGATCATTTTGGTAAAGCAGGAGTCACAGCAGAGGTGCCTCCCATCCCAAATTAAGCCTCACCTCTTGTCCATAGGGTGAGATCTGGACCGTTCTGATTGTTGCTAAACACACAAATTTGGTTTCTCAACTGTCCCCAGCTCTGTGCCAGGGAACACCACTGCTCTGCTGTCACAGTCTCTTCAGCTGCTCAGAAACTCTGTGTTGGCCTGGGGCCCCACTTCTGGGGCACCCCAGTTTTATAAATGCAGAAGACATCCTCTGTGTCCATACAGTACTCTTACTGAGTCTACCTCTGCAAAAAAATCTGTCCCAATGTTAAATGAGACTGAAAAAAGCTTTTGGAAAAATTGTTGCCTCCTAAAGTTATTTGACTTCTTGCTCTTCTTAAACTTTGAGCTGATTTTTATCATGGTTTCTGTCATTGCAAATTTCTCTGAGGGGATTAAGCATTTTAATCAAACTGCCATAAAAATATTCAGTGATATGTCCATTGCATAACTGATAATGAAAACGGAAATAGTCTAAAAATATCAGCTAATTTAGAGTATCAAGGGCACCTTCAAGGATACTAAAGGATTAGCAGTCACAGCCAAAGATAGCCAGGTGGCCAATTCAAACACATCACAAAACCTTTCTGAAAAGTAAAAAAGCACTGTGGTTTTACATCAGATTGTATTTCCATGCACTTCTGTCACTGTTTTTTTTTATATAACAAGCAGTCTTGGAAACAACTTTAGCAATCACCTCCATCTCACACAAGCACAATTGCTGGCCTGACAGGAGCTGGGATGGATGTGCTCCCTGCAGTCCATGGAGCTGCTTTGCATCCTCTGGCAGGCAGAGATGGCAGCCCTGGCACACAGCAGCAGCTGGAGTGGGATAAGTGCAGGGACACCTCTCACAGCAAAGCTACTGTGGGAGTGACAGGCAGGAAAATCTTTAGAGTGCATAGGCTTGGAACAGCAACGTCTTTTGTCCATGACAAACTCATCCCTAGTGACTTGAGCTTCAGGCAGAATAATGTGTCTCCCTATATAAACCTGATTTCCCTACTGTCACAAAGAGGAAGGGTACCTGCACAGGGTACCCCACAAAACAAGAGCCATGATGACATCTAGCAATTTCTCCTAACTTTGGTGCATGGCAAGGAAGTTAAATAGTTGTCAGAAGCAGGGTGGTGTGAAGAATGGGGTGCCTGACATGCTGATGAGTCCCCTCAGGGTTCATGAGCATGGGCCAGGTAAGCACCTCATGCCTAATGCTGCCACTGAGGTCACAGCTTGTAACTTCACTTCCATACTCACCCCTAAGCATCTCACTATTGCTTCCTGGATTTCAGATGCAATGCTTTATCTTTGAAAAAATAAACAAGCCGTGGGAGAAGGATACACAGTTTTAGAGATAAGGTGATTGAGTGTCTTGGAAACCTTTAAACAAAACAGCAGAAATTCTACCAAATTGCCTATTGGTTTTATTTACCTGGTATCCTGGGCCTGAGAGGTTTCAAAGTCAAATGACTGTAACGAGCCTTTAAAATCCATATTTGGGTAGCTAAACAGATAGTGCTGAACACTGCTGTTGTCTCCATCTTGTAAGTGATAAGTAAATGGCTTCCTGGAGCTGAGCAGCCACTCACTCAGGTAAACAAGTCAGTGGCTCTGGTGAATATAAATACAAAGTGGGAATGAGAGTTAGCTCTGGGAAAGACACTGGCATGGAAGAATCGCACGCTTTCTGCCTTTACATTTTCAAAATGAGCAGCAGAAACAGTGGAGTGTCCCGCCCTCCTGCCCTGTAATGCTTGATTTTGCCTTTAAATCATAACTTAAAGGAAACTTAAAGGAAAAGTAAATTAATAAAGGCTATTGGCAGAAGAGGGAGAATATTTTTGGGCTCCAAGCTGAATAGAAATGGGCTCAGAGACACTTTGCTAAACTGTGCAGCTAACCCCAAAGACTGTGGGTGCTACGCTTAAAAAATGCCTCATAGAAGTTTCTCATCTTGCACATTAAGGAACAAACCCAGCAGGACAACACTGGTGTGCGGCCAGGAGATTACTCTGACATCACACCAGAACTACAGGCAGAATTAGCATCACAGTCTCTGGGGAACAGCTCCCTTTTGGTCAAAGTATTTTACAGATAGGTTGCCAGGAACTGAAATCCAGTGGAAACAGCAGTTCCCAAACTAGGACTCACCCTCTCCCTGGGAAAGAAGGGGGGGTATGAGAGATACTGGCAGGGCTGCAAACTGAGATGAGTGGCTGTAATCCTGAATGCTGGATGCTGAATGAGGTGGGGAGGAAAGAGGAGAGAAGGGTCATGAACGGTAGAACTCACTTGGGAGAGGGGCACGGGAAAAATAGTTTGGGAAATGCTGCAGCAGAAGCCCTTTTTTCCCTAAATCCCTACTTTTTCATTGTTTCTTCCTTGAACAAAAGCAGCCCATGCAAAGACAAGGCTTAAAACTAAAAGGCCTGACACATATTTCCTCGTCTTAGTATCAAATTTCTCCTGTGATATTTACAATTCTTATACCATAAATAGAAATGCTTGAACACAGAGCTCATTTCCTGGTTTCTCAGAAAATGACATCCTTTTCCTTCTTGCCAGTTTCCCACATGTCTCCGTGCTTAATGCTGGTGGCCTGCCCCACCATTGTACTGGTTCTCTTTTCCAGCAGCCACTGCCTCACATTCAGTCACCTTTGCCCTTCCATTTGATCAGAGGCAAAATGCCATCTTTAGAGAACTAACATACCAGAGAAAATGGAAATATGAAGCTGGGCTACCCACCATGATGTTATCTTATCCTGTTTCCACTGAGGTTTATTTTCTGGAATACACCTGTTGATTTTAAAATCACAGAAGATTTTCTAAAGGAACTGGATCATCTGAAGACTCAGGATCTCCTTAGAAGCAGAGCCCCTTTTAAAATTGAACCTATGTCAATGTGGTAAATTTGAGGCAGAGCAACTCATTAGAGAAAAAGAACAGTACTTTACCTGCAAGCTTCTTTGAAGACTTCTTGTCACTACTAGAAATTCCACTGAATTATCTTCCATCCCCCAAATCAGCTTTCTGCTGACACAAGAGAGCTTCACCTTCTTTTTGATCCTACAAGTGAAGCCATGTGGAAATGATTGAGAGTGACGTCACAAGTTCAGCATTATGATTTAAATTTAGGATCAAGCAGAAGGAGGAGAAAAAAATTACACGCATCCATGATTACTGTGTTTGGGTCATTCAGATGCAGGCTTAAAAAAATAAGGTCTTGTCTCAGTGAATATGGAATCTACCATGGAACCTTTTAATAGGAACTATTCTTTGCCTTCATATACATATATATATATATATATATATAAATATACATGTATGTCCAAAGCTTTGGCTTCTTCCTCAGTCTTTCATTGTTTATTTGACTTTTTGATTGTTGTTGTCAGTACCGGGGGTAATAGTATTTTGGTGAGACTAAAAATTAACCAAGTTTTAGATCTTTCAAAAGGAGAAGCATGTACTTCCATAAGTTCCAGGCCCCTTTTATCCTCACAAATTGAGTACCCAGAGATTGAAAAACTTCAAAACCACTGGATTTAAAACACTAATTCGTAAGTATTACTAATTATTGTAAAATTCAGGTAAGTGGAAAATGACCTTTTTAGAATGAGCATTTATAGACAGAAAAATATGAATAAATAAATCAAAGGTCAAAGAAAACGGCTTGAAGGGACAATCTTAAGAAAGTCTATGTTTAGCTCATCACAGCTAAGAGAGGACTGGGCAACTTTGAATCAGGAGGCCACCAGGAAGAAAGATCCTCAGTTCCCCAGCAGAACTGGGAGCAGTACTAGAGGCTGGAGCTGGAGGTGGGATGGCAAGGTGATACATTCATGCCCTCTGGGCTGAAGTAATGCTCCACTGAAACTCACTACCATGAAAATACCATCTCCACATGTCATGAAGAATACAAGTGGCCTCTTTTAGGAGACTTGTATTGGCCAGTCGATTTTGCTTTCTTTTCCGATTTTTATTGCATTCACAGAATCACAGAATCACTAAGGTTGGAAATGATATCTAAGACCATAGAGTTCAGATCAGAGGAAGCTGGGAAGAATGTGATACATGGGACTGTTTGTTCACTTTAAATTGTAGTACTTTAGAGAGTTTGTGGGAATTTAATGTTTTATTTTATTTTATTTTATTATTTTATTATTTTTTTATTTTATTTTATTTTATTTTATCACTGGCATCTGAAGAAGAGTTTTCCTAGAAGAATTTTATCTCAATATAAGCAGTAAGGGTTAAAGATACAACAGAGAATCCAGAAACATCATAGCAGGCCTGAAAGTGACATGAGATCTATACAAAGCGTTCAGTTCTTTGAACCTTCAAGCAAGATAATAGTTACATATGTTTTCTTAAATAGAGGTCAATATCTTTTATCACCAATGAATAATGTTAATCTCTAACTTCTGATTCAACAGTAAGCTCATACTAAAAGTATACAGATATTTCTCTGTATGTGAATACCTAGATTCAAATCCAGTCTCTGACTTTCAGTATTCATGAAACCTCCCTTGTACCACACATACACACCACCAGCAGATAAACAAATGAGACAATAATGTTCAGCCTCAAGCCTCATTTCAATGTTTAAGCTTTTCCTTGCTCCTCCGGGGAGTCAATGTCTTAATAAGGCAAAAACAGCCATTTCCATGCCTGAAAACACGTGCTCAGACTCACGAAACAACGCAAGTGGGGTAGGCCTCATGTTTTCTCAGAGGGAAAAAGTGTGGTAATTCTTTGTTGTGCAGCACGAGCTTCAGTCCATAGTTAACTTTAACAAGAAAACAGCCATTAGCCAAAAAGATAAATACATCACGAACTAATAAAGTGATTTTGGTTTACTAATTCACAGTTGATATTGTTACTAAAGGGGCCACAAGCTGGCCTTGGGATGAGGTCTCTTCATCTGTGCTAAGCAAATGGGAGCACTTTCCTTGCTGGAGTTGCAGCCCTCTTTCAGGGGAATCCATAGCAATTTCTTTATGATGTCACCCCAAAGCAGAGCATATACTACATGTGGTTGCTTCTGCACAATGAGAAGTTTTCTGGGACTTTAAGTCCAGGGCCATCTTTGCTCTGCTTTTTATCACCATGATGGCACTCAGGCTTCCTTTTTTGGCACCAGTTTTCTTCTATATTTACCCTGGTTTTCCTAAGCTTAGCAGACCGTATGTCTTTGATGGACCCACCCTGTTGTATGCCCCACCAGTCCCTGGGCTGTAGCCTTGAATCTAACTGCTCTAGAAATTTAATTTGAGCCATATATTTTCTGGGAAAGAAATTCCATACTTCTTTAAAGGCATCCAGTCAAAAGGAGTCCTCCAAACTTACGCATTGGCTACAACGAGGATTTTGCCTGTGTATACACAGTAGAACTGAGCTATTAACTGCTGATAAAGGACTTAGCTCTTTGAAATATGTTTTTTACTTTGATGTTTTTTTAAGGAGGAAGTGAAAAGAATTTAAAGAACATTTAGATGCAATGATCAAGTATTCAATGCACTTAGAATTTCTCAAATTAAGGTGTCACTTAATAAGGCACAGGTTTAAACATACAAGTTTAAAAGTATAGTTGGGGAGAATTCTGAAGAGAATTTTGAAGTTTCCCAGATTATCATAATTCTGGTTGAAGTGATTTGACTGAGATTTCATGTGGTTTCTACAGTTTTGACACTATCTATCTGGTTTTATACACATATTAAAAAAAAAAAAAAAAAAAGGAGCATTGAAAAACTGACAAGACCTTGATGTTCTCCAGAAAAAGTCTACAGCAGACCTGGATTCCCTGTGTCTTAAATAAAATTCAGTAGGATATCATGCGCTTTGTAGAGCAGCTACTAAGGGATGGAGAAGAAAAATTTACCATGATAGCTATTTATTTCTTAATCAGAAGTGGGACATTCACAGCTATTACACTTTAAAAATCACTTTTCTATTTCTAGGCTATCCCAGTGTCCTTTAACTTATCAATCTCATTCATTTGCCTTGTCTGTTTTGCATGTTTATTCCTGCCTCATTCAATATCTGCAGATTTCTGTATTAGTTAGGTTGTTTTTTCTTCCTTCCTCTGGATTGTGACAGACAATGTATTAAATTAATGCACAATCTTGTTTCAAGCCTAGTAAATATCAAGTAATGTCAGGGGAGATCTGCACCTCCCTTGCAGCTCTGGGAAGGTACACAATCGACCCAGCTGACATATCAGAGCTGTATGTGGATGGAACTTACTCAGCGCACTGGAATTTTTTGCAGTTCTGCAATTTTCATGTATATATATACCTCAGCCAGTTGTAATAGATTTTCAAAAGGATATAGGGGAATTAAACATTTTTATGCTTTGTTGCCAAGTTTAGTCTCTTATTGGGAATATTGTTTTGTATAAATAGTTAAACATTGAAGTCAAAGAAAAACTTTTTTTAGATCCAATGGTCATTACATTTCTCTGGTAAATTGCTCATATCCATGTTGCAAGTTGCACAGCATGGCAATTTTTAAGCTGGTGTAGTGGATTTCAGGTAAATGATGTAACCAGCAGGCTTTTCTCACGTTTCCATGAAAACAATTCCAGGAGATCATTTGTTTGCTCTAATGTCAACCAAGGAAATTTTCGTTTCTTGGCCACCTGTAGCCTTGAAAAGTGTACATTCTATAAATACAACCGTACATGCTAATATTAGTAGGAACAGATTGAAGTAATTCTTGCCACCTTAACAGAAGAATCAGTCTTTACTCTTCAGTGTCTGAAGAACTAAATTAAAATCCTTGTCTCTCAAACACTCATGTACGTAGGTCTTTAATCTGCTCCCATTGACCAATTTTCCCTCTTTTCTGCTGTACACAACAAGCTTCAAGTTCTTTATAGAGGGTCAGTATGCCATATCATAAGACAAGAAAATAGTATACTGTGGCCATCTGTGTTTGGGGAGGCGGGGCGGGTTAACCAAGGTTTTGGTAGTTCAAAGGAAATTCTCAGCTGAAAACACAATTACTCTCCTGATGCTGGTGACATATAAAATAACAGCCTCTGTTCTCTTTTGGACACCTATAGGTGCCATCTGTGATGCTCAGCTAGCTACTACTGTAGTGCAATGGTTACCTAAAAAGTGACTGTACTATGTGTGGTGTCACCATCCCTGTGCACTTTGGGGACAGGCTGACTGATCTCTTACAACCTGGGTGGGTCAGATGTGGTCAAGCATGGAATAGAAGCAGGCTTTTGCAAGGAGACCCTTACAGTCCTGCTTATCTTATTTGAAGTGAATCTCTCTAAGCATTGGGAAAGGGAGAAGGAGATGAAGGGAGAGGGAGAAAATAAATCCTTACCTCCCATATCAGTTTTATTATTTGTTTCATAAAAAGGTGTTAAAGCACATGACACTTGATTTTCAATTTTTACACCACACATTCTTTGGGAAAAAGCCTGCAAGACCTACAAGTTTTGGGGAATAGTGTAGCCTTATCGGGAGAAAAGTTGGTCTGTTTATGCTGTGTTCTGTAACCAACCACTAATTCCCTAAATTAGTTTCCAGTTAACTCTCTCTTTGTGTAAGTATGTAATGGGCTGCTGAGTCAAATATTTTACTGACTTCAATTTGTGCTAAGTATGCTAGTCAAATGCTGGGGTGATGTGCATTAAATGAGTTGCAAAGGAGTGACTGAGTTATGCAGTCTCCCCAATGGACTGCTAATAAAAAACTTTATACCTTATGAAACATCATAACTCTGTATATGCCACATGAAATAAGGTATTAAAATGTTTTAGAGAGCTTTAAAAATTTTATTAGTGCTTTTTTGGTATTGCTCCATCTATAAAGCTGGACTTCTTTAATTAGTGAGGACCTGTGCTCAGGGAAAAAAAAAAGCATCTGAGAAATACTGGACCCTTTAAATTTTAAGTAATCCAGCTATAGTTAGTTTTGCTACCATACAGTTAATGAAGTATTATTATACCAAGTGGCCATACATCCTAGGCAGAGCATTCATGCAGGTTAGTCAGTACATTAATTTGGGGCTCCCAATTTCATTTCAAAGAGAATTAGGTTCTTGTTTCAGAGGAATTATTTCACTCTTCCCAGGATCTTGCTGCTCAGTAAAAGATCACTGCATACAGGAGTGTCATTAGCTGTTCTGTGTATCATAACAGGAGCCACTCAAAGCGCTGCTAGCTGCAATGGACAGGTCATCAGTGTTCTTGTCAGAAAGCATTTCTCACAGAAAGAAGCAGCTGTACATTGCAAATAGTTTTAAACTTACAGAGGAGCATGTGAATCCCATGTCCCAGAAAAGTCAGGCATGTTTTTTGCAGAGCTCCAGAGCCCTATTCCCTTCCAAATGAGGCCTGGAGCCATGGATGTCTGTGACGATCTGAAATTTAACCCTTTCTTATAGCTTATTTTTTGTGTCTTGGCAAGTACTCACTAGAATGCATAGATTTCTTAAGGTGTACCAAGACTTAATTACACAATTACGCTTACCTTAATGCACAAAATTTATGATCCTGAAACCCATAAGACAGTTTCTGCTTTACAGATCCATGACTGGAGTGAGGAGTGGGCAAAGAGCAGTGCCAGCCCCTGTTGACAGGGAGCAGCTGACTAGGGTGAGGCTGTTGAAGAACTGGGAAGATTTAGCTAGGGCCACCTCCCATGGCAATACCCTCAGCCCACAGCAGCACGGCTGTAGAAGCTTCTCTTGTCTCTGACCTCAAAACTTCATCTCAGCTGTGGGTTTTTTCATGTATCGGTGATGCAACTTAATGTCACAATCCTATAAATGGTGTTCAACCAACATACATTTAAATAAATGTATCTTGTTCTTTTCTTTGCTGAATCAGCAAGCTACCTTGGTCTCAGTAACAGCTGCTCAGACTCCTCTTTCCTTCTGCCTCCAAGTTGTTTACTTTGGCTAGACCAGAAAGGCGAAATCAGAGGAACGGGAAAAGGTACAGGGCACTTCTATGCTTTCCTAAAGCTTTAAATTGCATTTAATGTCTGTTGCAGAGAGCAAGAGACAACTTCTCACAGCCATGTCTGCGCCAGCCCCTGACCCACTTCTAGGGCTGTTTAGAGATGTTACAGAAACACTGAAGTGTCACTCAGCTTTCCCAATGCTGTGCCATCTGAAAGGCATCCAGGCAGATGTTGAGGATGTTCTCTTACTTTGGATACTACTGCAGGGCAAACTACCTCCAGGAAAAGCTACTAGGACAGTGGGAGCAGGACTCTAAACAAGCCCGTCAGAGGCTACACCTGCACTACAGCTGGTGGCTGCTGCAGAATACCAAGTAAGTTTAAAATTGCTGCTAAGAGGGGAGATGGTGCTTACTGCAGCAGAGAGACACCAAGACCTGGTCTATTTGACTGCTGCAAGAAATACTTCACCATTATCAGTACAGAAGACCAACTCCAGCTCTAATATAGGTGCATACCTCTGATTGCAACATGATCAGTAATTGAATGTCTGGACCTGAGAGCTGTTTAGCACAAGTCTATTGCTCTCTGAATATCTCTGTAGGAAAAGCAAGCCCGGCAAGTTTTCTGTGGAGATTATGTTGAAGCTAGTCAGATTTTCCACCCACTATATCTGTGGAGAAGGATCTTTAGGCTAATCTACCTGAAGCTATCAAATGTAACTCGTAGGATATCCCAGTATTTTATTTCTGTGTTTAAGGCTTGTTAATAGCTAAAAATCAGGGCCTGGCAAGAACTACCAAACAATTACTTTGTGTATCACTGATGGCACAAGAACAGAAGTAAAGCATTTTTAGCAGCAACTGAAATACCAGCATGAATTTTTGAGATTTGTTGACTTGGCAGCAAGGATGTCAATCCCTCAATCCGTGACTTTGCACTTATCCAATATGCACTAGTGGAACATACATGCAATTTGAAACATCTGCATCACACTTGTGGAAAGTCAGCTGGACACTGACATTTTTCTATATACAGTTAATAAGTTTTCCCTTGAAGCCTCTTCCAGAGACCATCTTTAAGTCAGAGATGAAAAGGAGAATACGGTTGCTTCAAAAAGAGTTTAGGAATGGCTTCTTTAGTCCATAGCATAGCAAGAAGCAACACATCATAGAGTTCTTTAAAACTGAAATATCCCTCACGCAAATAAACATCCATATCCTGTTTGCAGGATAAGCCAAAATTTCCTTTTCCTTTGTCTCACATCCAAATTACTCATCTTTTTTGCGGGGGGAAAGAGAAATGTTATAATTAAAGTATATGTTCCCAACACAGTGGCAGATTTCCTAAGAGTCTCCTTTTTCAGGCCACTGAAGCTGGGCAGAGCATCATGTGGTAGACCTTCCCTGCCTCCAGCACACATTCCTGCTGAAGGTTCAATATTCAGGCATCATTTCCTGAGTGTTCTCTGCTGCTCTGCTCCTTTTGCTGTCTGGCCCTCTGCCTCTTTCCATCTTCGTCTCTCACCTTCCTCCCACACTTGCCTTATGGCTGTCCATTATCTGAGAGACTTAACTCACCAGAACCAGCAGAGAAATGCTCATGTTTTTGCTGCCTTTCTTGTCAGTCTGGGAAACTGAGCTATCTCAGCCAAAGTGCTGCCAAACTGAAGCAGTGGGAGAATGTGGCAGGGGAGGCAAAGAAGGAGATTCATGAAAGGGAAGCAGGGCCTTGCCCCTTGGTAGTGTTAACAAATGTGCCCAACTCCACTTCCTTCAGGTTGTCACAATCAGAAGCAGCAGTGAGGATGGAATCATATCCTCACTGGATTTTACACACCTTCTGCTCGAATTCTTTAACCATGAAGAGGTCTTTCAGTTTCAACAAAGAGCTGCTAACTGAAGATACTGAGTGCCCAGGAAGCAACAAATTTTTTTTTCAGTGTTCCCTCTAGAGTTATTTGTATTTCGCAGTGGCTCCATGGAGTAATAATAGTTTCTAGATAAAACACCATTGATTTTTAAGTGCACACCTGAGAGCAATGATGTCACACTTTGCTTCTAAGTTTCCTTAACATGCCAAGCCTTCCTAGCTGCTTTTCTTTCAGCTGCCAGTACCACAGGCAGCAAACAGAGCCATAGGCATGACAAGACATGTGAAGTCATGACAAGGCATGTGAAGTCATGATGAGGCATGTGATAAACTTACCATCACCTCCCATTTTTAACTCTGAAGATTCAGAATGACCCCCATCATTGCTGAATATCATTTGGAAAGTCAGTGCACCGTTAAGTGATTAATCACATCTGTGTTAAGGCGGAAAATCTGTGTCACCTAAAATACTAATTATATCTTTAACTGCACAAATAAAATACAGACAGCAAAAATGTAGATACCAGATTACACAGCATCTATTAATATATTCCAAGCCTAAACCAGAGTTGCTCATGATCCTTCAAATTATAAAATAAGAATGACTGTCCCTTTTGTTATCTTCTTTGAGAACTATGAGTTACTTGGGAGAAAAAAAAGTAGTGAGCTAAATGAAATCATTTTATTCCAGCTAAAATGCACCACAAATGGCCATAGATACTTATAGATACTTGGGAGAAAGCCCCAAAGGGAAAAAAATTAATTTAGAAATCTTTTGTAATAGGATTTGTCAGAGCAGTGTAAAATGACTTCCACTTCACAACTCCCTATAAAAATATGATGGGTCAAAGTTTGATAGTTGGCTGCAAAGTGACTTCAGTGCTTTTCAAGTAGCCTGGCAGTCCATAAATAGGATTCATAAGTGTTTAGGCACCTCAGTATCTCCAGGTATCCTCTGATTCTGTCTCAAGAACTCATTTCATGCAAGACTGCCTTTCCTACATTAGACAAACTTATTTCCTTTCTGCAGCTCAGAGTTCTGGATTTCAAGGCCTTTGGATATTTGGAAATCCTGTTGACATCTTTGGCTCTTCAGCACTGGCTGTCACCACATCTTTCTCCCATTGTGGAGCTGTCAGAATGACTCTGACCCTCTGTCAAGTTATGCAGAGGGACTACAGGCTAAGTGGGCAGCACTGACAGATATGCATTGATATTGATCTCACTGGCAAAGTTAAGAACTATTTTTAACTTTTCATTTTTAATATCCACAAACCAGCAAGAAGTGAACTGCAAAGTGAATAGCCTTCTCCATTAACATTAAGGGGTTATACTCCCTAAGGTGTTTTCCTTTTTGAAATGTGAATATATACATTTGGATGACCTAGCTCATAATATGCCATATGTGAGCTCAAAGTTGAGAGAATCTTTAAGACCATTGTCCATTAAGAGTGTCTAAGTGTTTTCTTGCTTTCTTTTGACATCTGTCCTGCAATAAAGTACCTTACCCTTAAGTAATCTCCCTTTCACTTGTGGGTACCACTACTTTGACTGAGAGGATAGAGTCACTCAGTGGAGTGAAATCAGTACCAAAGCCTATGGCCAGTTAAAGCATATTTGTATATTTGCATATTTAAACAGAGAAAGGAATGGAAAGCATTTCCCCACCCTCCTTTTCAGTGGCTGTCATTTTGAGCATGGGTAGAGGTAAGATGAGGTTAAAAGTTCAGGAAAAAGAGAGAACACAGAACAACATCCTATGCATTCACTGAGACTATGACAAGGGTGTTAAAACCCTTCCCACGTATTGCCACATACAGTACTCACCGCGAGCAGTCCCCTAAACTGCCTGGCTGTAGTTACAGTCCAGTCTGAGCCAGGAATGGGGTACGACAGTGCTGAGCCCAGCCAGGCTACTGTGCTTTCAGCAGGCTTTGCTGGATGGCTGTGACCTGGCACTCCCAATTAGGGCATTTGCACAAAGCACTGGCCAGGCCGTGGCATTGCCATGCAGCCCGGCTCCGCTGTGCTGGTTCTGCTGGCAGCGCCAAGGTGAGCGCTGGGCGCCCTGCCCTGAACTTGGGGACAAAAACCATGAGAGCATTTATGCTGGTTTTCTGTACACACCCTCCTCCTCACAGGGAGGTGCACATGGGGGTTTCTGTACGGCACCACATGGAAAGGCTGTGGAAGGATGGCTGGTTTCTCCCAGGCTTGTGAGGAGCTGCCATCAGAAAGCAACATTTCAAAAGGGAAGGAGTGGGTAACAGTGACTCCGCCACAGCCAGCACAGTGTCCCAGCAAGGCAGGGAGATGACTGCCTGCAGAGCCAGCAGGTATTTGAGATGGTTTTTAGTGGAAATGGGATTGGCTTTTACTTTGCTTGTGATGGTCTCATCCTTTATTCTGATACAGCCAGAGTAGATTTAATAATGCTCATCAAAAATAACACGATTTCATGCAGCAAATGTTTTTTTGTGACTAAGTGATACTTAAACACAAAATTAGACAATTAATTATCTCCATAATTGCTACCCTTTATGTTCTGAGGTTAGAAATAAAAGAATTAGCACACATTGGCAGCAATGGAGGCTAGAGCATACATTCTGTATGTTCCTGAGTTTCTACATTCCACTTCCAGCAGCACAAACAATAACCCCAGAGCCCCTGCCTTTTATTTCTTTTCAGTCTGTTTGTGAGGAAATAATTTTTGGTATCAGTTACTGTCAGGGATTTGTATAGTGTCATAACTCACTGGATTAATCTAATCCTTATCTCAAAATTTTGCATGGTAGTACATAGCTGCTGCCACTCAAAGCCTTCTTACAATTATCAAGAAAACTGCTCTGGGCTTGTGAATATCACCAGCTTTGTGGATCACTCTAAAACCCTCATATTCTAGAGAATTCTATTTAAAATAATTTGATCACTTTCATCTACAGCTCCCCACCTGCAAACTCCCAGATTTTAGTGGACACTTTATCTGTTACACTGTTCCCTGATGTCTTTACCAGGTACAGAATCTGCCAGAATTTTTAAAAAAAAACAATATTATTGAGGTTTTTGTGCATTGATAAGGGGAGATCTGCCATACTGAAATAACAACAGTAAGCTTGTAACAGGTGCTGTCATAATTATTCCTGCAAGCAAAAATCCAATTCATATGATAATCTGTCATCGTCTGGCATTTCATTCTAACTGATTTTTAATGCTGTATTGATCTCAACTTCCATAACTGACCTCTTCAAATAGTTCACTTTCTTCTTCACAGAGGAAGGGAAATGCAGGTTTTGTTTCTTTCAGCCTCTTTTACTATCTGGTATATGCTGCCATGGAATTTAATTATGTGTAACTTAAACCCCACAAAATAAAACCTAGTCCAGAATCTACAATTCTGGAGTCTGAATAAAATATTGACAACTTGCATTTGATCTTGAAATCCTTATGTAAGCCAAGACTTCTTACTTGAGAAAATAAATAATAAGTGAAGAATTTGAAAGGCTTCAATTTTCATACCTTTAAAAAGAAATGGTTTGATTACTTCATACAAAGGATGTCACTCCCCATAATATCTCAGCTGGAAAAAAAAAGATGAAGTATGGTCAATTTAAAAAAAAGAAAAAAGAGGAAAAAAAAATAAAAGAGAAAGAGAAATAAAGAGATGCTTGCAGGCTTTTGTGACTATCTTTCTGAACAGTTGTATTCTAACCTATATAAATCAGCAGCCCCAGATGCAGCAGCTAAGTTAACAAAGACGTATGGTGCTCTGTGACCCTCATCATCCCTGTGCATCTGAAAACAGAACTCAGAACTATAAGGTTACTGCGAATGTGGAAAATGGCAGGCAGTCAGCTCTTTCACCAGACTTAGCAAAATTGTAAGAATAAACAGAAAGTAAAGTAAAAACATGTAACCAGTATTTTGCACATAGATGGGGGAGAGAGTTTTAGGTCATCTAACAGCTAATGTAAACTACAGGGTGGATTCCTTCCAGAACTAAGCTTGTGATTACATTAATCAGACACACTAGAGCTAATGCTATACATTACACTCCCAGGATTTCAATAGCGGGTTAGAGCTACAAAAGAGGGAAACAGTCCCTAATATTGGGCACACCATTAATAGAAATAAAGAACAGGAAAATAATTGCTGAAACAGCCAGTCGGCTGAACACCGGGGAAATAGTGAGTGAGCAATTATCAGTTCGTAATCGATGTGACCATTACCCTCTTTTCTTTTACAGCACATCTTTTGCACCTGGCACTTCAGGCAAACAGCAGCTGAAAGAGAACTCTGTAACATGTCCATAATAGACTGCTCCCCTGCCTTCAGGAGCAAGTGGCCATTTCAATGGCTGCAGATGTTTGTGCAAGAATGGACACTGCTCCATACCATTCTCTGCTAATGCCGGAGTCCTTGTAGTCAACAGCTTCAGCTCTTTAATTCATGATACAGTCTTCTTGCTAAAAGGTCTCAAGGAAACACTGATAGCTTCTGCTTCAGATGTTCTCTGCCGACAGTGTAGGGGATGTGTTGGTTTAGAAGGTCACACTGATGTCCTATATTTACTTACAGTAAAGGCCTCCATTGTATTTTTCTGATTCTGTCTGCCTGAATGGATATGCATGTTAGCTGTGTAGCTTGCTGAATTCTGAACACAGAAAAAAACTCCAAGTATGTCATAACTGGTTCTCATTAAACTGCTAAATGGAATACTAAAAGGTAGCTTAAAATCAGGTGTGTTTAATAAAGTTATATTTGAATTGGCACACGCATGGGTCCCATGTGTTTTTCAGTTTGCTAGTGTTGCAAGTTTATCA
This sequence comes from Cisticola juncidis, assembly GCA_013400215.1. NCBI lineage: Eukaryota > Metazoa > Chordata > Aves > Passeriformes > Cisticolidae > Cisticola > Cisticola juncidis. Next base: position 1,016,523 of record VXBR01003878.1, on the reverse strand, counting down.
TGTGTATTACCTATGCTTAAATGTTACTTCACTCCAATAAAAACAGGCATCATTTACAATTTCTCTCAAACATTGCTAAGTCCATGACCCAATTCATTAGCTAACCGTTTGAGGCAGCCTAACACACCCATTGAATTTACTGGGTCTTGGAAAGCGATTTATGCCTTTAGACTGGGTATGGGTTTGGAAGATGAAATAAAACCACACAGGGGCATGAAGTGAACATTTTCTGTAGAAGATACATTTTTAGTTCGAATAGAAATGTACAGAGCATTCATTCATTACAGTTCACTTTCCTTCTTAAAACTACAGAGGTTCCAGAAAATAAATCACAGGGAGGAGTTTCATCAGTGTAATTATCAAAAATTCCACATTGAAGAAAGCTGTGTGATGAGATCTGTAGTGAGAAAGAGTGTTTTCATGTTTCTTCACCAAAATTCTTTTGGGAGAGGGCACAGACACCTCAGTGGCAAGCAGAGCTCTGGGTCTCCCAAGGACTCCCTGCCCAGCCCAGGAGGGGAGCTGGAACCCACCCAGGTCTGGCCTCTTCCGATTCTCCGGATGTGCTGGTATGACTCAGGCACGGGCATGTCCTAACTCTGACACAGAGCCCAAAACAGATCACTGCCCCAGCAAGACTGTGTCATACTCATTCATAACCAGACAGCCTTGGACATAATTAGTTATTAATCTGCAAGTCTGGAGACATTGCACTCCTCACATATGACAGATCTCTTGAAGCAGGAATTTTACAGATTTGCCTCACTCTGCCCTTCACACTCACAGTCAGAGAAACCACTGCTGGGATCTGGGACTTCACCACACCTCCACAGGACTTTGTTTGGTTGCTTACATGGAAACACAACAGTAGGAAACTATTTTACGTAATTTAACAGTGAGAAAGAGAGGAAAGGAGCCAGCATTGTGGAATCATCCAACACTCTGGACCACCATCAGGTTGTGCCTAGAATAAATTTCAGCCACCTCTGCTTTCCGGAAGCAGTAACATGCAACAAGTTTCTAGCTTTCTTTATTCAGGAATGAAATGAAGCTGAAATAATTTATTAGAAAAAAAGTTAATAGGAAATCTATAAGAATTCAATTTATTAGAAAAAGGAATGTGGATTTTAATCAGTAATCATGCCCATGGTAAGATAAATTTATGCTTGCAAAGGCTTCAACAGATGTTTTTCATTGTAATGGCTGAGATCCAGAATTTTTCTACATTCTTATTTTCTTTCCTCAAACTGCAATAAGACTAGGGGTCACTCCAAATTCTTTGTGTGTGTGTGTGCGTATGTCTGTGTGTTTTTATGTGAAGAATGCGGACATATGTTAAAAAAAAAAAGTTTCTCTCTAAATACGAAAATAAATCAGAAATACCACAAACCAGGACAAACTCAGATTTTCTGAGTGATGCAGACATTTGGAAATAAAAGCCAGCTGAAACAGGAATTTAGAAAACATCGCAACTTCTTTTGAAGTGAGATTTCTCAATGAGGAAAGCAACTTCTTTGGCTCAGTGAAGGTGCAGTGGCACCATGAAGCTCATGCCTTTCCCAAATACTTTAGAAACCCATACAAACTCATCCAAACCAAAAGGAAAAAATAAAACAAGATATTTGACTCACAAACTAGCCACTAAATGTCAACTGGTTACAGAGTGCTCCACCTGCCAAGGCTGAAATCTAGGACAAAGATCCCAGAGGGGTCACAATCCTGCAATTCCTACTCAAACCAAAGGCCTGTTAGCTCTAACACTTCTCTTAAAAAGAGAGAAAATACATATATTATGCAATTAGACTAGAGTAGAATATTTTTTATGAAAACAAGATGTTTGTAGAAGGTGCCAAGCTGCTAGTCCCAGAAAACAGAAGGCAACTAAAGCTGAGGCAGAAGTAGGACTTGCTTGTTCATCAACCTGCCGTGACCTGAGGCCAGGACAAAGAGTTCAGTATCCCTGCCTGCTTAAATCCTGGGCTCGGGAGCTTTCGTAGCCAGCAAGGGTGCTAATTAGAGTCAACCATGGTGTTGACACACGTGTACTGGGAACCAGGAGGAGACCAACTTCATTTTTACAACAACATCGCACAGAAAGAGGTTTTGGTTGGTTTGATTTAATGACTTGATTAGAATTTGAGCTGGTAATTTACAAGGGATGGGTGTTGTAGCCACTGCCAGTCCTCTAAGCCAGTCAGCTTTGTATAGGATCAAATTTATACTACAAACCAGACTCAGCAGTGTCATAAATGAGGGTATGAATTTTGTGCCAAGTGTAAATGAGTAATAAAGTAGTTAGCAAGTACTATGTCTGAACACTGATTTGGCATTCCCTGTGTGTGCAGAAGCAATTTGGTATGCTATGGGGACAAAATTCAGTCCTGGCATAAATCAATGGGACTCACATCTATTGAACACCAGAACTGAAATAGGACTCAAAGGCATTTTAGACAGCATAAGAATTAGTGATGGGGGGGAAATGTGAAGGGCATATGGATGTGAAACAGCACAGAAGTGGAAAAGAGCAGGAAAGAAGCAAGGAGACAGGAGTGTAGAAGGTGAATAGGACTTTCTCTGTTCTATTTGTCGTTCCTTTTCTTCAATTGGAACTTGAACATATATTTTTTTTCCTCTGCATCCAAACTGTGTCATAAACTGGGGAAGAGCTTGGAAACACTTAAAAGCCCTTTGATGATCAGTCACATATGATGAGTAACAATCTTTCAGGTCAGTTCTGAACAAGATCCAGAGACCTCTGTGGAATTTCTTGCCACAATGCTTGCCTCAAAGACCTACACAGGAATTTGGCCACCAAGTGCTCTTGAATCCACAGTGTTACACTAGACGTGAACTGAGCCCAACACACACAGGTTTCCAGACTTAGTTTTCCACAGCAAACAGAGCCCCAGCTGATAAAAACACAGTGGCTCACCCACTGAGACACATGGAATAAAGGATAATGCAAACCTGGCTGAAAACACTGGGTCACTAAGATGTAAGACTAGTAGCTGAAAGCAGGCATGGTTTTACCAGGTGGCTATGACAGTCCAATTGCAACTCATTTTGCCAGGCACAATAACAGCGAGGGAGAGCTGCACGTCTCTGCCTCTCCCCACTATAAACAGAAGCATTCCTAGCAGTGTTTACTATTGCACTGTGCAGGCCTAGAGCAGACCAGCAAACAATGGGGTATGGTATTGCCTAACAGGTTCCAGATTATCCAAATAGTTTCTAAGTGGGCATGAGGGAGCAATGCAGAAGTTCTGCAAATTGTCACCATACATTTCAGACATTTATAAGCTCTCAGGTGTTGATCACAGTGGTTTATTTATATACTATGTGCACTGTGCTAAGGCCCTTGGCACTAGCAGGGAACAGAAAGCAGCTTTTTTATTTTCCAGTTAGTTTTGTTTCAGACTTGCTACAGGTTTGAGACAGTACGTTTCCATATTTTAGTAAACCTTATGTCACTTTTGAACAAACTTCTACCATGGAAACTTCTACAGACATTACAGGCATGGCACTTGTCTCATCATTAGGTATAAATGCATTTGGATTATCAAAATACTCTGTGATACAATTGCTGAGGCTTCCTAGAGCTGGAAAACAACACAATTGGTTTTTTTGTCAAGGTATGGGTATGTGAAATCTCTACTGTCAGCAAGCTGTACAATTCCACTGCATTTTTTTTTGTGCACATCACCTGCATTTTGTTGCTGAACCCAGCAGGATCTAATTTACTGTATTCCAATCACATTTAAATTAAGCATCACGGTATCTGAAAATATTTTGTCCACAGCATAGAGAAAGGATATAACTGATGTCATAAGCCTAAATTTATTGCAATTATTCACCTGTTTGATCAATATCCACCCACGTACTGTCATTCCTTGTTGGAAGTTTCATCCACATATACTTTGAGAAAAACATTTAAACCCACAAAATAATGACAGGTTTTGTCCCTGTGCAAAAGCTCTTTTCTTCTTCATTACAGAATGAATTGAAGTTGCTCTTGTGTTCTTAAAATCACTCAGACATAGGCTTCCAAAGGCAATCAGAAACATAAACAAACATATCACAGCATATCACCACCACCCACCAAAACACTGGCTGCTGAGATTTCTGAATACTTCCTTGGCAACAGGTAATAATTGATAACCAAAAGTGAAATGATGATAAGAACTTTCCATTGATATATGGACCCTTAAGAATTCTTTTAGATCCTCTGAGAACAGAGAGTATGGAAACTCCAGGGGCAGTTCATCTTTCTTGCATACTACTCTTACCAGAACACGGCTGATGAGATTGCCTCTGATTAAGTTCAGAACATACACAAGGCAGTTCTGAATAACATCCAGTGTATCTAGCCCTTGGTAAGACTCCATCAGAGGAAAAACTCTGGGTTAAATGATATGTTATTTAAACACCTGCCTGAATTAGAGAAATCTAGGTTAGAATATGCATTACAGCTATCACTAGTTTTTAGCTCGTTACTCTAGGGTAAGGCTTCTGCCTGAGCACACAGCACAGCATGTACATTGTCACAGCTGGGGTTCTTGCAGGCTCCATACATTCTTTGCCTTCCCAGGCAGTCATACTGATACACAGAGCCAGAAGAAACTACGATGAAAGATCCTGCAGGATCCTTCTGAACTGTCTCAGTTCTGCACAGCACGTGTTCTGTGCAAGAGTGGACGTGACCTGCCAGCCAGTCTCACAGGTGGTATTAAAGTTCAGTCATAATGGATAGGACAGGGGATAGGAAGAAATGGATTGGCACAGAATTATGTTAATCATGGCACTTGTGCATTTCATTCAAGATTGAAGGTCAGCAGCTGTGTAAATTAGCTGTTGAAAATAAAAGAATGTGGTGACCAGCCTTGAATCTACTGTCCTTAAGTAAACAGATGTACTTATCAGAGATACACTATCATTTGTTAGAAAATGTCATAAAAACAAGAGAATTCAATATTTTAAAGCCCTTGCACAGCATTTTAATAAAATATTCTGCCAATTATATAGCAAAGATTTAAGCATCCCCTTTAGATCAGACTAGATTTACTCAAGGCTAGTGGTTCCTTTTCCTTCACCAAAAATTTTATGTTTCACAGGTATCTTGAGAAGTGAGTTCTTGGGTCATCAGATTAATTATCTGCACCCATTAAATACCTTAATGTGCATGCTGTCCCTAAAATCAGAAGTATTTTTCCCCTCTCTGCCTTATTCCGACTGTTGGTTTGTGCCAGGAGACGACGGCTCAGGTTTGCGGCGGGCCTGTTCACACCTGGCAGAGAGCAGTGAAGGAATGTTTGCTAGAGCTGGATCAGCTTTACAACACACAAAGTTGTGCCACGGGCAACTGGGGCCCACCAGGTAAAACAGTCCAAGAGTGAAAATGGTGGAAATCCCTCTCTTGCTACCATCTCACATGGTATCCTCATGAAGGCCACAGGACAGAGGAGATGCTGTGTCCAGTTTTCCATTACCACAGTTTGTCAAAGTCTCCCAGCGAGCCCTGACTTCATTTCCCAGGAGCAATCAGCAGCATCTTCTGAGAAAATCTTATCTGCTCCTGGCTATATAGATAGCATCCAACCGAGGAACAGATGGTAAGATCCTTTAGGAAAATGGACATAGATGGGATGAGGTAAATTAGACCATTCAGATCTATTTATCTGAGGAGAAATGAAGCCCTGAGCTGGCGTCAACCTTTCCTGAGGTGGCACAGGCAGGAGCACATGTGAAGATGAGTTACTGAGACGATGGGAACAAAAGGCACCTAGTCCTGGATTGCACATCTCCATTACAGTAAGCTTATATGACACTGGCCAGCTGCCTAGCTGAATTTAACACTTTCTTGAGGTTTAGCTATCAAAGCCAGAAGCTAGGTAAGACTGGGTGATGCTGGCAGAAAACAGAGAAATCCGCTGTTAGAGTACCTTTCCAGGGATTATCCACTAACAGGGTTTTGTTAATCTTTTTTGGATTCTTGCCTGTAGCCACAGCAACACCGTATTTTCCTGTGACCAGGGAAAATGCTGTTCACTCTTTGTTAGTGCGGGTCTGGGCAACAGCTTTTATGATTTGATTATTTCAGTTCCTACTGTTGAGAAATCCCTGAAAAAGCTCCAGTGAATAAAGAAGTAACATCTTTGCTGAAGTTCTTCTAAAATTACCTTCACCCTCTGGAACACCTGTCACAGGGGTCTTCAAATACCCTCACAGTGGTCCTTAGCACTGTCTGTAGGTGTTTGTTTTAGAGAGAGACTCTTCAGGTGGTTCTCACCTCTTCACCCTGCTGAGGCAGGGTGGTACATGGGGGTACAGGATCAGACCTTGGAGGCTGCATGGCAGCACTTTCAGAACTCAGTTTAGCAAATCAAGCTCCTGCCTGTCCATGAACCAATGTGTGCATCCAGGCTGGGACTTCAGCTTTGTCATAAACACCTTGTTTTTCCATTCATATGGACTTAGCTCTGTCCATGAGAAGGATGGCTGGGGTGAAACAGACCCTTTGTTCAGAACCTTCACTTTTCTGCCTGTCCAGTGGAGTAAATGGGAAAGGTAAATGCAAGAGCAGAGACAGTCTGACTCCCCTCTCCATTTCTATGGGAAACTACAAAAATTTGGGGAAAAAAAAAAAGAGAGAGAGAGAAGAAAAAAGGGGGGGGAAAGAGAAAAAAAGTAGTTGTCTTCTCCCCACAGCAGGAATCACAGTGTGAACAGCCACTGAGTGACAAAGTGAGAGTAGGAGGTTGGGCTTCACTGTCTTTATTCCTCAGTGCATGGGGCTCACAACAAAGGCCATATGCCCTGATCCTAGACATCTTTAGTCTTTTAAGCAGTCTTCCGCATGCAAGTAGCTCTATTAAGCAATATTAATTATTACAACATATGGTTGTAAAGATAAAAATGGGAAATATCTTATCAGGCCTTTAATTAAAATAGCTATACAGCTAACAACATATTCAGTGTTTGCCGACAGTAAAAAAAGATAAATTAATATCTTTTTGGTGGGTGAGTAATTTGAAAGGCAGCCCTGATTTCTGTACAAGCACTCATTCTTCATAGAGATTGAAACAAGAAAGAAGATTTAGAATAATACCTGTCAAACTATGAGGTTATCTGTGAACTATTCATTTTGACCATTCACTATCAATGACATGCAATTTGTCCCATTAAATATTTTCTACTACCTCAATGGATGAGATAGTTTTATACAAGAAAAATGGCTGAAGAAGGCTAGGACAGGTTTGTGAATGCCACCAAGAGAACTGCTATTCAACAAAAGAAATGAGACAGATTCGGCTCCTATTACTCTTGTATTTCTAAGGGACTATTCAATGCAAGATTGATCAAGTTGTCAGTTACAAATGACATCAAACAAAAACCTGTGTGGCTTATTGATGAGTTTATTTGCAGTGCTGTGGGGTTTTTTTTCAGCTCTTGCTGAAAACCAAAGCACATTGAATCGCTTGACGTAAAGAAACTGATTCTTTATATGCCATATTTTGGTACTGAGCAGTTTTATACATTCATCTATAAGTGAAGCTCCTAAGGTATAGCTCATTTCTCATTTTTCCTCCTTAAAAGTGGTAGAGCTTTATGTACTTTTTAGAAGCCAGTTATACCACTAAGCAACAGAGATGTGTAATGAGTGATCTTAGTTTTTTATTGGCTCAAGAAACAAAACCCTTGATGTAGGAAAGCACTTTTACTCCACATAAACATTTTGGCACAGGCAGTTCTGTCAAAAAACAGTTGTTTAAAATATTAATATCATTAGTAAAAATAAAGGAAGCGATCACTTCTTATCCTTACACTTTAAGAAAAATGCTCGCTCCAATACAAAAAGACAGAGACCTGAGTATTTCAGTAAAAGCAAATTATTAAAAAACCCAATCCCTATTTTGAAATGTGCCTCAAATTTTGGAAAGAAAATACAGCTGGGCCCTCTTCAGTCTAGTCTGTTAACTAACCTTATCAGGTTGAAATCCAGCCCTTTCCTATAAGCACCAGGCTTTTGTGGTGTTTTCTGGGCCCACAGTCAGCCGCCCAGCTCACTAAGTGCTTGCATATGCATAAACAGAACAAGGCATCCTTCCCCCGCCTGCCCCCTGAAAGCCTCAATGCTGAAGTAAAGGGGAACCTTTTAAGCAGGGTTTTAATTAGCACCCATTGTTCCCTGGCTGGCAGGACAGGCAGAATGGCCCAGTGGTTTGAAAACGGCTATCACAGTGGGAATCTAACTTTGCAATTGAATCAATCTGCAAACGCCACAGGACTTGTACACTGAAAATAAAAAAATAAAAAAAAAAAGAAAAAAGAAAAAGAGGGAGTAGACCAGGGCGTTAATTATAGTGGTGTATTCATACTGCTGCATTTAAGGGCCTGTGAGCATTTCTCTCATATATTTTTAAAAGGAAAATAGAATCATATAAATCCACTAGAGAATGAGACCTGGTCATACAAGTCTAAACATAAAAGTGAAATTCAGCATTAAGTCTACCACTTGATCTTTAACTTCTAGCATCTGTACTACAGATGGTTATTTCTGTAGATGTCTGAAATGGCTAACTGGGAAAAAGGGATTTGGGGAGGCAGATATTCTTTGGCTTCAGTAGGCTTGGTATATAATAAGCAGGGGTTTAGGTTTAACAGAAATTCCTCTGTTTTCAGTAGAGAGGTGCATGTGTGATGATGCATGACATGATGCAGCTGGTTCAAGAAAACCAGACTGCAATCATTGACTTGAATACTCCAGATAAGAACTTGTAGGGAGACTTTCTTTTCAAAGTTGAACAGGTAAAACCTGACTGACTTTTCTGTTGTTCTGCACCAGCTCAAGCAGGGCTCAGTCCCAGTCATGCTGGCTGTCTTGTGGTGGATAATTCACTTTATCATACCAGCTAGTTTTTCCTGCAGAGGGCTTCTCCCTACATTTTTAGGGACCAAACAAAAGTACATCTTTGCTTCTTACTTAAAAAAAAAGATGAAAAACAAACAAGACCAGTGAAAGCAAACTAAACCCAAGCTCATTTATCAGTACCATCTGTTTGACAGATATACGGAGACTGCGAAGATTTCTCTCTAAATAGGCCATAGAAAGAAATGACATTAAATAAAATCTCACCTTGTTATAGTTATGTTTTTGAAAGAGTCATTCTATGTATTTGTTTCATTTCTTGATATCCTTTAGGAACAATAGGCCCTCTATTCCATGTGAGACTTTGCACCTTGAACAGTACTCTTTTCAGGACAATAATAACAATAATTCAGGGACAAGAGGACACTCCAAGCAAAAACCTGTCAGTTAAACGTTAGAAAGAATAAAATAATTTTAGAAACAAAAATAAAAAATTCATTGAGAATAAACCAAGGTTCTTTAGAAATCTGGTTTATGTTGATTCCTGCAGTCAGTTCAATGAGGAATTGTGCTTACTTTCAGTGCCAAAAATACAGTAAGGTTTTCTTATTAGCACAAGTTTTCTTACTGAAGTCAGCTGAGGCTCCTTGACATCAAGATGAGGGAGCACTGAAAAGGCCTGCTCTGAAGAGCAGATATATTTATGGACCCTTTTCAGCTGCCTAGAATCTGATCTGAATCAAAACATAGATGTAGCCAGGAGCAATTTGGGAGCTACATGCAAAGCAAACCTCCTGCTGATTTGAAGAACAATCTTTTAATTGCATGTTAAATATATCTTAAAAGTTCACAAGAGCTGGCAAGGAAAGCTTTCAGAAGTTGAAAAGTATCAAAAGTAAAATTTTCTATGTAAAGACAAATAGGAAAGGTAAAATCAGTTCTTTTTGCCATTCCACTCTTTTCATTCAAGGCACAGGATTGGCAGAGTTCACATAATGAGCAGCCCCACAATATCTGTGCCCAGAGGCCTTATTTACTATACACAATTCATATCCTGCTCTGAAGACAGAGTTATTAAATTCCTCATGAACATTTTCATGGCTCTACTCACAATATTGTATCTAAAGGTTTTGTGAACAAAATGAATTTATTTTTACAGCATGTTTCTGAGGACAGGGACACATTGCAACAGGAAAGTGTTATCATCCTTTCATTAGGAGGGAACTTCAGGTCAAAAGGCCAAAAGGATTTTGGCCATATAATTTAAAGAAGCAGGACCTGATCTTTTTGAGAGTCCTTCACATTAAGAAGAGCTTTATCTATTTGTAGAATGAGTTATTTTGTTTACTGCATCTCCAAGAGGGAGCATTTTTTTTCTCTATAAATCTGCCCACATCCCTCCAGAAAGGCACGCCAAAGATAAGTGACCATCTGAAAATCTTTATCTTCACTGAATGGTCATGAATCTTAGAGCAACCCAAAATTTAACAACAAGGTTCATTTCCTCTTCTTGCCCTTAGCAAACTGAGAAGTCCCACAGACAGCAATGTTTTTGTTAAATAATTTTGATTATATCCCAAAAAAGTTGTAGGTTCTCTGTATAGTGCAAATGATGTCCTGTGGGATAACAGTAGAATCAAGACCATCTGGATGCCTTTCCACTTAGGCAGCTATCTTACAAGCTCCTGCATAATCAAGAAAGAGAGGTAAGTTGCCTCCAAAGGGAAATTCTGCACCCCTCAGTGGGGTGGAAGGCTGGTGTCAGTCAGTGTGACTTCCCCTGGATGCCCCTATGAACCCACTGAATTGGAGGAGGATGGGGTTGTGTACCCAAAATGCCAGTTGGTGGTACTTGAGAAAAAGACATTTTGCAGGCAAGTTGCCTTCTGGCATCGTTCTTTTCTTAGCTTTGCAACATTGGTCTTCCAAGCTGGTATTTAAAATAGAAAACACTTTGGGAATTTACTTCCCTTCTGTTCTCCTATCAAAAGCTGTGCTGGATGCCCCCAGAGCTGGAAGGCTTAGTGTCATCACAGTAAGTACTGATACTTGTGGTGTGAAAAAACTGCTTGCTGCTATGGAATCTGCACCAGCCTGAGCATATCCAGCATGGGCAGCTCTGTTGTGGTGTGCAAGGGCTGTGTCCTGCCTGCAGACAAGTGGGACTCAGAAGCACTGTGATCTTTTCTTATCCCCCAGAGAAAGGGGTGATGAGGTGCACACAGATCTCCATCTATTCCCTCTTCTTATCTACCCTGCATCCCATGCAGGCCCAGTTACCTTAGGTCCAAATCTCCTGCCCACCCCAGTTTCTCTTGCAATATTATTTTTTCCAATTTATTTCCCTCTTTAACTCCTATTGTAATCTCATTCTAGTATTCCCATAGCTGCTTAGCTTTACAAGCCTTTTTTTTTTTTTTTCTTTCTTTCAAATACACTACCTTCTTTTCCCATGTTGCTGGGACCTGGCAGGAAATCCCTAAGGACATGGTTAAATGGATTTGGTAGCTTAAACAGTCCCAAACAGCCTATTTGAATTACATACCCAACTCAAGTGCAAAAATATTCTTCAGAAATAGAGTTACCAAAAGCTTAAAAAGTTTCAACTGTGAGTTTTCAAACTACATTTTAAAAAGGCTTAAAAACTGGCTGGATTTGGGCAACAGAATAGCAGAGCCCTCTTTAGACACAAGGCTGGCCTGAGCCACTTCACTTTGTGTCAAAAACCTGCATTGCTTTGTATTATACAGGATGGGATCCTTTCAAATGGGCAATTGAGGAGTGTTTACCTCAGAATACCCTGTATGAGAACATAATTGTTTTAGCAAACTAGAGAACTTTTAGTTGAAGGACATCCCATCTCTAATGTTTAATGGCTGAGACATTGTTTGAGAATATGGGACATATATGTTTAAATCTTCTGGAGGAGCAGAAAATTGATTTCAGCTTTCCAGTTCTGGAAGAAAGATCTAACTGGTAGGAGGTAGGCTCTCTGGAAAAAAAAAAAAAA